>ML675630.1:13134868-13414943 GCA_007922155.1 Mesoclemmys tuberculata
CCCCTGCTGGGTGCAGGGGGTAGGCTGTGGAACCAGGGTGGGGATGGAGAGCAAACCTACCCCATATTCACCTGGCAGCAGTGGCTCCTGTCCCATGGGGCTGGGCTTGGGCCCTCCCAGGACTCCCCTCTATGTTGCACCAAGCTGGGATTAGGGTGGTGGTGCAAGAAAATAGGGTGCTGCCGTGAGAGATTGATGCCCGCAGGTCACAATGCATGGATCAGGGAGCCAGGCTGTTCCTGAGGGATAGGAGGGGTTTCTGGACATGCAATTGCACCCAGGAAGCCCCAGTAAAGCCACCTCTGGCCCAGAATAAGCCTCTTGAAGTATGTCTGAAAGAGGTTCCCTTGTTTGGGGTGGTGGATCTGCTTTCAGCTGCCCGGCATCTGTATAGATTGCAGCTGTATGGCGCCCAGGGGTCCCTGTTCTATTCGATACGAGCCTCAGAAGTCTGCAGGGGACTAAGATTTTTACTAGGCCATTTCAAAGCTCCCTTGTTAACTGCCTGCTGGCAGCCAGTTCCCTGATAATGGGAATGGCCTCTGGAAATTGCAGTCCCATGGCAACAAGGAGCTTAATGGCTGTTATTGCTAAATGGAAGACCTGGCTCTAGTAATCCACCCCTGGTCTCTAACAAAGTCCCTTAGAGACAGTCCTGTGACTTCCTCACTACTCAGGCACTGGGCTCGGTCTCTCACCCCTGCTCCTCCATATATACACGCTCTCAAGGGTGGGCTAGAGGAGGCACAGCCCATGCTCCTCCTCCTTCAGCAGTGGCTGCTCCCCACAGGCCAAGTCCAGGAGTCTGCTGCATGTTCTCCTCCCCCTTGGAATCTTTTGTAGCTTCCACTGCAGCAAGCATAGAAGTGCATCAGTAATGGGCGCATGGAGTTCAGGTAGCAGCTTTCCTGCCTGGTGAGGCTGCAGAGCTATGTGAACACCACACCTGAGGGGCACACAGGCAGCAGGATGGAATCCCCTACCCTCAACTCCCCTGACACTACAGGGCCCGCAGAGAAGGGCATGGAAGGGAACAGGGAGCAGATTTCTTTCCATCTGCCTTGCAGATGCAGTGAATGATAGGCAAGCAGCCTGAGTGGCTGTGACAGTCACTGCGGAGTGCGCTGCGAGGTCTGGATCACGTCAGATACTGGTGCAATTTCTCTGTTCCCAGAAAGGCCGGGCTGACAAATTCCATCACTGTGAGACAGTCCCATACACCCTGTGCTCTCCAGATCCATCACCCAGTGATTACCTTAATCGCCCGTGACTCCCAGGTGGCCATTTATCTCAGCCTACATGTCTCTGAAAGGTCAGCAGGTCTCAGTGAATTAATAGGAGGTGCCGTGCGCTCCAGCAGTTCTTCTGTGGACAGCCACACAGCCCCTCCCTCTCGGCCACACAGTCCCTGGCACTGGCAGCTGCAGATATGTTTGCCAAGAGCACGGGCCTCAAACTGGAGCCGGTGGTTTCCACTCGTGTGATCCAACTGAAATGAATTCAGAACCCCAGTGCTTCCAGATGAAAGGTCTGCACCGGTACCAGAAAGAGGCCTTCCTCTGCCTGTTCCTTCCCTAAAGAGGTGGAGCACACCCTCCACAATAACTGCTCACACTGTCACTCAGAACTGGTGGGACACAGGTTGCCTGCTCCGTGAAAACTTTCACGAGATTGCCGTTTTTTTCCCATCACAAAATGGGATCAAAGCCAAAATCTTGACATTTTTTGAGGGGGGGGGGAAAGAGCTCTTTTGGGTAAATTGAAAAGTTTCATTGTATTGTTTACTTCTCTGTTTTTAGAATTTTTTTTAAGTGATACAATAGCATATGTTTCTAAACGAAAAATTGGTTGGAACTGAAAAATCAAAAGATTTAATCCTGAAAATGTCACAGCAGGATATTTTCAAAATGCTTCCTTATTTTTTTTAATTGAAAAAGTCATTAAAACCTATATGTTCCTGCAGGAAGAGTTGATTTTTGACAAATTGGCATTGTCCAGTGAAAAACATTTTGCAAAAAATTCCTCATCAGCTCTAACTGGCCTCTGTGGCTGTCTACACTCAGAGCTGGGGTGTGATTGTCCAGTCGGTTGGACTAGATGACTTCCTGAGGTCCCTTCCAACTCTAATCTTCTATGAATCATGTAGACAGACCCATACTAGCTCTCATCCATCTAGCACACTAATAACGGTAGACTAGCTGCAGAAGCCTGGGCAGCAGCAGCAGCGAGTGGCAGAACAGGTACTGTGCCAAATACCAACCCCCCTGAACTCTGTGGGTATGTACGTATTCGTCCCGGCTAGCCTGTGCTGTCACTTGGTACTGCCAGTGCTACGATGGCTATGCAGCTCTGCATCCTCTTCCTTCCCATCCTGATGCCATCGCTTTTTCCGACTTCCAGACCAGCGGCTGCTGCAGCAGAACGTTCCACTGCTCCTGAATCATCTGGTCGGTGGTGAGACAGCCGACATCCGTGCCGAATTCATCCGGCTTTGGCTGCTGTAATACAGCCTAAGCAGCCTCTGCATATTCCAACATGTCACCCTAGTCCGTGTGTGCATTTTTGGGTTCAGGCTGCAATTTGAAAATGGCATGAGCCCCCCAGAAAGGAGGCATGGGGCAGAGACAGTGAACTGAGTGGATCTGTAGGCTCTAAAGTCAGTGTCTCATCTAAAGACTGGCTCTCCACAGTGCCAACTCACAGTGCTGGGTGTCTGTGCACGGGTCTCACCCTGCAGAGGTTCTCCTTTCCAGATGTGCATGCCGTGCTTTCCCTTAGCAGTGCCCCTTCTCGTCAGGCATCGATGCATTAGGATCTCATTGGCAGTGCCCCTTATCTATTGACAGGGCTCCTCGACAACCCAGGCCCCAAAGCACCCGGGGTCCTTTCCCTCTGCAGAGACAGAAGCCTTTCCTCTGTGAGTGCAGAGCCGTGGTTTTGGGTGACCCATTGTCAACAGTCTCTTCACTCACGTGGTGATGGTGGGTGCAGAGACAAGGGAGCGAGTGACAGCAAGTTGGCACATGTGGTAAGAGCCCGGCACAGAGTTCCCTGCTTCCCAACATAAAGTCCAGCAGGCCAGAATCATTTTCTGGAGGCCTCCAAGACACGTTTTCAAACCAGGTAAGAGCACAATTGTGCATCTAACCACACATGCAGTTGCCATGATTGCGCACATTAGGTCATTGCAAGGAGGAAGAGTTAACTATGGCCATGTGTAGGCACAGGTATCTGATTTGCACACCCGACTGTGATAAGAATACTCCAGATGGGGCACAGCTGCATGCCTGGTGTATTTAACAAGCCAGGTAAGAAGGGCCTGCACGCCTGGCTTGGCGGACTTGGACATGTCATCGTCTCGGTGGTGCTTGTGGTGGGTCACATGGCTCCTCAGCCTTGCCGCCTCATCACTCCCGCTGGACTGCCTGGAGCAGAGGAAACCTGGCACGTGTGTGCAGAGGGAGAGTCTCGGGCACGTGCAGGGTCCATGTGGGGTGGGCGTTTCAGGCCCTGCATGGCAACAAAACCTGCGTCCCAGGGGAAGGTGCTAGCTCGAAGGCCAAGCTCCCCGGGGTCCCTGGCCCTGCACCCATTGTCACCATTCACACCTGGGCAGAGTGAGTGCAGCCTGGGGTAAAGACGGCCCTGGCAGGGGAGGGCAGGCAGCACGCTGAGGCGGCAGAGCGCGACACCCGCTTTGCACTGAGGTAAGCGCTGCCGCCAGGAGCTTGCCACAGGGCACTGTATTTCCCGGGCTGCACAAAGCCTGCTGCAGTCCTTGGCGGGCGAACTGTAGGGCTGTGCTGCCATCTGTGGGCAGATCATTGGAGCCTTGAAGCAGGAATTTGACTGGCCGAGGCCCCTTGCTGCAGACAGGTATGGTTACAGCCTGAGCGGTAGAGGAGACCCCCTTCCGGTCTGACTCCTGGACCTGTAACACTTCTGACTCCCTCAGGCCCTCCCCAGAGCCCTCACAATAACAGGTAGGGCCCTGGTCTAGGAAGAACCCACTCCTTATTCCCTTCCCACTGCTGGGCTTGGGGGAACCTGCACCCCCTTTTCAAAGAGAGAAGCACTGGATAAATCTACACACATCCCCCTCCCCCCCCACCAACAGGCTCCGGCAAGAGAGCAGCCCATGCTGCCTTGCCTCGGGGCTCTTTAAATGGGTCAGCAGCAGGTGCCCGGAAGAAATTACACCTCATTTTATTGCCAAGGAGCTGCTGTCTGGGCCCTTCCCTGTGGCTAACAGCAGGGCTTTGCAGTGATGGCTTGATAGCTTAAGCCAGCATTTTTATTAACACTTCATATGCCTCTCGCATGTGCCTCCTGTTATATTAAGTTCGATGGAACAAATCGGCCCAGAGAGTCAAAGGTGTTAACATGACCTTGTCACTGTATAACACTGAACAGTTAAACCTGGCGCAGGGTTTCCAGGAGAGAGCCCATGGTCTGCTTAGTCCCATGGCAAACGCACTATTAAACACCTTTATAACCTTTTATTAAAGATGCAGGAAAACTAGATAAAGCAGTTGAAATGTAAAGCATTCAGTAAGGCTTTCATTTTAACATGTCCTTTACTCCTTTTCCCTTTATGGTTTTTATAGGGAACCCTCTCCCCCCCACCCCAGTTTGACATCCTTTTAGGTGGTATTAAAGAGGGTAAAAACTGTTATTTTGAGGGGTGGAAAGAGAAAAAGTTACTTTAGATGGGCTGGACCTGCTGCCATTGTTACATCTGTTTCGTGAAGGCAAAACAAGACAAAAGGGCAGAGAAAGTAACAGCAAAGAAAGAAAACGCAGCTTCTGTCTCTGGTGCTGACTCTCACTTGCAAATGCCACTGCTGGAGGAACTTGGACATGGCATCAAGTCTGATCAGCCACTCCAAGACCTGGCACACTTGTACCAGTGTTGGGCTGTTTAACATTGCTTTTAACTGCCTTACTGCTCACGGCCTCACAGCCCTGCTGCAAAATATACAGCCTTGGCTTGCTGAGCCAGATTCTTCTCAAACAAGGCAAAAAAAGAGAGAGAGGAAAGAGAAAAATGAGATGGGGAAGGGAAAAGACACATGGAGGAAGAGGGTGACAGCAGGAACCCAAGTCTCACATCCCGGGTGGTGTACAGGATTTAGCTGGGGCCAATGGAGATGGCAACATCATCTGGGTCCCTCTGTCTGACCTAGTCTTGTCAGGATATCTCTCAAGTGTTCCTGTTTAGAGTCCAGCTACAGCACACGTGCATTGAGGAAGTGTGACTGGTAGCTGTGGGGCTCTGCTAGCTGCATAATCTGCTCTGTCTAGTTCTTAGGGTATGTCTACACTGCAATTAGACATGCATAGCGGGCTTGTGCCAGCCAACTCTGGCTTTCTGGGCTCAGGCTAAGGGGCTCTTTAATTGCAGCGTAAACATTCAGTTTTGGGCTGCAGACCCTCCCCCCTCACAAGTCCTAGAGTGTGGGCTCCAGTATTGATTTTAGTTGGGTTCCTGTGTGGGGTGACAACTAGGGGTGTGCAGTCGGAGAGGGTTGTATGTCTGTATTGAAACAAGTTTTCTTGGGGTATTTGGGCAGTCCGTTCCATGACGCGATCTACTTCTCCAGTGGAGTGTCCTTGTTTGGTGAAGGTGTTTTTGAGTATCTTAAGGTGTATATCCCAGATTTGCTCCTCGGAGCTTACAACATTTCATGCTATCTCATGTCTGGCAGCTAGGGCCTTTGCATATTTGGTGATAGCTCCAACTCACTGCTGTCTGCTGCCCAACTTGATGGAAGACAGGGAGCGAGCGACCGATGATACGGTTCAGCTTCTGCTCCTTCTTGCATGACAAATGTGTCTGCATTGCAATTGCATTGCACGACTGCTGAGAATGTTGGGTGAATGGACTAGGACCTTTCTCGCAAGCCAAAGAAGGGTGATTGGAGTGGGACTAATCCACTGTCAGCCTATGACACCTAGATGCAGGAGATGCCAGTGTTGGGATTGTATGTCCATGTGTGAACCAGGAAAACCGGCACGGTGTGGTGGGACCACATCATCTTGGAAACCTGTGATGATGACCAGAGGAATGAGGAAGCAGAATGAGGAAGCAGACCTTAGTGGAGCTCTGTGAGGAGCTGGCCTCAACCCTACAGTTGGCTTCAGAGACCCATACCAGTGCAAAGGTTTTGTCAACCCTAGACAGTTACTGGTCAGTCACAAATCAGGTCATGGTAGGAAAATTCCCACTCATTTGTGCTTCAACACACAATTTGGTTCCCCTCCTGTGGATGGTCATTAGCCGGTCATTTAGGTAATGACTCATTATGCATAATTGGGCTGGGCACCTCTGCAGGTATGACACCTGGTTAGTGATTGCTCTGCCCAGGGTGTCTGCCCAGTTAAATTGAATTCACTGTTCTTTCATTGTGTTAGTATTCACAGCCCTGAGCCAGACCACAGTTTAGGGGGATTACTCAGTGCTGAAGGACCTTGACAACGGTTGATGAAGAGGTTGGGATGGGCTTTTACAACTGGTTTTGGGCCACTGTGATTGTATCCAGGACACCTGTTGTCTGTTAGCCAGGAGTAGCCCCATGGTTCAAAGAGGTGATTTTTGGGGGGAGCAGGGCTGTCTGTTTTAGTTCTGTTCAGTGTGTGATGGTTCAGTTACTTCACTCTGTTTTCTCTGAGATCTGTTTTGTCTAACCCATAGAGAAGTTGATCCACCCTCCCACCCAGTTAATAAAGTTACCTGTTATTTCTGTGCACATTGCACCTCCAACATGTCTCCAGTTGACTTATATTCACATGTACCTGGCCAGGGAGGGATTGGTGGGGCACAGGGCTCTGGGGGATGAGGGCAGGAGCCTTCCAGTTCCACATGCAGCCCCAGAGAGAGAGGGAGGGGATGTTGATGGGGAGGATGGGGTTTCAATTGACCAGCCCTGGGTTCTGACCAGGTGACTGCTATCAAAGCAGGTTCCATGTCCACATGTAGTGCTCGAAAGCGTGCAGCAGAAACCTGTTTTGGAGTGGTCTGTGCAGCTTGCAACTACAGGTGAGAACTGGAGGGAGGGAGCAGGGACCTTTACGGATTTGGATAAGAGTCAGGCAGGAAAGGGGTTAGTGCATTGTGGGAATGGGGCTGGAAAACTGTTGAACCCAGAACGCAAGATATGCCTCTTGCCCCCATCCAGACTACAAAGTGACATGGGTTCAGGGCTGTGACACACCCAGAAGCATGTTTATACCTGCACCACGCAGGCATGCTGCATTCTTACCCCACACATGCCTTGAAACCTCTGCTCCTGGGGTTTAGATGTGGGTGGAAGAGGTTTCTGGCACAACATGTGCATAGTATAGAAGCCTGTGTAGATGTACATTAGATTTGACTTCACTTCACAGTGTGCCCTTTAATGGCACTTAATTCGACATGTGGAAACAAAGAACTCCCCAGCGCCCACTTTCCCTATGTCCCAATCCACCTCCCACCACCATCTGGTCTGATCTGCAGGGGCACCCGCTACTGGCTAGAGAGCTGACTCATTGAGCCGTCGAGCTACCTCCAATACAGCCATCCTCCAACTAAGCATTTCATCTGCTCAGGTGGATGTGCCATACGTTAGAATCTATTTCCAGCCCCATACTACCAGCTTACTGCTCTCCTCCTGGCTCCCTTCATGCTGCCATCTGAAACAGCAGGCCAGCCTCTCCATGGGTGAGCTACCCCACTGAACCAGGCTACAGCACGCCAGGCGCGATGCTGTATTTGATCCGCTTTCTAAAGCTTTATAAATGCAAGCAGCTTCTCAACCTGCTGTGCAGTGTAAAACCCGAGCCTTAGTGACAGGCTGGCATGCCCTCTCTCCTTCATATCCCCAACAGCGAGCGTATGTGAGCCCAGCCTGCTACTGGAAATGTACTTTCTAAAATATTTAATATTTGAAGTATGATAAAAAATTTATGGTAAAGCAGCGTAGCACAGACTTGTGAGCGGGAGAAGGGAGCCGAGGGCTGGGCATGTGGCAAAATGGCTCAGCGTTCTGTTTCAGCCAGGGGGCCTGGTTTGTTGAATTTTATCTGACAGCAGTGAACAGGGGCTTCAAGCAGACTCTCACGTGCTGTCCTCGCCTGGCTGGCGTCTCATTGGTGGGATGGCACCGGATTTATTCTCAGGACGGAATCAATAAAGTCGACTGAACTGCGTTTTTCAGATCAGGGGGATTCAGTGAGCAGGGAATAAAACCAAGGGAATGAGGAAAGATTGAAAAGCTAAGCAGAACTTAAAGGGGAATAAACAACCCACAAGTTACCAGAGGAGGGAAGGGAAGCAAAGAGGCTGTATGAAAGTAAGGGGACTTTGGACGAAGTAGTGACGGATAGGAGGCGGGGAGTGAAGTAGGATGGGGGTCGTTCAAATCAGTTTGAAAAGAGCTGATGTGTGTAGTTCATGGCTTCTGCCGCCTCCTAAACATGCCTGATCGGAACCATGTAAATACACCTAGGGACAGCTCCGGACTCATCTTCGTTAACCGTCTCCTTCCTGTCTGAGAAAAGGTGAGTGAGGTAATGTCTTTTATTGCACCAGCTTCTGAATTTTGCTGCTGGCTGACAGCTGGATGTACTTTCGCGGTTTGGGTTGGATAAATGCTCAGAAACTGACAAGAGGGATAGAAATGAAGGACCTGATTTTCACTGTTAGTCACATGCCCTCTGCCTGAATCTACGTGCACTCAAATGCTGGACTTGTGCTTGCAACTCAGGAACTTGTGTAGGCACTTGGGCAATTAGGCTCCCAACTGTACTGTGCATGTGCACATACATCAGGTGTTTTCACACATAAGTTATACACGCCCAAATGCACATGTATGATTGCAAACACCTAACTGAAATCCAGGGATGGGGCTCCTTGGAGCTCTTTTTCATCCAAGTTTTCTAGTTCTGTTGGATTACATTTATGTAGAAATTCCCATCCAATTTGGGATGTGCTCTCACATCTTTTCTCAAGGGTTCATAGATTTCATAGATTCCAAGGCCAGAAGGGACCATTGTGATCATTTAGTCTGACCTCCTGTCTAGCACAGGCCATAGAACTTCCCCCAAAGTACTTCCTAGAGCAGATCTTTAAGAAAAACAACCTAGCTTAATTTAAAAAAAATCAGTGATGGAGAATCCATTACAACTCTTGGTAACTTGTTCCAATGGTTTCTTACCCTCACCATTAAAAATATACACCTTATGTTTAGGGCTGTCAATTAATCTCAATTAACTCAAGTGATTCATTTACTTTGAGTTAACTCGATTAAAAATTAATTGTGATTAATCGCACTTTTAATCACATTGTTAAACAATAATAGAATATCAATTTCAATTTATTATTAATATTTTGGATGTTTTTCTACTTTTTCACATATATTTATTTCAATTACAACACAAAGTGTACAGTGCAATTTATATTAAAGTGTACAATTTATATTATCCGTTTAGATTACAAATATTTGCACTGTAAAAAAGATAAACAAAAGAAATAGTATTTTTCAATTCACCTCATACAAGTTCAGTAGTGCAATCTCTTTATTGTGAAAGTGCAACTTACAAAAGTAGATTTTTTTTGGTTACATAACTGCACTTAAAACAAAACATTGTAAATCTTTAGAGCCTATAAGTCCACTCAGTCCTACTTCTTGTTCAGCCGATTCCTAAGACTAACAAGTTTGTTTACATGTATGAGTGGTAATGCTGCCCACTTCTTGTTTACAACATCACCTAAAAGTGAGAACAGGCATTTGCATGGCACTGTTGTAGCTGGCATCGCAAGGTACTTATAGACTGTAATCAATCACTCCTAACTCTCATTATTAAGCTAAATAGTTGGAGATCCTTGAGTCTATCACTATAAGATATGCTTTCTAATCCTTTAATAATTCTCATGGCTTCTTTCTGACTCTTCTCCAATTTATCAACATCTTCCTTGAATTGTGGACACCGGAACTGGACAGAGCATTCCAGCAGCAGTTGCATCAGTGGGTGCACACTATGTGTGTGTGTGTGTGTGTGTGTGAGTGTGTAGAGGGATGTTTATTAATTTGTGCTCTTAATGATATTTTTAGAAACAAAAAATGTATCAAATTTCCATAAATATCATCAGAACAAAGTAAAATAAAAAGGAGCTGTGGAATTCAGTAAAACTAAACCACATGAGGCTGATCCCAGGGTAGTGTAACTGGACACAGCACTGTTTTAGTCAATGGTGCTTGGCCCAGTTACTCTACCTGATGAGCTGGCCCTGCAATAAATTAGGAGGAAAAAGAACAGAAGATAGCGGAGATGGTTGCACAGAGGGATGCGTGATTAACGCTTCCTGCTTTCCCCTGTTAACAGCAATGGCTCCAGACCGTACCGTTGTGGCTTCTCCCAGATCCAGGGCTCTGGGTCGCTGTGGCAGAACTTCATGGTGTTTGCACAATGGTTGTCACAAACAGTCGCATACAGTCACTGCAGCGCTAAGGGCCACTTTGCCAGGAGTCTGTGGGCAGTTACTAATTTTCATATATATATTTAGATGAATTTACATACATCTTGCATCAATTTGCATCACCTTATGATGCATTTAAGAATAAATTAAACATGTGCTGCTCTGAACCCAACACATTTTACTCATCTCACAGTTTTGTGTCTCCTCCATATTATACGTCCCTTTTCCTCCAGCCCTTCCCTCCTTTCCCCTTCTTCCCTTCCCCATTCTCCTTCCTTTTCTTCCTTCCTCTTTTCCCTCTCCCTTTCAGTTGGTTTCCTCTCCTTTCCTGCTGTTTCACCTTCATTATTTGCTCTCTGCTCAGCTCCCTGAAGCAGGTTGGAGAGCAAGTGATAAGTGAATTCCCCAGGGTTTCCCCACTACACATAGGTTTCTGTCCTGTTTGGGGGAAGTCTTTGCCAAACCTTGATTGTCATCGGTGAGCTTTACCTCTAACCCTAAAAGCACCCGTCCCCTACTGACTAAGGATAACTCTAAAACAGAAACCAACCCAACTCCCCCAACCCACCCTACAATCGGAAGGAAAACGATAAACATAAACTCTGCTCTGAGCCTGGTGGATAATTCAATGCCACTGCAAGCAGGCTAGATCCTAGACCCTCGACATAGAGTCTGCAATAGCTTGCCCAGCCCCCACGCTGTGACTCAGGACACTCCTTAAGAGACGATTGGAGTGGCTGTGATTTGGGGAGCCCAGGCATCATGAAGATGTGGACACCTGGATCTGTACAAATCTTGAAGGACCTGCGAATTTGCGTGCACCCCCTAGAGGGCGTACCCTGCCTTTGACAGAAGAACTGGGAGGAAATTCTGCAAGATGATGGTTCTGACTTTTCTTCCCTCCTGCGATGCAGTAACCCAGACACAAGAGAAGGTGACCCTGGCTGACAAATGCAGGTGAAACCAACATTCCTGCTAGAAAACATGCTCCTTTGCTACAAATGGGAGAGACCACTCCACACCGGAGTGTGCAAAGCTCAGAAATATCCAATATGTACAATTAAACTGACTAAAACCAACAGTGATTGCACTAAATGTTTTATTAATTAATACATATAGTCCTGGTTTTGGGATGTAGGATTTTGGGACATTCAATATTTAAAAGATATCTGATTTTAGAGTTTGCTTTCCATGTAATAGATTGTTCTCTCCCCAAAAGTTTTGTAACTGCGATTCATTAAAGGGGTGCGGGAGTGGAACAAAAAAACAAAACAAAAAACAACTACATAGAAGTTGTGTGCCTAAAGAATTTTAAAAAGCCAGAAAAGCACACACTGAATGTGGTTCTCCTCTGAAAAGTACCTGTGTAACTATAGCACATTCTTGTTCCACAGATCTGCTCTTTGTCTATATGCAGAGATAGACCTGCTGGTTAAAGTGTCTAAAATCCATTATTCTACTGTAATTTACTTCTGTTTTCACTGCCAGGCTGATAAAGCTATGTGAGAGTAAGCTGGAGTCTTTTACTGCTGCAGGATTGCTCACCAGGGAAGTTAACAGGGTTGCACAAGAGTCACTAATTGTATGACACACATTCAACCTTTATTATGCATGACCTGCATCATGGATAAGGTTTGCAGATGATACAAACATTGGGGGAGTGGTAAATAATGAAGAGGACTGGGTCTTTGATACAGAGCAATCTGGATTGCTTGGTAAACAGGTGCAAGCAAACAACGTGCATTTCAATATGGCTAAATGTATACGTATGCATGTAGGAACAAAGAATGAAGTCTATATTTACAAGATGGGGACTCTGCCTGGAAAGAGTGACTCCAAAAAGATTGGGTGGTTGTGGTGGATAATCAGCTGAACATGAGCGTCTAGTGCAATGCTGTGGCCAAAAGGGCTAACGTGATCCTCAGATGCTTAAACAGGAGAATCTTGAGTAGAAGTAGAGAGGTTATTTTACCTCTGTATTTGGCACTGGTTTTATGGCTACTGGAATACTGTATTCAGGTCTGGTGTCCACAGTTCAGGAAGGCTGTTGATAAGCTGAAGGGGGTTCATGCAACAGGATGCAAACAGGTGAGCCTGCACTCTTATCACTCAGATGTTAATTAGTGTCCCATCCCCCCAGACAGCTGAAGGGGATAATTAGACAGTCAGGCTGGCTGTTTGGCTGGGATAAGAAGCCAATTAAGCCATCAGCCCAAAGCTGATAAAGAGGCAGGAAAGAAGTTCTAGGAGGGAGGGGAGACTTGGGTTTGTTGAGTCCAGTTATAGAAAGACTTCAGGCAAAAGAGGGTTCTGTTCTTCTCAGGCCCTGGGAAGGGGGCCAAAAAGCACAGTAGTACTATAAATAGACTGTTGCATCTGCATTGTTTTGAAATGGTGAAGGGAGCTTAAATTAAGGGTTCAGGGAAGGCACAGCCACCTGAGTCCATGTGGTTTCTGCAGGGAAGAAGATGAGAGAGAAGCTATGCCCTGTTACAGTTCAGAGACGAGCCATGAGAATGATTAAAAGAGTAGAAAACCTGCCTTATAGTGATAGACTCTAAGAGCTCAATTGATTTAGTTTACAAAGAAGATGGTTAATGGGTGATTGGTTACAGTCTCTAAGTACATACATGAGGAACAAATATGTCATAATGAGTTCTTCATTTAGCAGAGAAAAGTGAATGTGGATGCAATGGCTGGAAGCTGAAGCTAAACAAATTAAGACTAGAAATAAGGCATACCTTTTAAGGGTGAGAGTAATTAAGCATTGCAACAATTTATCAAGAATTGTTGCGGATGCTCCATCACTGACAGTTTTAAATCAAGAATACATGTTTTTATAGAAGATCTGCTCTAGGAATTATGAGGGGAAATTCTCTAGCATGTGTTACACTGGAGGTCAGACTAGATAATCTAAATCATCCCATCTGGCCTTTGAGTCAGTGCATCTATGAAAAAACAAAATTGTTCTGATTTTTTGATTAAAAAAATTCTTTTGGAAGGAATTTTTTAGTTCAAATCTAATCAGTTTTCCCCACAACACACACATATTTTTTCGGTTTCGTTAAGCTCTGCTTGCTTAATCTCTCTGGGCCTCCGTCCTCCATCCATAAAATGGGGACAGTGCTGCCCCATTGCCTTGAGTGCTCTGAGCGTGAGTGTTAGTGATAGTGTTTTGGAGCTGCTTGGGTGCTCTTGGCTCAGAAGTACATGAGTAAATAAATGATACTAAGGAAGGGGGAGAAAAAGTTGAGATTACGTATCCATTTGCATTATTTCTTCCTTCCCAGAGCAGGGGAGGCTGTGCCAGCCTTTTATTGATTTTATTTATTATGTGAATGATGGTAGCACTACATGAACTCAATAAATCAGGACCCAATTGTGCGTGGCACTGTACAAATGAGTAACACAGACAGACTCACCCAGAGAGCACACAGGATCATGACAAATTGCACTAGGTGGATAAGCAGAAAGTGAAGAGTACATTTGCCCAGTTTAGCAGTCTCATTTTGATCACTTTAATTCTAGCAATTCCTGCTGCCCTTTGTCTATTGTGAGTGGAGCCTAGAGGTTTCTGACTCCAGCGCAGTGTTTTAGCAACAAGTTCCTCCTTCTCCCACATCATCGGCATCTCAGTTTTACCCCTGGATAACAGACCTTCCTGGCTAGTTGCTCTGATCACAGCAGTCCTAGCCATCACTTTTAAGGCCTTGGTTTTATAGCAAATGATTTTAAAATTCAAAATCTCTGTTTTCACTGAAATTATTTTTTAACCCTGATAATTTTTTAGGATTGGGTTTGGTAGAGGCCTGGGCCTTGCCCCTTGGGATGCTATGTATGCAGCCTACACAACCATTGGTTCCAGGATTTTGCAAAGAGGGGTCCTTGCCACGGAAATAACAATGTTTGAGCCCTTTCCACACTAGCACTTAAACACACTCTACCATTGCTGGAACATGGGCACTACTAACTCTTCCAGTGTGGACAAGGCTAAAGGGAAAAGAAGAGATCATACAGTCACAGAAGGATGAGCGTGATGAACAAATGAGACGGAGCTTTGGAAACAGCTGACACAAAGTGACCCCGTGGGCAGAGAGTGGGGTAATACAACCATGCCTTATTTTGTCTTCACAACCCCCTTCCCTCTCCTCGAAAGCCTAATCCTCAAAGTCAGCACATCTAGGATAGAAGTCACATATCTGCCTGCGTGGGTAAAATACTGGTTTGGAGAACAACAGTCGCAGAGCCAGGGGAGAGACAACAGCAGCCTCTCAGATGCAGGGGTCAGAAATCACTCAGCTCTAAAGAAAAGGGCACTTTATACCCAGTCCAAAGAAGTGAAATGTAATTACCTGGGCTACCAACTTATTCCTAAAAGTCTGGATTCATTGGCTGACTATGACTGACCATGGAGAGGGGGATGAAAACTGCTCTCTGCTCTGTTTCCCAGGCAGCACCTCCCAGCCAATGATGGGCAGTGCTACTTATGTACATTTTCGTGCTTTCTGAATTGCTTTTTATGTCAGTCCCATCATGGCCTTGGGACAGACTCTCCTTTCCCCCCCAGTGCCTTTGTAAAATTGTTCTTTGCACATGTGTGCAGAACAGCTGTACTTCCTGTGTGCAACTCACCTCGTGCAAGCACCATTTCAACCTTTGCTAATCCTTCCAAGTATAGCTCTTGTGGGACTGATCCTTTGGGCTGTCTCTTTTCACGGGGTTCGGTCTCATCCCATGGGATTACCTGCCATGCACAAAGTCAGGCATTCGCTGCCAGATTTATAACATTTTTGTCATCCCATCTAGGGAGCACAAATGTGAATTAGGTGGCCAGTCACACAGCCTGCATTATAAAGAGAGAAGAGTTGCAGATGTTCCATGTGCAGCGTTCATCAAGCCATTTCAAATAAGGAACTGGGTTTTCAAAAATATTTTTGGTAATTGTCTAACAGAAAATGGATACATTCGTTGGATAAATTGCTAACTTTGAGCAGGAGACTTAGATAATTCTCTCCCCCTTCTGCTGCTCTGCTCAATTTTGTAGCTCTACTCCTCTAGTTATGTCTATACTATTGTCCAGGTACTTCCAATAGATGGGGTCAATAGATGCCTCCCCAGAAAAAGTGGGACAAATGGGTTTTCTTTTTCTACTAGCAAATCTAAGAACCGGGTGATCCTTATACACATCAGTACAATTTATTTTTGAAAGGAAGAAAGAAAAAACACACCCAATTCAGACACACTTAGCTGGGTTAGGGGCACGGGCTGGCAGTGTACATTTCAGGGTTGGGTTATTCCCTCAGGTGGGTATTTCAGAGCTATGAGGTGTTAATATATTTATAAGCATGCTCTTGAGAGTGCACTTAGTAAGGCATAGCTCCTTACAAATAATTCACCATGTGGATATAGAG
Organism: Mesoclemmys tuberculata; assembly: GCA_007922155.1. NCBI lineage: Eukaryota > Metazoa > Chordata > Testudines > Chelidae > Mesoclemmys > Mesoclemmys tuberculata. Next base: position 13,150,736 of record ML675630.1, read on the forward strand.
CCCAGAGTAGCTGTAATACATCTGCATCCCTTGACAAACAATGCAGAGGAGAGGCCCGATGGACAGATACAGCACGAATGAGCACAGTGGGAGATGGAAAGGTGTTGCCAACACCTTTTCAAAATGCAAAAAATGGGACACGTGCAGGAGCCCCGTCCCCCTCCATGGCTCCATGGACTCCTTCTCCTGAGGCCCTGCCCTCTGGCCAGGCTGAAAGCTGGAACCAAGCTGTGGTAAGAGCAGCCAAGAAGCCTGGGCTGCTGTGGGGAGCCCTGGACCCTCCACCTGCCCTGGGCAGGGGGCTGGGAGGCCTGAGAGCAGCTCCTAGCCTGTGTCTCCACTTCCGAGGACTCTGCCCCTTCCTCCCTCCTCCCCCCGAAGCCCAGGCTCATTGAGTGACTCTTACTATTGCCAACCTCCAGGCCTGGCCAGTGGTGGCACCTCGGGGGGAAGAGGCAGGGCCTTGTGGCTGGTGCTGCCCCTGAGCCTCGCACAGGTGCAGAGCAGCGCCACAGGAAATCCAGGACAAATGCTAGCCCAGAGTCATTCAGCCTGGAACCGGGCTTTGAAATGTATGTTTGGGGACCGTCCTGCCCAATTAGGGACAGGTGGTTGCCCCAGTGAGCCCGAGTCCTTTGACCACATCACTGTGTGGCCTGGCAGTGAACGTTGGCACCTAATCTATTCACACGTCTCTGAGACACTGGGCCTCACGTGACTAGTACCCACAGGATTCAACAATGCAAGGGCTGTCCTGCAGTTTGATTCGCAGCCTTGCAAAGAGAGTCCATATTCTCCTCTCCCCATCTGTCGGGGGGGGGGAGACCAGTACTTCCCAGTCACGCTTTACGGTTACTTTAACAACCCCAAGAAAACACTCTCTGAATTTGCAATATTTCCGCAGAAGGCTTCTCTGTCTAGTTTCAGTTTGTTTCGGGGCTAAATGGAATATACACACAGTCCACTTTACTCCAGAAAGCGCACTGGCAAATAGGAGGCTCCATAGATTGGCTGCGGCTGGTGTTGGTAACAATATCACTGACAGAACAATTAGGCTGTTTGCTTGTCTCCTGGCTGCATGGAGGGACAGATTTCTCAGAAAGACCATTTCTATTTGGGTAGCTATTGGAAGCCGTGTTATTGAGGCAGTCATTTACTAACTGGCATAAATTGGAGCCTGCGCCTTGAATTACCTGACCAGTGCACAGCTCTCAGCTCCTTAGTGAGGCAGCCCTTCAGTCCCGTGGGTGAAAGCAGTGCCCATGTGCCATGAGACCGGGACTCAGCATGGCAACAAACCTACCCCAGGTGTGTCTCAGCTCATTCAGTAATGAGTCAGGACAGACAAACTGGAGACTAGAACATAGGAACTGAGGTCAAATGTCACAGAATACAGATCCTTCCCAGAGGCTCAGAGATTCCAGTTAACATGCTGGAGGTTGTTTTCTATTTGCCATGGTGTTTCCCCGTTCTCCTGTGCATGATGGTTTCCCACCTGGCTGGAACCCCTAGGACCTAACCTGATCAGGTGGGTTGCCCAGCCCCCAGTCAGGTCTCAGAGAAGCACCCGCATTTCCAGCTGCTTCTCTAACCAAACCTCTCTTCTCTCTCAACCCTTTTGCTCTGCCAGTAATGGGCTGTAATAATTGGGCCTGCAAATTTACCCTAATTGTGAACTCGACTGTGAAAAGGGAGTGATCGTTCATAACAGGTCACAATAACCTACACCCAGTAAATGGTGATGGGAAAAGTTATGAAAGGGAGACAGAGACTGAATTATTACTCAAGGACTGTGGCAAGATTATGCCTGGTAAACAAGAGCAGTGTGGCATCAGAAATCAGTGAACCAAAATTGGTGTTGACAATTAGCCCTGATCGGTGGGCAAATAATGAGGGGATGGGCTATTCCACCCACCCCTCCCTTATGGGGTGCCAACCAAAGAGAGTCTGGGAGCAAGCTGCACCGTAATGGATGCCTCCCTCCCCCATTTCCTGGGACCCAGATTTTCATCATCCTGATCCAGAGAGATGTCCTGACTAGACCAGGCCAGAGACAGGGACCTAGATGACATCACTACCTCTAGCAGCTCCAGCTAAATTCCAGTCACCACCTGGGATGTAAAATGTTCTCTCCCCACCCTCCACTGCCAATGTGTCCTTTCCCTTCCCTACCTCATTTCTTCTCTTTCCCATCCCTCCTTTTCCTTTCTGTCTAAGAAGAGTCTGGCCTAGCCAGCCAAATCTGCATATTTTGTAAGCCTGTAACCAGAAAAAGGCAGCTACACAGTCCAATGCTGGTCCGAGTTTGCTAGGTCTTGGAGTGGCTGATCAGACTTTATGCTGGGCCTCTGTTTTTCAAGCAATGAGATTACAAATGAGAGTCAACACCAGAGACAGAAGCTGCATTTTCTATCACGGCTGTTCTTCCCTTTCCCCTTCTCCATGTGTTTGACTTGTTTTGCCTTCTAGGAAATGGGATCAGACTTTACAGCTGCCACTCATCTCAACCCACTTCTTCTCTTTTCCCAAAGAACAGTTATTAGCATCTTTGATAACCTCTATGAGACTGTCAGACAAGAAGGGGTTTCCTTCGGAAAGCTCTCTCCAGCTAAAGGGAAAGAGAGGCAGGGATGTTGTTAAAATGACTTACAACTTTACATTTCTAATGCTTTAACTGTTTTCCTTTTTCTGCATCTTTAATAAAATGTAAAAGGATTTTTACTGGTGTGTTTGCTATGGTGCTAAGCAAGCTATGTTCTCTGTATACTAAATCCCAACCTTGTTTAACACTGTCTAATGTTGGACAATGAGAGTGAACACCGTTGGCTCTTATAGTCCATCTCAGTTAATACAACAGACGCTAGCAATTTCCTTCTCCTGTCCCCCTGATTTTTCTGTGCTGCCTCCATGCATGGATCTACTCAAGGGAAATGCTAAAAAGCAGCAAACGGCAACAGATCATTTATTACTAACATTGTTTCTATTATGGCAGTGCCCAAAATGAATTCAGCACAGAGAGAAAAGCGGCAGCCCTATGCACCCAGCAACTGCTGTCATTAGAGCAGGTAGGCACAGCCTGTGTGCATGCAATTCCACATCCCGCACATGGAACTGTACCTCTCCTCCCTGCCTCCCTGCAGAAGACTATCACCAGGACTGTGCTGACAATGGCAAAATCAATTCTGTCTTCAACCCCTTCAGTCTCTAAAACAGCTTTAATATTTTACTCAAATGTCCCCCCATGCTGCCTTCCTCTGGAATAATGCCCGCCAGCAGAGACCTAGCCCTAGAACATTTCAGCCCAAAAGTACCAGAAGGGGGATCTTTATGATGAAGAGGCTTAATTTATAACCTTACCTGTTTCTGCTCCGACTCATCCCACCTCTGCTAAATGCTCATATCAAAGCAGGCGGGAGTACTCCTTCAAAGTCCTGGGCACTGAGCTCCCTCACTCTCCGCGATACCACATTTTAGCAAGCAAGCTGCTAACAGTAATAGGCTCTGGAATGACCATAGTAATTAAAATCTTTGTTTTCCAATACATTTCACAGCGAGACATGCTTCTGAACTTTTGACCCTGCAGGCTCTTGAGCTGAGATTCCCGGGGATGCCTTTGTTTTACATTTTTACCCTGCTGTTATTTCCACTTATCCCCGTCACCTTAGTGCTGATGGATACCTTGAAATCCACAGATCACTGCCCTGGGCGGTGACTGGATGCTTGTGGCTCTGATGTCATAGTCTGATCTCTGGGTCTCGCTGTAGTTGGACAGCTGTCGCTCCGCCATCATATTGCCAGGGCTGCACGGGGTACTTCAACCTAACACATGGAGGCTGTTTGTATTTTGTTTGTCAGTTAAATGCCCCAAGCAGAGTCCATGGAGCTGTGCTGATTTACACCCAGCTTTAAAAACAGGCCCCTCCAAACCAAATAGGCCACTCCCAAAATACATCAAATAGCTACCCTCAGTCACACAGCTCAGACAAAGGTTCCTGGCTGGATTCTGGAGTTGGTTTAGTTATTTGTCATGAATCCTAGTGGAGTCCCCAGAACAGGGGATTTTTAACTCCAGATGGGGTGTTTTTCTAAAAGATCTGCTCCGGGAATTATTATGAGGAAGTTCTCTGGCTTTGGCTATGCAGGAGGTCAGATTACGTGATCCCTTCAGGCTCTGGAATATATGAATCTGTATATGGAACCCCACCCTTCTTCCTGCCATTACCATCTGGCAGAAGGGTTACATTTAATTCCTGAAACACTTCCATATTTCAGTTTAGATGAAGCTGTTGTAGGATTCCCACTGTGCTACCCCAGAGCTCTCAGACTGTGTATACCTTGTCCAGCTTCCCAGGCTCTACTGGGGGTCCTGAGCATAAGGTAACACCAGAGGTGCCTGTGGCTCAGGAGAATCATTTAATGAGGCACCCAGAGTTAAGTTTTGATATGACAAGATTCAAAGGCTGCACACTGAAGCTAGACAAATTCAGACAGGAAATAAGGTGCACATTTGTAACAGTTTGGGTAATTAACCATTGAAACAACTGACCAAGCACTGTGGTAGTTAACATAAGAATGGCCATCCTGGGTGAGATCAATGGTCCATCATGGTCCATCTTCTGATGGTGGCCAGTGTCAGGTGCTTCAGAGGGAATGACCAGAGCAGAGCAGTCATCGAGTGATCCATTCCCTGTCGTCCACTCCCAGTTTCCGGCAGTCAGAGGCTAGGGACACCCAGAGCATGGGGTGGCATCCTTGGCTTGACTAATAGCCATTGATGGACCTATCCTCCATGAACTTATAAAATTCCTTTCTGAACACACTTACACTTTTGGCCTTCACAACATCCCCTAGCAAAAAGTTCCAAAGGTTGACTGTGCATTGAGTGAAGAAGTACTTACTTTTGTTTTTTTAAGCCTGCTGCCTATTGATTTCATCAGGTGACCTCTGGTTCTTCCGTTATGTGAAGGAGTAAATAACACTCACTATTCACTTTCTCCACACAACTCATGATCTTATTGACCTTTATCATCCCCCCTTTAGCCATCTCTTTTCCAGGCTAAAATGTTCCAGTCTTTTTAATCTCTTCTCATACGGAAGCTGTTCCATACCCCTGATAATTTCTGTTGCCCTTCTCTGTACTTCATCCAATTATAACATATCTTTTTGGAGATGGGGCAACCAGAACTGCACACAGTGTTCAAAGTCTGGGATTACCACAGATTTATATAATAGCATTTTGATATTTCCTCTTTATTTTCTGTTCTATTTTATTATCTATCCATTTTCTAAGATTCCGAACATTGGTAGCTTTTTTTGACTGCTGCTGCCCATTGAGTAGATGTTTTCAGAGAACTATCCAAAATGACTCCAAGCGTGCTTTCTTGAGTGGTAATAGCTAATTTAGATCTTATCATTTGTATGTATAGGTGGAATTATGTTTTCCAACATGGATTACTTTGCATTTATCAACACTGAATTTCACCGAGATTCCTGGTGAAATCTCTTGAGAGATTCCTTTGTAACTCCTCACAGTCTGCTTTGGACTTAACTATCTTGAGTAGTTTTGTATCACTTCACAGTCATCGTCACCGACCTGATCAGGTAGTCAGTAGCCTATTCCTACTGCTACATACGGTAAGGTCTCGGGCTTTTTTTCTGCAGTAAACAGCAGCCAGGTTCAGAGACAGCAGCCATAAGCTAAGTTGAAGAGAGTCACATCTTTACATTCCATCTAAATCGTATCAAAACAATGTAATATCTGGCAGTTAAGAAGGCACTCCTATTCTAATAGTACCAACCATTACCAGATGATGAAACAGATCTTAAGATGTTTACAGAAAGCATTCTGTCTAGCAAGGAATCCCTTATCAAAAGTTGTGACTGTGAAATCTGTACTTGTATTGTTTTGCCTTTATGGTTCCCACTTTATTGTCACCTATCAGTGTATTGTTTCTGATTCTTAGATTGTTTGTTTGTTGCATAACTAATTTTTCAAGATTTAAATCAACTAAGGTGGTGGGCTATGATTGGTTAAAGAATTGTTTCATAATGGCTAGGATTGGTGGAAAATGCTGTTTTGTAGTACTTTAATTTAAAAATGATTGGTTAAGGGATAGCTAAGCAGGACTCAAGTTTAACTATATAAGCTGGGGGGGTCCAAAAGAGAGTTTTTTTAAACAAGCTTCAGGACACAGCCCAATCCGAGTTGCCAGACCTCAACAACCTACCAATCAGATCGTGCAGAATCTAGAGCCCCGGACAATATAATTTTGACTGGCCCTCAAGAAAAGTTCGTCTGCATTGTTGGGAGTGGTGAGCATGGTATGCTTAGTGTGTGTATTCTGTTTTGCTAACTGTTAATAAATAAAGGTTAAGGATATTATTGTATAATGGCCTTTCACTGGTAAAAGGCCCCACAAACCTGCAGAAGATTACACCTGGAGCCCTGGGAACTGAGAAATGGTGGGGTGGGGTGCCTAAATTAACCAGGGTACACTTTGAGCCCACAGTAGAGTGGAGTGCCCTAGCATGTGTAGGTAGCATTCTTCTATCCAAGCACGGAATTGCTATCCACGGAGATGATATGGTACAGTTTGATTCATGGAAGATTTTTACCATATTTGACTCTGTGCTATCTTTCACATATAGTGGTACTCCCCCATCTTCTCTGTCATTCCTATATGTTTTGTATCCGGGTATTACTGGGTCCCATTGATTATCATCTTTCCACCAAGTTTCTGTGATGCCTATTATAGCAATATCCTTATTTAATACCAGCCACTCAGGTTCACACATCTTAGTATTTAGACGTCTAGCATTTGTATACAAGTACTTATAAAATGTGTCGCTTTTTAGCTGTCTGCCATTTCTCTGACACTGGCAATTTTTAAATCAAGATTGACTATTTTTCTGACAGATCTGTTCTAGGTGAACAGGAATTAATTTGAAGAAGTCCTATGGCCTGTATTATACAGGGAGTCAGACATGATGCTCACAACGGTCGTTTCTGGCCTTAGGAGCAACAGATCTAGGAAGGTTCCGCAATATAGAGTCCTGCAGACTTGGCTTTAATAGCAGGGCAAGCACTGGACAGACTGATCAGACAAATGACAGATGGACACATCCGAGGCAATTGTGTAGCCGTGGAAGGATGAACGTGGCCAGCAAATGAGACTAAGCTGAGAAAGGAGCGGATACAAAGTGACTCCATGAAGGGAGGGGAAGCTACAGACATAACTTACTTCATCATCACAAAACCCACACAAAAGCCTAATCCTCAGGGTCAGCATGTCTGGGGCAGAGGCCATGCTCCCCTCCCGCACACAGCACGGGCTGGAAGAACACCAGCAGCTGGGGAGGCAATGAATAAAACAGGACAGAGGGACTGTGCCTCATAGAGCAGAGCAAGTGAGGGCTTGAGGCAAGCAATGCGCTGTAGGAGAATCAACATGTGGGGAGGGAACTCGGTGTGCAACTGCTGTGAACCGAGGGATGGCATGTCCGTGGGCCACAGAGGTGCCTGACTCTGGTGAGAGTCTATGGCAGAGGATGAGCTGCTCCGCAAGCTCACAATCAAGCCCTTGCACCTGTAGATGAGCCTCTCCCCACCTAGTGGGGGCTGATGGGATCCCACGGGCTGCAGCACTGCAGCACTTGTGCTGCATGGCAGCTACTGCCTATCAGTGGGTGCACAGCCCTGTTCCTCCCGGTCCACAGTGCTGATGCCCTTGTCTCTAGCAGGCCCCATGAAGGCCAAGGGCTATGCTGACCAGCGTCAGTAACGTTTGGTTTGAATACAACTTAAAAAACAAGGCAACACTACTGGGGAATGGTAAAGTCAGAGTGATTTGCCATTGGGATGACTTCTAATCCCCAGACAGGAGGTTCTCCATCATTCCGATGCTTTAGGTCAAAATCCAACGTCTCTTTCTAAAAGCTCTGCTCTAGCTCCCCCGGCAGCTCTGGGGGAGGGTCTTTGCCTGCTGTCACGGAGGTCAGGCTGGATGGCCTTTGCATCTATGACACTACAGAAGCAGCCCAACAGCAAGGCCCAGAAAGGAGAGATCTACAGCCCCATGGAGGCCAGAAGGCAAGAGAACAGACTCACGGGCCCAGTGGGGACCAAGGGAGGAGATGCTGAAGTCAGCAGGGGATACCAGTCTTCATGACAGACTCTTTGGGCAGCAGGCAAGGGAGTTGGTGTGAAAATATTGTGTTTATCTGGAATAGTGAGAGGAGTTTAAGCAAACAAAAATTTTACAAGGTCACTGGGTTTATCGTTCTGATTCCTCAAACGGTGCCATGGGAGCTGCAAGGAGCCGAGTCACAGATTCATAGATTCTAAGGACAGAATCACCTAGTCTATGAACATCTAGTCTGACCTTCTGTACAACATAGGCCAAAGAACTTCCCCAACACAATTCCTAGACCAGATCTTTAGAAAAAGGTCCAGTCTTGATTTTTAAATGGCAAGTGATGGAGAATCCCACCACAATCATTGGAACAATTTCCCAAGGTTCAATTACTCTCACTGTTAAAATTTTATGCCTTTTTCCAGCCTGAATTTGTTTCAATTCAACATCCAGCCATTGGATCACGTACCTTTCCCTGCTAGATTGATGAGCCCATTATTAAATATTTGCTCTTCATGCAGAAACTTACAGATTGTGAGCATGTAACCCCTTAACTTTCTCTGTTACAGTACATAGATGGAGCTCCTTGAGTCTGTCTCTATAAGGCGAGAGGCGGTACCTGTGCTGACAGGAGAAACCCTCCCGCTGACATAGTTCTGTGTACATCGATGGGTTGGTATAGCTATGAATTTTTCTCACCCCTGAGAGATGTAGTTATACCCATATAGGTCTGTAGTGTAGGCCTGGCCTCAGAAAGGATATGGTAGGCATAAAGGGGGCAGTGTAAATCACTAGATGCCTGGGCAGAGTCCCCTAGAGGAAAGACAGGGAAGATGGCGTGTGTATAGTTCAGACATGACTTAAGAGGGACCATGCAAGACCTAGACAATGGAAGAGAGCTTACAGGTTGGTGTCTTCTATTACAAGATTGAGGAACACACCCATGCCCAGGCAAACCGAAAGGCAGCAGAATTAAAACTGATCAAATGAAACATTTATTTAAACATCAGAATGAACTCATGGAACTCACTGCCACAGGACGTCATGGAGGCTAAGTGCTCAGGAGGATTCAAACAGGATTTGACGTTTCTATGAATAGGCCATGCCCACTCACTCACATGCTGGGTGGCATATCCCGACAGATGTGTGCAGATACGCCACGCCCAGAGTCATGCCTGCAGGTAGGCCATGTCATGCCCAGACACACGTGTGCAGGTATGCACATGCCCAAGTCAGAGTCATCCCTGTTGGGCCAGTTTAGGACTGATGGGGACGAGAGGGCCTGGTGTCAAGTGACCATAGCAAAGGCAAGCTGCCCCTCTCAGGCACATATCTCCTCCCCCAATGCCTCCCAATCCCAACACTCCTCAGCCAGCCCCAGACCCCATGGCTTGGCAAGAAAGAGTAATTTATTTCTCTGATTAACTCTCTTCTTGGTGCATGAAGTGCATAGTTCCCACATTTCCTTGGGCTCCTTCTGTCTCACCTGCCCCAGCTGTGGAATCCTGCTGGCTACAGAGCTGCAGCTAGGTAAAAACAGACCTCGAACACAGGCTGATATTAAACCCAGCAACAGAGAAAGAGCAGTGAAGCTGCTAGATGGAGCCCTGGGAGGATTCTGGCAGAGACGACCTGGACTGGTTGTCCCAACGGCAGGTTCCTCATAGGCCTTTTCCTCAGTGGTCCTGGAGCACAGGCTGGTCACGCACCAGCACATGCAGCGCAGCCTTTGCAAAGGCTGCCTTGGGTCTCTGGTCCCTAACAAGCTCCAGAAAAGGCCTTGTTAAAAGCGGCAAAACCTTCCTAAATTGTTTTTGTTTGTTTTACGGGGGAGTGGTGAATTAGTGCCGGTTCTTCAGTGCTCTGCTTGAGAGAGACCAAGAACAGGCTGACCAAGCATAACGTAGCTTCCCCCTCACAGAGCTCTACCACTGACCCTCCATCCCCAACTGCATCCCCCCTTCCATTTCAGTCACGGGTTTCTTGCACTTCCCCCTTTTTGCTGAAGCCCCTTAGTCTCAACCTGCAATGTCTCTAATACTCCAGCCCTGGGTCCCCCCCAAGCTCTGCTGAAGCCCCTCAGATCCTATCCATAGGCTCCCTGCTATTTCAGTCATGGGATCCCTGCACAGATTTTCTTTGGACCTCAGTCCCAACCTGCAGCCCCCTTCTATTCCAGTTCTCCACTCCCCTGTAGCCAATGTCCTATGGACTGGGTGATTTTGCAGTTGTGGAATTTGCTACAGTATTCACCCCTTGCCACAGAATTAGCCTTCAGAATATCAACTTTCAGTTTTTTAAAAGAGTGTTTCTAGCCCTTTTGGTTACAGAAAAAACCTTAGGGAAAAAAAAAAGACCCTAGTGAGTCTGACGCAATGATGCCCACGTGAGTCTGCAGAGAGCTTGAAACAATAACTGCACGCCGTGTGAACTGCTCCAGAAACAGGAGCTTGCAGAAATGCACCAGAAATGATTGAGAGGTGGGAGGCAGGGTTTAAGAAAAACGATCAGAAGAACGAACCATCTCCCTAGCTCGGTTACACAATGGATGGCGAGTGTGTGTCTGGGGGAGTGGTCAGACATCTACAAAGAGCAGAAGGGCTCTCACACATGGGCGGGAGAAGAATGGATTCTAGATGGAGTCAAGGAACGGAGCTAGGTGAAGGAATATCTAGGGTAAACACTAGGAAAATCTCCCTGGCAGTGAGATCTGGCCAGCTGAGAAATCGTCTGTAAGCAGGTGGAGGGAGGCCACTGAACACGGAAAGGCAAAGCAGAGGAGGATGCAGGGTGGTACAGCCATGCACTAGCTGATGGGGGTGATGAACAGGGCTTTCATTGCTGTAATTCTGTCTGTCCTGTCGGCAAAGCCTGTGCTATGGCACAGGGCTTGCCCTTGTATCTGGAGGGCTCCCTGCCAATCCTACCTTCCTGCAGTCCAGGTCACGCCATGATCAGTCAATGGTGACCCAGCCGTACCAGTTACATCCAGACTTCCTTCCCAAGGGCTCTGCAGGCCTTGGTTATGCTGTGAGGCCCAGGGAAGGGGGGCCAGAGATGCAGCTGGATTTGTTCTGGATGCTTTATCAGCACATTGGCTATTCTCTAACCTTTCTTCTAGCTGGAGTGGAGTGCAGCTGGCTTTCCAAGGCTCCTGCCAGGGGCTGGGGTTGTCAGGAAGTGTGCTAGGACGTGCCTGCTCCGTGTGTGTTCTTGGCTGTGGACACTGTTGCTATGTGAACATGTCTGCTGCCAGTCATTCAGCCTCACAGTTTCTTTCATGCAGCTGGACATGGTGTTCTTCACAGGCCACATCAGTCACTGGCCGTCAGCAGGCAGTGGTGTCACTAACTTGGGGCAGATGAAGCCTCCAATTGCCTGGTGCTCCCCAGGAATTCAGGGCCATATTCACAGCTCCAGCTCCAGCAACAACCTGTTGAGAGCCAAGCTCTGGGAGTGGAGCAGGCCATGGATTTCATTGGCTGTGCTGCTAGCAACAACCAGAAAACAAGACTTCGGTTTTGCAAAAAATTTTAAGGCCTCACCGTTTATTTTCATTCAGAAGGAAAAATGAGCCTTTGGGAATCTTGTCACAAACGAATAGAGAGCCCTGCTTCAGACTAGCCAAGGGGCAAGGGCACTTGCTTGGACTGGACCTGCAAGCTCTTGGTCTGCCGATTCAGAACCAAGACAAGAACTTGGGTCTTCCACCTCTCAGGCAAGTAGCTGACCCTACCAGCTTGCCCTTACAGCTGGAGTTAAAAGGCACTGCCTGTGGAATTCTTGTTCATGCTGCAGGGAAGCGGGAAGCTTTGGAGCACGTGCAAAGTTTGTCTCAGGAGAGAGTTGGTTCTGGCTTTTTTTTAAGTTCGATCATGCAGACGGAGAGCAACACTCACATAATAGCCAGACAAATCAGCCATTTCTGAGAATGAGGTTAATGACGAATAGCTAGTTCAATGTTCCAAAGTTTTTATTTGTTGGAACATTTGTAGCACCGCTACAACCCTGAAATTTGGCAAGGAGGGGGAGCTGTGGAAGAAGAGAGTTGGCTTTTGCAGTCCCTGTGTAAATCTACCCAAGTTTGCCTGAGTTACGAGCTGCAGAAAATCACCATTTGCACATGTTCCCTTGAATATATGCGTTTGGCCGTTGTTTTTGAATGCTCCCACTGCACTGAGCATGCTCCCTGGTTCAGCTGAGCCTCCTGCAGCATATATGTATGCTAACCGTAGAGAGAGATTTCAGAGAAGATACAAGCAAAACAAATTTGTCCCCAAAACCTTCCTGGCCTAGGAGTGTGCAGTGGGCTGGGAACCAGGAGAACAGGGGTTTAGTTCTTACCTTTCGGACTGACCACTGTTGATAATTCGGTGCATCTAACAGCTTTTATTATCAAGTCAGCCCTCATACTCTCCCCTAGAAGGCCCACCAGTATCATTATCCCCATATTGCTGATGAGGTAACTAAGAGGTTGCAGATGATCATTCTATCAGAGCTGGGAAAGGAATGTAGATTTCTAGTACAGTAGATTCAAATCTCTTCTAGCACCATGCTGCATTTCAGAATGAACATGGCAAATCTGTGTGTTATGCTCCACTGCATACAAACACAGACGTTAGATAAAAACAGAAACACCCTTGCTGGAAGGTTGCAATGTCACAGTATTTTATTTCTTAGAATTTGAAATGATAACACAAAGGAACCCAAAAAACAGAGAGCAAGAGCGGGCTGCTTCCCAAAAGAAAGATGCACAATTGACCCCCCCGTTACTCTAGGCTGGCTACAAATGGCCTGCTTCTGCACCCACATCTCACAGTTCCCTCCTGCACTCCCTAGCCTGCAAACAGGACCAGGAAAACCCCAGAGCATTTAAAGGGAGGCCTTACCATTTCAGTACAGTTTTCAACACAAAACGCTGTGTGTTTGGCTGTAGTGTCAATGAAGTGGGGCTACTCCTATATACCAACCTTGGATGAAAGAGCACTATGCAGCTGATGGTATCATTAGCCTTAGAAGCCAGAGTGCCAGGGAGTCAGCTAAGGGCTCCTGATGATGTCTCCTTTCCACCGCATAGGGGCCAGGTATGCCCAGTTTTGAAGAACCCCTACTGCATCTCTCAATGAGCCCTGTGGTTGGCCAAAAGGGAAGGTCTAGGTAGGAGGTGATGCTTCGTCCCTGTGGATCTAACCGGCTGGGTACACAGCTCTGTAGCCTACTACAAAAGCTGTGCACACACCTCACAGTTTGGGGCTGGGGGCGCAAGGCACTGAATACATCAGCAGGTGACCCTGGATCTAGAATCCAGGGATAGAGGAAGAACGTAAATGTGAAAAAGATCCTCAAAAAATCTTTGCAAAGGCTGCGAGCAGCTGGCAGCAAGGGAGGAGGGTGATGCAGCAGGCTGCTCAGAAGCTTATCAAAGGCTGGCCTGAGGGGCTGCCCCAAAGAATAGCGAGGCAGATGCGGGGGAAGGCTCCAGTGTACTACAGAGAAGGGGAGGCAACTGAACAGATCCAGAGAATGTGGAAATAGAACCAAGCACATTTACCGAGGTCAGCATTTCTTGGCTAGATATCCCCGCTGTTCACCTCTGCCCAGCCCTTCCCTCACCCCCCAGGCAGGAGCACTGAGAACCCAACTCGTTGTATCTCTGACAGGGGAGAGGCCCAGGCCTCTGCCCATCCTGGGGCTTGGCCTGGCAGCTCATTAGCAGGTGCCGAGAGGGTCAGGAAGGGATCAGCGGGGTGTTGAATCCTCTCTCGAGGCTGAAGGCACATACACACTCATGTGGGAAGGAATTACACCAGCCTGACAAGTGCAAGGTGCCGTGCCGTGTAAAGCCTGTCCCTTAAGTGTCTGCAAAGGTGTCAAGGTGAATATCAGGACAGGCAGGCCAACGGAGCCCCAGAACAGGGCTAAGGAGGTAGTTGCCATGGTAACAGAATGGCTTATGGCAGATGATATTGAATGATGCGTCATATTCACAGACTCACTGCACTGAGGCATCCCAGAGGAGCCATGTAAACAAACTCAGACAGAGCAAAGAGGGACTGAGACACATGCCCCAGTCTAGGGCTGCTGGCCGAGAGAGAGGTAGGTGTGGCTGGGTTGCTGCGGATGTGCATCGATGTGTGTGAAGATGTGTGCATGTTAGTATGAGTGTGCACAGGTGTGTGTGTTGTGTCTGGGTATCTCTCTCCCTGGATGTGAGTGGGTGTGGATGTGAGTGACAATGAGCTGTATTCACCCATGGAGGAAGAATGATATTGTAACTAAAGCCCAGAGGGAGCCATGAGACATCTTGGGCTCTGATCTGGATTCTGCCAGAGAATCACTGAGAGACCTTGGGCAAGTCCCTTATCGCTGGTGCTGAGTAAAAAAGACAGGAGATTAAAGTACAGGGAATTTGCTCTTAGAAAAATCAGCTTCTGACTTTTAGGACAAAATGTTTGAAGAAGGAGACCTGCTGGTCAAGCTTGAATATCTGTGCGATGGTATTTACATATATATGTAATAACACAATCATATATGCAAGGTTCACATACAAGTGGCTAGTTAGGTGTCTAAACAGTTATTTTTGGGCACAGTCACCTGATTTGTATCCTCAGCTATGGAAACTGACCACACAAATTCAGGTACAAAATAATAATATGCAAAACACTCAGTCTGATGCACAACAAAATAAGATCCAGTTCAGGGCCCAGCCCAGTGAAAGTTCTGTGGTATGCTGCCTGTAGCATGACAGAGGGATCCTAGAATGCAGCTAGCATGTTCAAAGCAATGCAAGGCTTACAGAGTACATCCTCAATGCAAACCAAGACAAGCACAGGTAAGGACTTTAAAAAACAATAATTCCAATGTAAAGTCCATGCTGTACTTCATAAGCATTCATTCATTCATCAATAAGCAGTTTTTAAGGCCCGAAGGAACTCTTATGATTGTCTAGTCTGACTGCCTGCATATCACAGGTCAAAGACCCTCACCCAGGATCCCCTGCATCCAGCTAAAGAATTTCTGGTTTACTAAAGTAGATCTTTTAGAAAAAAGACATCAAAGCCTGATTTGAAGATGCCAAGTGATGGAGAGTCCACCGCAACCCATAGTTAATTGTTCCAATGGTTAATCACCCTCCCTGTTAAACATTTGCATTTTATTTCTGTCTCACTTCCAGCCATTAGATTTTGTTCTTTCTTTGTGTCTTAGATTAAAAAGTGCTGAACTGGTATGAAAAATTTACCCTGTAGATAAAAAAAATTAGGTTGCGCATAATACAAGTAGTTCAAACCTTTGAGTAACCATGCAGCTGCTCTCTGAATGGGCTGCAAGCAATGGAACAGCCCTACTGAGAGCCTGTGAAGAGGGAAATTACAATAATTAAACCGCAGGGTCCTGACGATATTTGTTGCTTTTGCAAGGTCATCATAGAATAAAGAAACACGCAGTGATAAGAGGCCTATTCAACACAAGTAAACACAGTGATTTCAAAGAGACATGCCATGAGATCATCCATCCGTGACTTCAGAGGGTGTGTCTACTATGCAATAAAACACCCGTGACTGGCCCAGGTCAGCTAACTCGTGCTAACAGGGCTCAGGTGGCAGGGCTATAAAATTGCAGTGTAGATGTTCCATACCCAGCACCGACCCTTCAGGGCAGAGGTGCCTTACTACTCCCAAGTCTAAGAGCTCAAAATCATGAGTCAGACCCCAAACTCATGAGATTAGCTCAAATATCATGAGATAGTTTAAAAATATATATATTTCTGAGCTGCCTTCAGTTTAGAACTCCCCTGCCCACCTCCAATGTGAATTTGGCCACCCTGCCAATTTTATGCCCAGGCCCCCATCAGTTACTTTTGTGCCCCTTGGCCCTCACATCTGACCCTTCCTCCAGCCCCAGTTTATCTCCACCCACATAGCCACACAAATATTCTGTCCCCTTGTCCCCAGTACAGCTCTGTTTTTCCTGCATTGTGGCAGCTCTTCACCTCTTTCCAGTCCCAGGAGACCACCATGCCTCCTCTCCCAGGCCTGGGGAGGGCAGGCGGCCTTAATGGGGGTTTTCTGACTCCCTTCCCAGGCCTAGTGCTGCAGCATTAGAGTGGAGGATGGGGAGGGAGTGGAACTGCCCTGAGCTGCTCGGCTCTTCCTGCTTCCTCTCTTCCCATGATGATGATATCTCCTTCTCTACATGTGGGGGGTGGCATCTTGCCCCAATCTGTCAGAAAATCAAGTTTGCCTGCAAAGAGTTCTCTAGCCACACCCAGAACAGAAACCATCCTTGTTGCAGAGCCAATACTAAGAAGAATTGAAAGAACATTCTGCAAGGGACAGGTGGACAACTAGACGATGTGCTGCCTTCCTGGAGTCAAGACATGAGATGTCACTAAGACTTGACAGGCTTCTGAAGTTGATGGAAGAGAGGAAGGTGATCAGGAACTCCAGAAATGCCACCTTACTTACTCCCACTCTGCCTTCCTGGCCAAGCTTCTCCTCAACCCACCAGCACCAATTCAGAAAAAAAGCTTCACTCCTTTTGAGGAGACCATTTCAGATGGTGGCAACTGGGGGAGGTCCCTGATGATTGGAAAAAGGCAAATATAGTGCCCGTCTTCAAGAAAGAGAAGAGAGAGGATCCAGGGAACTACAGACCGGTCAGCCTCACCTCAATCCCTGGAAAAATCATGGAGCAGGTCCTCAAGGAATCCATTTTAAGGTACTTGGAAGAGAGGAAGGTGATTAGAAATGGTCAGCATGGCTTCACCAAGGGCAAGTCATGCCTGACCAAGCTGATTGCCTTCTATGAAGAGGTGACTGGCTCTGTGGATGTGGGGAAAGCAGTGGACATGATATACCTTGACTTTAACAAAGTTTTCTATACAATCTCCCACAGTATTCTTATCAGCAAGTTAAAGAAGTATGGGTTGGATGAATGGACGATAAGATGGATAGAGAGCTGACTAGATCATCAGGCTCAAAGGTAGTGATCAATGGCTCCATGTGTAGCTGGCAGCCGGTAACAAGTGGAGTGCCCTAGAGGTCGGTCCTGGAGCTGGTTTTGTTCAACATCCTCATTAATGATCTGGAGGATGGGATAGATTGCACCTTCAGCAAATTTGCAGATGACACTAAGCTAGGGGGAGTGGTAGATACCCTGGAAGGTAGGGATAGGATACAGAGTGACCTTGACAAATTGGAGGATTGGGCCAAAAGAAATCTGATGAGGGTCAACAAGGACAAGTGCAGAGTTCTCCACTTAGGACGGAAGAATCCCATGCACAGCTACAGACTGGGAACCGACGGGTTAGGCAGAAGTACTGCAGAAAAGGACCTGGGGGTTACAGTGGATAAGAAGCTGGATATGAGTCAACAGCGTGCCCTGGTTGCCAAGAAGGCTAATAGCATATTTAGCTGCATTAATAGGAGCATTGCCAGCAGATCGAGGGAAGTGATTATTCCCCTCTATTCGGCGTTGGTGAGGCCGCATTTGGAGTATTATGTCCAGTTTTGGGCCCCCCACTACAAAAAGGATGTGGACAAGTTGGAGAGGGCAACAAAAAATAAGGAGGCTGAAGCACAGGACTTATGAGGAGAGGCTGAGGGAACTAGGCTTGTTCCTGGGGAAAGGGACCTGTGTAGTTTGTATGGTTTCCATGTCAGTAGAAGGGGGATAAACCAATAGCAAAATGGGAATCTAAAAAGAGTGAAAATATGAGTGCTCAGTTAGCACAAAGCTGAGATGCTGAGAACAAAATTAATCAAGGAACCAAGGACATGAAGAGAAGAAATTATTGAATGGCTGGTACACCAATGCTAGGAGTTTGAGAACAAACAGGAGGAATTGGAATTGCTCTTATAGTATAAATTCAATCTGGTTGGTGTTACTGAAGCCTGGTGGGATGATTCACACAACTGGAATGTTACAGTTAGTGCTTACAACCTATTTAGAAAGGATCAAGTGGACAAAAAGGGAGGAGTCATGACACACTGTCAAAAATGACATTGCCTGTTTCTGAGTCACTGACAACTTTATCTGTTAGGACATTGAACGCTTATGGCTCAATATCCTTACAGATCAAGGACAAGATCTGGTACTAGCTGGTGTCTGCTACAGGCTCCGCAAATAACACTAGGGAACAAGGATGACTGCATCCCTGCACTTCTACTTACAAGATGTAGGAAAAAATAAATTGTGTGATGTGACATACCTGGGTACAATCCAGATTGATGAGTATCTGTGTCACCTCTGCACTGTGACCTGGGGTATCCTTTACAATGCCTTGCTGCCAAACTGCTTCCAGCATGTAAGTCACTCCCACCTATGTCTGTGTGTGTGCTGAAGCCAGCCAGTCACACCTTGGCTCTTACCAGCCTTAAAGAGTGATCAGAGGACACTCCCAGTCCCAGATCTTCCCCCAGAAATGTATGTCCTGTACTGCTCAGCCCTCTCCTGGACAGTACACATATATTAAATGCATTATTCCTTTAAGGGAATAGTATGCACACAACTTGTTACCCCAGATGGAGTTACCCAGACACTTCAACTTGAACACATTGGATTAGATAAAACAATAAAACAAGTTTATTAACTACAAAGAGACAGATTTTAAGTGAGTACAGGTAACGAGGCATAAAAGTCAGAAATGGTCACAAGAAAAATAAAGATAAAATGCTTACTGATGCCTCACTTAACAAACTACTTTAGATTCAAAGCAAAGTTTTCTCACTACATGCTTTCAGCAGTCTTACTGCCCAAACACCTTAGGTCAGGACCCCTTCTGTAGAATCTAACCACTGCTTCCTTTGTCTCTTCCAGTGCAGCAAATATGATGAGCAGGGAGAAAGAGAGTGGTGCCTTGGGATGTTTGTCCTCCTTTTTATAGTTTGTCACCTCTTGAAAAACATTTCCAGCTGAGGACCAGGAGACAAAGAGTCTATGTGGAAATGTATTCGCTGCTGCTTTTTCACCTGTTTGAACTTCCTGCTTGATGATTCTATTTACTGCTTAAATGCAAATTAAGAAGAGCATGCCTTTGTTTGTTTAGGGCAGAACTGTTTGCCAACTTCTGTTTGGATACGGCTGTGGGGTTTGGAACATGTGTTAAGGATACCAGACAGGGGAATTGAATATCTTCACATACAATAGTGCCGCATGTATTTTACCAGGACAATACTGACCAGCAAATTATGAGTTTTCAGATAATACCTTACAAGATAAACTTTTGTACAAAGATTATTAAACAGTGTGTAGGGTTTGAATACAGGGATTTGTTCTGTCACATGTGATCATGGGGGACTTCAATCTGAATGACATACACTGGAGGTCTCATGCTGCTAGTACTAAAAGATCCTTGGCATTTCTAAACATTAGAGATGACAAATTCTTAACTCAAAAAGGGTTGCAGCCATCATGGGAGAATTCTATATTAGATCTTGTCTTAACAGATAAAGAGGAACTCATCAGGGAACTAAAAGTTAAGGGTAGCTTAGTTACAAGTGGTCATGACTTCATCACTTTTATAACGTGCAAGTGGAATGAAGTCTAGACCAATAATATATATACTTAGTGCTTTAATAGGGCCAATTTCACAAAGCTGAAAACAAATATGAACACAGTCAGCTGGGAGGAAGAATTTAATCAGAAAAATTTGAAAGGTCATTGGGTATCATTTAGGAACTGCCTACTAGATGTCCCAAAAGCCACAATCGCACAATCAAGGCAGACAGCCATATTGGTTAAAAACCTGACCTGGTTAAGAAGAGAAATGAAGACAGGTATTAAAAATAATATATAACAAACAAAAGAAAGGGGAAATTGATAGTAAGGAATAGAAATTAGACGTTAGGAATTGTAGAAAACTGATAAGGGAAGCAAAGAGGCACAAGGAGAAATCTATGGCCTGTGTTAAGGACAATAAGGAGTTTTAAAAATATATTATGAACAAAAAGAATCATGACTGTGGTATTTGGTCCATTATTAGATAGGAATGGTATAATTATCAATAATAATGCAGAAAAGTCAGAATGGCCAATATATATTTCTAGTTTGTATTTGGGGAAAAACAGATTATATATTCTTATCATATGATGATGATGATAGCAATATTTTTATTCCACTAGTGTCTCTGGAGAATATTAAACAGAAACTAGTAAAGTTAGACATATTTAAATCAGCCAGTCCAGATAACTTGCATCCAAGAGTTGTAAAAGAACTGGCTGAGGAGCCCACTGAACCATTAATGTTGATTTTCAATAAATCTTGGAGGGCTGGGTAAGTTCCAGAAGACTGAAAGAAAGCTAATCTGATGGCAATTTTTAAAAAGGGTAAATGAGACGAGGTATAGAAGAGTAATGTAATTAAGGTCAAACAGCATGGTTTATGGAGAAGAGATCCTGGCACACTTACTTGACACTAATGTTGCACTAATTTTTTATGAGATTAGAGATTTGATTGATAAGGGTAAGAGTGTTGACATAATATACTTAGACTTCTATAAGGCATTTGACATAATACTGCTTGTAATTTTGATTAAAAAGCTAAAATACTATAAAATTAACATGGCACACATTAAATGGATAAAAGCTGGCTATCTGATAGGTCTCAAAATATAATTATAAATGATGAATTGTCATCAAGTGGATATGTTTCCAGTGAGGTCTCACCAGAATTGGTTCTTGGCCCTATACTATTAAACTTTTTTATCAATGGTCTGGAAGAAATAATAAAATCATCACTGATAAAGTTTGCAGATGACCCAAAATTGGGGGAGTGGTAAATAATGAAGAGCACAGGTCACTGATACAGAATGATCTGAATTTCTTGGTAAACTGGGCACAAGGAAACTATGTGTTTTAATTCAGCTAAATGTAAATATATACATCTAGGAATGTAGGCCACATTTACAGGATGTGGGCCTTTATTCTCTGAAGCAGTGACTCTGAAAAAAATTGAGTCGGAGCAGAGAGGTTATTTTACCTCTGTATTTGCCACTGGTGTGACAGCTGCTGGAGTCCTGTGTCCAGTTCTGGTGCCCACAATTCAAGACAAACTCTAATTAAAAAGTGGGCACAAATGATAAACTGCAGAGGCTTCAGAGAAGAGCCACAAGAACAATTAGAGGATTGGAAAACATGCCTTATAGCAGTGGCTCTCAACCTTTCCCGACTGCTGTGCTCCTTTCAGGAGGCTGATTTGTCCTGCATACCCATAAGCTTCACCACACTTAAAAACTGCTTGCTTACAAAATCTGACATAAAAATACAAAAGTGTCAGCATGCTGTTACTGAAAAATGGCTTCCTTTCTCATTTTACCATATAATTATAAAATAAATCAATTGGAATATAAATACGGTACTTAAGTTTCAGTGCATAATATACAGAGCAGTACAAACACGTCGTCATCTGTATGAAATTTTAGTTTGTACCGCCTTCCCCAGTGTTTTCCCCCTGCTGTAAAATTAGGCAAGTACCTAGATGAGTTGATGTACCCCCTGGAAGACATATGCATACCCCAGGGGTACGTGTATCCCTGATTGAGAACTACTGCCGTATAGTAATAGAGTCAAGGAGCACAATTTAGTTAGTTTAACACAGAGAAGGTTAAGGGGTGACTCAATTAGTCTCTCTAAGTACATGGTGAAAAGTTCCAGAGGGGTACATGGGGAAAAACTATTTATAAATTGGCTTTTGAATATAGCACAGAAAGATTTAACAGAATGCAATGGTTGGAAGCTGAAGCTAGAAAAATTCAGAAGGAAAATATGGCATGAATTTTTAATGGTAAGAATAATTAACCATTGTAACAATTTACTAAGGGTCATGGATGTTTTCTCTCCTACGAATTATTTGGGGAAGTTGCATGGCCTGTTTTACAGGCGGTCAGACTAAATGATACCTAGATGGTTCCTTCTGGCCTTGGAATCTATGGAATCTACAGTGCTTCTGTCAGTGTATCATTCAGGGAGGAGATGGTTCCTGCACTAGAAGAAAAACTCCTTCTGTCATTGTACACCTCTCATACAGTAGGACGCTATGCCAGCACAGTTATACCAACATAGCTATGCTGGCATACACTCTGAATCATAGACACAGCCATAGGAAAACGTATGGAAGCCTGTTTTGGGGTCACCTACAGGGACTGAAACTGCGACCTTTGTAAAAGTACATGCAAAAGTACAAACCTCTATTACTGAAGCTAAAGGATCCCGCCCATTGCACTTGTGGCTATAGTAAACCCATAAACTCTGAATGTAATCAAGCAAGACAGCCACACTCTGTTAGAGTGAGCTAGACAAGCCCATAATTTGGCAACGCCTTCTGAAAAGTAGAGTGGAAAACATGTCTGATGCTTGGGTCTGTCCATTAGAGAGCTGTTGTCTACTCTGCGACCTTGAGCTGTCTTCCCCTTTCCTTGTTCGTAAAAGGGGCAAATGAAGAGTCTGAGACGTCATTAGGAATAAGAGTTGTGACGTGCATAGAAAGTTAGTGGAAGAGCTAGGGCTAGAACTCCCAGCTGACTGTCTTGTAGGTCAGTGACCCCTTTTTTGGGGCTGTAAAATATCGAGGGAGGTGCAGTCATGTCTGTAACAATTACGGGATGGGTTGCCTGCTCTTTGGAGATTTGTGACAGGCTAGCGTGATGCATCACTCCCTGCAGGGCAGATCAGCCCAGACCTTTGGTGTGGTCACCAGACATTGAATAGTCAGTCCCCTCATTCTCCGTCACTTTCCCTAACACAGAGGCAGCTTGAGTCTGCATGTTAAATCAGCTGCAAGAGATGGCTTACTGAACTGGGTCGAACTGCTGCATGTGTGAGTGGTCAGCGTACCCTCCCTCTCTGTCCATGGCACTGACCATGCCTACTGTCACACTGGCTGAATTGGGGGGACAGAGGGTATTTATTGTATTATTTAACATCAGTATGTCAAAATCAGAATAATTCATATGAGAGATGCTCTGTCAGGTACTGTTAGAAAGGCTGTGATGTGCTAAGAAAGATGATGATGTTTATGTCCATGTGTTATCTGTGTAAGGGAAGTTATGGATGTGGTTGATATATCTGTATTTCAACTTGTGCTGTGTCTGGGCGATACCCCAGACAGGATGGCTGCAGCACTAGTCTGCTTAATGGCCCATTAAGGAAACTCACAGGTACAATGGGCCCAGGGGGAGAAGCCAGGGATATACCTGATGAGCCACCAGGATTTACTCCTGTGACCCTGGACTCCATCTTATTCCTGTAAAATTCCACAAGCAGCATGGCAAAGGCCAAAGGACATAAAAGGCAGTTGCACCACATCCATTTTGTCTTCAGTTGTCTTCAGTCTACCTCTGGATCAACTCATCTACAACTGAAATGAAGCTGTGAAACAAAGGACTGAGACCCATCCAGGTACTGGACGTACACCAGACGGACTATACAAGCCAGCAAACTCTGGTACTGTGGCTGACCCGTTGGGGTCAGGCGAAACCTTTTTGGTAAAGAGCATAGAGTTTTAAATAACTGGTCTCTACTGGACCTAGTGGCTGACTGGGAGTCAGAGACTGACATGCAGTAAAGGCGGCTGTGTATATTTTTGTTTTGGCTTCTTGATAACCAGTGTGGGGAATCAGAAGCACTGTTTGTGGCTGGTTGGAAAGTCTGACTTCAGTGTCACCCACCAGTGCTGGGAGAATCGGTTCTCCTTTTGCAGTCTGCCCTGACCTTGGCTTTTTAGGTGGCTACTCTAGGCATGGATGGGTCACACCTACCATTAATTTCATCACAGCCACACTACTTGCTATAAGCAGCCAGCATGGCCAAGGGTCACAGTCACAAGTGAGGAATCTGGGGGCCCAGGAGACCATAAACAGCTTCATCTGAGACCAAATCAGAAGAACCCAGTGGTTCTTCAGGAGTGCCCTACTCCTAGCATCAGAAGGGACCAGCCACAGCTGACTTGGCTTACCCACAAAGAACATTGTGACTACGCAGTGATCGGGGGAGTGAACTGCTAGCTGAGGGAGCCAGTCTGCAGCAAGCCGATTTCTCACTGCTTGTAGTATGTCTGAATGAAGACAGACATTTCTGGCTTCAGTCAGAGCTTTCCTGTGTGTCTGCATCAGCTCCCTGCACAGAAGAAGACCCAGTGCCCAGCCAGCTCCTCTCCAGTCTATGCTCAGAGTTTCAAAGCTCACCATCAGACCACAGTGGCCTGCAAGTACCAAAGATGACCAACTTAGTTAGAAACCAGGAACTTGAAAGCCTTTTATAACACCTAGCAATAACTGTCAGAGATGTGGCCAACCCGAAGCTGGCGATTGAACGGTATGCCTCAGCACCAGGGAGCAGACTCCAGAGATCGCATTCATAAGTCTCAAGGAATAACACGCCTCTGGCCCTGTGACGGGTTTGGGATAGCCCTCTATTTACATGGAGGATGTGATGGTTAGCCCATCCCCAGGAATGACCCAAATACCTGAAACACCAAACCAGGCCCAAAGGTGAGATTGTGCCTAAGGACATTTTCAAAGTTCTGGGCCTTCCGATCAATCCAAGTTAAGCCCTCATATAATCAGTCACAACTCTAACAGCAGTGCTGACACCAGCTAAGGGACGTCAGCTGTGAAGTCCTTCATGGAACCTGTTGGTCTGGACCCCAGAAGACCTATACACTTTTGCCTTGCCTCCAGGACACAAGAAATGGGCATTGCTCAAGTGAACCCAGCTCTCCACAAACAGACTCCAGTTCTGAACACATTCCTTTTGTCCACCTGCCCTGTGGGACGGAAACCCCAGCTGGCACACAGGAGTTTGGGTCAGCTAGGAGAAAGTTACACATGGCCTGCAGCAGAGGTCTCTGACTAAACTGTTGTGCACTGGTCCCCAGATCTTCTTGAGCTAGGCTTTACTTCAGCCATGCTCAGAGCTTTCCACAATACAGAGAGGGGCTCATATGGGCATCTTCAACCCAGTAGCTCAAATTCGTCATCCATCCACTTCATCAATCCCATATCCTCTCCACGTGGAAACATCGTTCGTTCACACCAACTCCAAGCTGTACAAAACCCCTAAGGACTAAGAAGCCCCAAATCAAATAGCACAATGTTTGACATATGGGTGTGAACCTCAAGCTTCCTCTAATAATTTAGCCCTACAGGCTGACAGGATTTGATAGAAAAGTCACTGAAAGAATGAATATGAGGATAGCTTTAACTGCTAAGCTGCAAACTGGAGATAAGGAAGAGAGAGAGAATACAAAGCATAGATGTGCCAGAGATGCCAAAAAGAAGAATGCAAAAACTAATCAGACTTTGGAAGCAAGAAGACTTGTGTGAACGCAGAACTTTATGGACCAACCATAGGAGAAGGGCAATTAAAGAGAATGGTGAGATAAGCAAACAAATTCAATTAATATTCCACATACTTGTTGCTACTATATGTAGGGATGGGGAAATCTTTTCTCTAAAACTGCTTTTTACAGGAAAGGAGAGTGTGGCCTTCAGTCTAATAGAAGTCTTTAAGAACAAAGCTATGAAGTAATTTGAGTAATTTAAGAAACACAAGAGCTCTGGTTCCACAGGACAGGAAGTGATTTCTTCAAGAGTTCTAAAGGAAATAAAGACATAAAAGGGCAGAGATAATGTTGACTATAGGAAATGTTTTGGAGTGTTTGCACTGACTTCAGTGGCCTTTGGATCAAGCCCTAGATCCTTAATAACAGCAACTGTTTGAGGCGATTAGAAAGTTGCTCACCTAGTGTCTCAGAGAGACTTCAGGAATTAGAGCTCCAGATTAGCTGGCTAATTAAGAATAAAATAGTACAGCTCTTAGATAAGTGCAGAGTAACCTGACTGGGTCAAACCAGCACAGCTTCTGAAAGGGAAAATTATGCCTAGCTGACCTTAAAAAGTTAATAAAACTGTAGATCAAAGTGACCCAAGTGGATGTAATTTACTTGGATTTTTTAAACACTTTTGATAAGATTCCTCATAAAAGACCATTATAGAAAATAAATAGCCACAGGATAATGAGGAAGGCCTGTTGGATTAAGAATTGATTTCATTAAGAGATAGGAAATGACGAATTGTAATGAAACTCTGCTCCTCAGAGTGGAGAGAGTTGAGGAGAGGGCTGCCCCAGGGAGCAAGAGTTATTTAATATATTTATTACATACAAAAATGAAGTTAGAAATTTTGGCATTGCAAAGTCAAGCCCTCAAAAGTTAGAAAATGGCAGTATTACAAGTGCCGGTGTAAGTTGAATTTGGTCGGCTTGTGCATATGCATTCTGACTGTCTTTAATTCCTGGTCTCATAGTATTGTTTCCACAGAATCCCGCCTCCTTCAGTGCACTAGATGGATGGTGTTTGCAGAATAAGGCAGCTGCTCAGTATTACTTTTTACTCTCATTATTCAGTGTGTCTCCCCTGGTCTTGTTTAGTACACACCAACCAAACCCTGCCCTGAATATGGAACTGTTCATTTCCGGCCAGGCTATTCTATGGCGCTCATCACAGTAGCATCTGAGGATCTGGCAAACATTTGTGAGTTTGTCTTTGCAAGACCCCTGGGCGATACGGAGGGTTTTCACAGACAGGGAAATGAGGCACGGGGAGATTAAAGCCAACATTTGTAAACATCTCCTCCACAGATTTGGAGTGCATTGATTATTGGGCATGCAGCTTAAAACGTGTCAAGCCTGATTTTGCAGAGTGCTTAGCTTTTTTCTTTTACGGTACTTTACTTGTTCAAAGCAGTGTACAGACATCTACTGGTTAATCTTCACAAACTCCTGTGAGGTAGGTGGATACATCTAAAAAAGGATACTTATAAAAAGGCAGCTAGTTGTGAACCCAGTGAGCAATGAACAGAGGAGAAGCAAACAGAGAGAATTTGCCTGGGTATTCACCTAGGGGGAGAGCCCACAGAGTTTTTGCCTTTCAGGCTTCTGCGAGCAATAAATACATCATCTGATGAGGCTCTTGATACATTACAAGGGAGGAAATATGGATGGTGAGGGATCAGCTGTCATGACCCACATGGGATGTGCCATGTTTGCCTTTCTCCCGGAGGATAGGAGCAACTTCGTCTCTACGAAGTGCAAGCTGCTCTCCATGCTGGAAGGAAAGATCAAAGGCCCAGAGACACAAGTATTGACCCTGTGTTGCATCAGGGGAAATGAAGACTTCCTGCTTGGAAGTCAGGATTTGGTACTGTGAGCACAGCAGGCTGAAGAATCGGTGAGAATGGTGCAGGGGGGACTGAAGAACAAGGAAGAAAGTTGACAGTATATATCCTCCAGAAGAGAAGGAGGCGAACCAATATACTCCCAAAGCAGATGGAGGTAAGCAACTGCAGTCAGACTCTTGGCACAGGTACTACTGCTGAGAACGCCTTGGAAGAGTCATCTGAGGGATGGGACCAGGAAGCATGGGATGCATTGTCCTAGGGATGGGGATTCCACGATCACCACTCCCAAGAGGAGGAAAAGGGTGGTGGTGGTCGGGGACACCCTCCTAAGCAGGACAGAGTTATCCATCTACCATCAGGACTGGGAATCCCAAGAAGTGTGCTGCTTGCCAGGAGCTAGAATTCAAGATGTGACGGACAGTCTGCTGAGACTCAGCAAGCCCTCGGACCGCTACCCCTTCCTACTTCTGCACCTGCGCACCATTGACACCGCCAAGAATGACCTCAAGTGGATCACTGCAAACTAAGTGGCTCTCTGTGAAGAAGAATAAAGGAGTTTAGGGTGCAAGTGGTGTTCTCATCCATCCTTCCTGTTGAAGGAAAAGGTCCCACCATCAAATTGTGGCAGTAAATGGGTGGCTACACAGATGGTGTCAACAAGAGGGCTTGGGCTTCTCCGACAATGAGTTCATGTTCCAGGAAAGAGGATTACCATGCTTGGATGGACTCCATCTATCAAATACTGGGAGGAGCATCTTTGGACATCGTCTGGCTAACCTGATAAAGAGAGCTTTAAACAAGGTCCTGTGGGGCATGATGACAAAAATCTGGCCGATGCGCATCTAGGCTCAAGTAATGAAGACAAGGGGAAGGGGCTAATGTCTACAGAAGGGACTAGAAATCACAACTGTATTAAAAAGACAAGAAGAAAAGCAACAGGGCAGTCTGCAAAATAGCTTTGATGTCTATGTACAAATTCAAGGAGTATGAGAAACAAGCAGGGTGAACTAGGAGTCATGGTATATGAAGAAAATGGACTGAATTGGCATTACAGAGACTTGGTGGGACAAATCCCATGCCTGGAATACTAGCACTGAGGGCTATAGCTTGTTCTGAAAGGATAGGTATGGGGAGAAAAGGAGGAAGTGTTGCACTGTATGTCAAGAAAGTATACAGTTGCGCCAAGTCCAAAGGGAAGGGAGCGACAGGCCTACTGAGAATCTCTGGGTGAGGACAAAAAGGGAAAAGGACAGTTGTGATGCTATGGTGGGCTCTGTTAGAGACCACCAAATCAGGAGGAGGAAGTGGATGAGTCAGTCTACAAGCAGGTAACAAGGTTAGTACCCAACCTCTGCTAGCGATCCATGAACTGACAGAAGACAGGCGCTCCTCTGCCTAACATATGTGCGGGGCCTACTCCGGCAGCTGTGCTCAGAGGCTGCCTTCCTCCACACAAACGAGCCTGGGGAGAGAGGGAGACTCCTTTACAGCCTTGAAAGTTTAGGGCACTCAGCTGGCATGTGGGAGAGCTCTGGCCTGGGTCAAGTCCCCCCGCTGCCTGATAGGGAGAAGGGGTTTGAACAGAGAACTGCCATCACTTAGGTGGGTGCCCTAGCTACTGGGCTAAAGCTTGTAAAGGAACCTCTCCACTGGCCGTTGTGTGTGGAGTTCGGTGGCCTCCAAGCATGCCTACAGGATTGGGCCCTGCACATGAGTTAGGTGGCTGACTGTCTGTCTTCCCCTGGCTGTGGACTGCTCTGGGGTGTAGGCAGCATCCACACGCCCAGAGGGAGCCAGCAGCGCGCACGCTCAGAGGCAGGAACATAGGCACCTCAGGAACTTTAACTGCAGAAAACGTAGGTGTTGAGTGAGTGTTGGCACCTCCAGGGGTATGCAGCAGCTGAATGGGGGGTTTCTGGATTGCAGTGAAGCCTAAATTCTTTGAGGGGGCTAAACAAGCATGTGGACAAGGATGATCCAGTGCATATAGTGTAACCTGGACCCTCAGAAAGCCTTTGACAAGGTCCCACACCCAAGGCAGAGTAAGTGGTCATGGGATAAGATGCAAGGTCCTCTCCTGGATCAGTAACTGGTTAGAAGACAGGAAACAAAGATTAGGAATAAATTATCAGTATTCACAGTAGGGAGATGTAAATAGCAGGATCCCCCCAAGGACCTGTAAATATGTTCAACATATTTATAGATGATTTGGAAAAAGGGGTAAACAGTGAAGAGGCAAAGTTTGCAGATGATACAAAAGTACTCAAGAGAATTAAGTCCAAAGCAGACTGTGAAAATTACAAAGGGCTCTCACAAAAACAAAATGGCAAATGAAGTTTAATGTTGATAAGTGCAAAGTAATGCACATTGGAAAACAATCTCACCTAGACATACAAAATGATAGGGTCTAAATTAGTTGTTACTACTCAGGAAAAAGATCTTGGAGTCACTGGGGGTAATTCTCTGAAAACAAATGTGCAGTGGCAGTCAAAAAAGCTAACAGAATGTTAGGATAGATAATAAAACAGAAAATATCATAATGCCACTATATAAATCCATGATACAATCAAACTTTGAATGCTGCATGCAATTCTGGTTGCCCCATCTAAAAAAAGATACATTAGACTCATAGACTTTAAGGTCAGAAGGGACCAGTATGATCATCTAGTCTGACCTACTGTACAACGCAGACCACAGAACTTCACCCATCAACTCCTTTAATAGACTCCCTAACCTATGACTGAGTTATTGAAGTCCTCACATCATGGTTTAAAGACTTCAAGGTACATAGAATCTACCAGTAGATGACCCATGCCCCACACTACAGAAGAAGGTGAAAAACCCCCAGGGCCTTTGCCAATCTGTCCTGGGGTGAAATTCCTTGCTGACCCCAAATATGACTATCAGCTCAACTCTGTGCATGTGGGCAAGACTCACTAGCCAGACACCCAAGAAAGAATTCTCTGTAGTAACTCAGAACTTACTCCGTCAAGTGTCCCATCGCAGAATTGGAAAAGGTACAGAGAAGGGTAACAAAAATGATTAGGGATATGGAACGGCTTCCATATGAGGAGAGATTAAAAAGATTTGGACTGTTTAGAGAGGTTAGCTAAGAAAGGTTCTATCATAATCTCTCTTAGCTCTTAGCTAACAGAGGCTATGATAGAGGTCTATACAATCATGACTGGTGTGGAGAAAGTGAATAAGAAAGTGTTAGTTACCCCTTCACATAATGCAAGAACCAGCAATCACTCAATTAAATTAATAAAAACAAACATAAAGAAATACTTGTTCACACAACACACAGTCAACCTGTGGAACTCATTGCCAGGTGATGTTGTGAAAGCCAAAAGTAAAACTGGGTTCAAAAAAGAATTAGACAAGTTCATGGAGGATAGGTCTATCAAAGGCTAGCAATGAAGCTCCATGCTCTGGGTTTCCCTAAACCTCTGACTAGTAGAAGCTCGGACTGGATGACAGAGGATGGATCACTTGATAATTGTCCTGTTCTGTTCATTCTCTCTGAAACATCTGGCACTAGCCACTGTCAGAGACAGGATACTGGGCTAGGTGGATCATTTGTCTGACCCAATATGACCATTCTTATGTTCTAAAACTGTGACTGGGTGTTAGGCACCTAGGGACTTTTGCGGATCTGGGTCTTTGAAATTAGAGTTTAATCAACCACTCTCTGACTCTGCACATTAGATGTCAGCTAGCAAAGCCTTGTTAACCACATATTCTTTTGCGGCTTCTTTCCATTTGTAACTATCTTCAGGCTGTCACCCACAGGAATTGAACCTAGGACCTTCTGACTTCAAAACAGAGGCCGTTGTCAATTAAGCTAAAAGACTACTTCTGCTGGCCCTTTGCAGAACTAACTAATATTTTCTTACCCAGCCACAGGGGGAAGGGGCAGAAACAACATAATTGAGTGGTGTGTAACAGTTTTGTTTTTACTATATAGTAGCAAAAGGTATTTAGAAGACTTTTTGATTCATGCTAAGCACTTCTTTTTTTTTTAAGGATATCATAATTAAATTAAGGGATTCTTCATCCCATCCACTTCACACTTGGCAGAACAATTCTTCCTAAAATACAGAGCCAAGCCCCCAAAATTGAGGCCAACATTTCTTTGCCAGTGGAACTTAGATGGGCTAGGGTGGGGTGGGATATGTGCCAGATCTGGTTTACCAAAAAAACTCCACTGCAACCTTAGCTCTGGCATGCTTGATACCAAACGATAAGTAATTATAGTAATGAGACAAAATTCAAACTGGGGAGAACAGTTCATGGT
This sequence comes from Mesoclemmys tuberculata, assembly GCA_007922155.1. Taxonomy (NCBI): domain Eukaryota; kingdom Metazoa; phylum Chordata; order Testudines; family Chelidae; genus Mesoclemmys; species Mesoclemmys tuberculata. Next base: position 13,182,339 of record ML675630.1, read on the forward strand.
GAAATAATCAGCTCCTGAAACAAAGGGATTGTATGAAAAACTGACACTGTATTGAAGCATCCTCTCCAGCGTTCCAAGGCTATCATCACCCTTGACTTGCTAATGAACAATTTAATGCTATTTTGGGCCCCAAAGGAAAACACTCCTATCTTGAACTGCCTTTAATGTCCCAAAGCAATCTGCAAGTGTTTGAAAGCAACAGAATGAGGGCCCGGGTGTATGTCAGGAAGACTCTGTGGTCAATTTGGATAGTTCTCTACGCTGATGGTTTGTTTTTAAGTTTAAAAAAAAAAAATAGAGCTAGCTGAAAACTGGGGAAATGGTTTAGCAAAAAAATTCAAAACATTGAAATAGTTTCCATTTCAAAAGGTTCATAATGGAGCCACTTTCAGTATTTTGCAATATTTTATATCAAATTTTATTGAAATATCTATCAAAATAATTTTAAAAATCCTTATAAAAATGTTTGTTTATTGAAAGCTGCATTTTTTTTACCATGTCTTCTGTAAAGAAAACAAATCAATGATTATTTTGAAAATAATCTTGATGAGTATTTCAATAAAAATTGATTAAAATATTGACAAAATATATTTAAAAAATTGTGCAAAACAGAAGATGTCAACATTATCAACAATTTTTTTGTGTGAAAAAGTTTTTTTTTTTTTGAAAAAAGACCATTCTTCAGCACAAGACAGGAGCACTGAGAAGGGGGCATGTTCCTAGCCTATGAAATAATGCAAACTTTTCAGATCAGAGTGGACTGTACGTGCTAGTGGTGTAGACTGAGCACTGGTGCACCAAGCTGGCTGCACAAGGCTCATGGGACCTTTCTCTAGAATGGACAAAGATGAAGGAGCAAGGCAATGGAAGATCCAGTAAAACAGCCTAAGCCACCCAGCCAGTAATACCAGCTAGAGAGGAACAGGCCTGACATTTACAGGGCTGTAAAACAAAGAAAACACAAGCAGCTTTATCCCAAAGTGAGGGACTGGCTACCTCTCAGTGTCCTCAGGAGGCTCCAAGGTAGGAATTAATTCACATCATAAAGGTCATAGCAGAGTAGGAGGAACCCAAGGCTACCTGAGCAACTTCCTGTTCAATGGAGGTTTAATTGCTCTGGGATAATCTAAACTGGGGAGCCCTTCTAAGAGAGAAGGGAAGAGAATGGATGCGACGATAGTTCTCACCCACTCTGCTGATATTTCACAATCAAAGGCTAGGCAATGCACTGTAGAGTTTGGTGATGCCTTGCCTTCTGTCCACCCTCTAGGCTGCTTCCTAAACCACCAGAGACATTGCAGAAGATGAAGTAATTAATTTGGGCTCTACAACGGGTCACTGAGAATACACAGGAGTTCATCTGGGAGCCCATTCTGTCATTCCTTGTCCCTTCTCTCACATACCTTTGGCACAATTCCAGCTGCCTCAGGTGAACGCAGTCCCCGGTCCCTGTGGCACCCCACTCCATGGTTGCTTGGAATCTGTAGGAAGACATCAACAACTCGGGGCCCAAGTCGTTTAGTTCTGGCCATCTTAGGGTTTCTATAGCGCCCATCACTGCAATACCTAGGTCCGTACTGCTATGGCAGTTAGCTCTATAGACACCAGAAAAGGAATAGTCAGTCATCAATAACTCAGTGCCTTGGGGAGAGTTTCTTCCCCAGGCTGCCTAGCATTCAGCATATGCCCTAAGGCGCAGGAATAGACAGCCGTTGTAATTGTACACTGTTATTTTAGAGAGGGCCTGGCAGGTATCGGGGTGGGCTTCCTCTGGTGGCTAAACAGGGTGTGAAGATGATGTCAGCGCTGACACTTTTCTCATCTTGACCTTCAGTCCCCTTCCCCCGCTGCCTCTGGAAAAAACTGTGCCCGTCAGTACCATGGTGTGAATCAGTGCCTTTCTCTGGAGTTCTCCAATTAAGATTCAGCACTGCTTAGAGGGCAGCAGTCAGCCCACGCTGGACTAATTAATTTTTCCTGCCTGAGTAATTACAGTCCAGAGGCAACCATGAAAGCCAAGCAAATCAATTTGTGTTCTACTGAGATCCCCATCAGTCACGGAGCACTAACCACGAAGAAAAAAATGACCAGACACAGAGCTGGCCCCCAGCATCACAAACCACAATAACTGCACGGAGCTGCTGAACTTGACCAGCGGAGCCAGGGACCCCGGCTCACAGAGCCCAACCTTGCCCAAGCAGGAGGCTCAGCTGTCAGCTATTGTGTTCACCCTCGTGACAACTACGCTCCATCGCTTTACTGGTGCTCATGCTCCCTGAAATAGATTAATGTTCCAGCCAAGAACTCCTCAGATAGCAGCTTAGAAGGATGAGCGGGCTTGTTTGTCAAGTGTGTCTACAGCCGATCACCCAGCAAGGAGGGTGACTTTTCTAGCCTCAGTGTCAGTGAGGACCTGGCTGCTTGCTAGGGTCTATACAGAGTGGCCAGCATCTCAGGAATTGTCCAGGGGCAATTCCCCAAGCATGCTGGGAATCTCTGAGGCTGCTGGCTCCCATCAGCCCAGGGATATGCTGCCCAAATTTTAATAGGGGACTTCCTGAGAAATGTTCTCCCTCACTTGATGACACAGGGGACAATCCTTCAACAAAGTAGTCACCAAGACTCCCTATTCCCCTCAAATCTAATGGCTCCATCCTCTTCCCCCCCCCAACTCCAGGTGGAGGATGGATGAGGAAATGGGTGTCTCTTGCCTGCTGTGGGGTCAGAGAGGGAGCAGGTTTATTCTGAGTGATAGAGGGATGTAGCAGGAGTGAGAATCCAGGTTTCCCCCAGTAGTTCCACGACTTGTACTACACGCACTAACACCGTGGCCCTGCCTCCCTCTCCCCAGGTGCTGCTGGAACAGTCATCAAATTGGGTGGGGCGTGCCCCAGGCAAAAGCTGCCATGTCAGTATCAAGCAGGTAACACCAGGTCTACGCTACAGAGTTAGGTCAACGTAAGGCAGCTGATGTCGACCTAACTCTTTAAGCATCTACACTAAAAATGTCACTCCCACCAATGTCAAGCTCCCACTACGCCAACTTAAGAGCTCCACCTCTGTGAGAAGCTCTCCTGCCAACACGGCCCTGTGCACACCAGCATTTACGTCAGTGTAATTTATGTCTCTCAGGGGGTTGGTTTCTTCACACCTCTAAGTGACATAAGTTAGGCTGACATAAGTGGTAGTGTAGACTGCCTCTGTGTGGCTCGAAAGCTTGCCTTTTTCACCAACAGAAGTTGGTTCAATAAAAGATATTCCCTCACCAACCTTGTCTCTCTAATACCCTGGGAGCAACACAGCTACAACAATGCTGCATACGATAATGTAAGTGGTAGGTACACGCTACCTGTGCCCTAATGAGAACCACTGGTGGGAATAATTGGAACTCTTCAGACACACTGCTTGGTTCCAAACTGCAACCGCTCGGACAGAAAGATGTGGATGTCATCGCAGACAGCTCAGTGGAAAATTCTGCATCAGGTTGATATGAAAGGATTATCTGTATCTAGTTGGATCGGTCTCTGCGCGGTGGGAGTCATATTTGTTTATGCCAGTGAATCTTTGTATCAGAAATGTTAGTATTGTATATGCTTGTTCACTCCAAATGTATCAATTTATAATGATAAGTTACTATGTATAACACCTGAAAGGAGCCTCTCCCTCTGCTGGCAGAGTGAGAGTGTTTTAACATATGAAAGAGGTCTTTCCCTTTGTTGCTCAAGTAAGGAGTTTCTATCTTTCCCTTTGTAAGGAGTTTCTATTTGCTATTGAAGCCCTAAAAAGATAAGAAAGGAACGTGCAGGGTCTGGGATGGGAGCCCTGGCCAGGTTCCCATCACAGCTCCCTGCATGAGAACCAGATATCCATCAGGTGATCTGCACACAGTCACGTATACTTGTTTGTTCCACTCTATAAAAGCTGGACCCACTTGTAGCGAATTTGGAGACCTCACCTACAGGTGGACGCACCGCGTACGGCTTCCCAATTGCCGGGACAGGCTCTCCAAATCCTCGCTGCAACCAGGGCTCCCCAGCGACTGTGGATCTGGATGATGGTAATGTATTAATAGGGCAATTGGTGATGTATCTTTCTTAATCACTATAGTTGATTTTATGTAGTAATGATCAGGTGCATTACCTTACTTATTCTTTCTATTGCTTATGTATATATATCATTTCATTTTCTGTAATATTTAGAAAGAGATAGTAAAGCAACCTTGTTCTTTCTACTGGGTCTGTGTTCTTTCTATCAACCCCTGTCAATTAGCAGAACACAGGTGCAGCAGCAGCAGCTGTCCATAAGGGAATGAGATAGAAAGTAATGCTAAAAATATTCTAATGTCATCCTGCAAACCCATGGCTCATGTTCACCTGGATACCATGTGCAATTCTGGTCACCCTGTCTGAAAAAGTTAGGTAGCAGAAAAGAGGGGTGTCAGAGACCTGTGACAGAAATGCTTAGGCTCAGAGAGACTGCCATGTCAGGAGAGAGTGACAGGATTGTTCCTGTTTAGTTTAGAAAGGAGACAAAAAAGGAATGAAATGCAAAGTGGTACAGGGAGGGTACCATCTACTGTCTCATAATACAGGGATAGTTAATGTAAGGGTAAATACATTAACAGTGAGAGAAATTATGTTGAAATACTTTGTCACATGATGTTTCACCACCCTGTGATACTCATGGGCACAAGATACAGAATTAGAAAGACAAGGTGGGTGAGGGATTAGCTTGTATTGGACCATCTTCTGGTGGGGAGAGAGACTAACTTTCGAGCCACACAAAGCTCTTCCTCAGGGCCCACCTCACAGGGACCTAGAGGTAGCTATGCCGCTGCCCAAGCACAGCTGAAGTCTTGTCTTGGCTGGCTGCTCACACCAACCTGGGGCTCTGCAGTCAGGGGAGCTGAACAGAAGGTGGCTCCTTTTGGCTCTCAAGAGACAGGAGGAGAGCAGGGCCAATTCCTGGGTCAGGGCCCCTTTTATTTAAAGGGGTGCCCTTAGTGATGAGCTCACAGGCTTGGTCAGCGAGAAGCCAGCACCTTGAAAGATGATCAGAGCAGCTCTCAAGTGAATGGCCTGGCGGCCCGCCCAGGGTGGGCTGCTACTGAGAGGCTAGCGGCTGCTCTCTCTGCTTTCCTCTTTGTTGTCAGCAGACAGGTCACGGCGGTGACTGTACAGCGGGGCTGCCCTGTGTGCAGAGGAGAGCTGCTCTCCTAGCCTGGGGTTACAGGAAGGCTGGGGAGGGCAGGGGGCCAGGATTGTTAGCAAGAGTTTATTTTTGGCCTTTCTGCCAACTCACTGAGTGACCTTGGGCAAGTCCCTTACTCTCTGAGACCCTGCAGCTCAGGTTACTCACCCACAAAATGGGGATAATTAAACAAACCTGCCTCCTGGCCTGGCTGGGCGCAGTGCAGGGTAAGTGAAGCATGTTAAACTCCTGGGAGGAAAGAGGCACTCAAATGGCACAGTATTATAGGAAAGCACTGCAGATGGGAGCTCCTGCGGGTGAGCGCTTACTAACGCAGGGCAGAAGGATTGAAGACTGCCCAGGGAAAGTCAGGGAGCAGGGCAGAGTAAGGGAAGAACTTCTGCCCCTTGTCTGTGTTTCCATCTGTCCCCCCCACGTCTTCCTGACCAGTGCATGCTCCCCAGCAGCCACAAAGTATAATTCCCTGGGCAAACAGATGGCGTCAGTCAAAAAGGCATCGCAGCGCACTGAAAACAAAATGGCTGGTGTGGAGACAAACATCCCTCTCCGCTGGTAACGCTGCTTCAGCAAGCTGGAGTTTGCTTTCCTATTCTCCCCCTCAGGACACACAACAGCATTAAGGAATGGTTGTGTGACAATAAAGCCGATCCATCAGTGTTTCTCTGCCTGGTAGTTGTGTGGCTCAGTGCTCCATTTAGCCCCTTGGCCTGTCATTCTGAGGCAGCCATTTACCTTAAAAAGCTACTCTCTTTAACTAGAGAGGAGGGTTTTTCCATGCCCAGAAGTGGGTTAGGTTTTGCTTGGCTGGCTGACACAATGGCTCCTTTCTACAGTGGACTGGTGTTGCCTGCACACTTATTTTCAGACTTACTGGCCTTTCTGCTGCCTTGTATGAGCCGGTGTTGAAGGTGGTTTTAACTTGGGAATGTCTCAGCCCTGGATTTTTTGTGAGAATTCATGGCAAATGCTGGAATCAGCGGGATTTCTTACTTCATTATCCTTCCGTGTTCTGCTGCCTTTGCCCTCCCCCCATCCCTTCCAACGAATGCCCTTGTTTTTTTGGTTGTACAAACCTCAGCAAAGTGCAGACCGAGGGGACCCTGAGGCATTGCTAATGCGCTGGATGAAATGATGAGCGATTCCTGCCTTCACCGTGAGCACCTCATGGCATGGTAACCATCGCAGTTGGGTTTCAAGTTTGCAGCAAGTCATTTTCCAAATGCAGTGATTTGAGAGGCTGCCAAGGGTGATAATTCCCAAATTTGTGTCCCAGAATAATTATCTTTTCTCAGCTATGAAGCCCTCCCCAAAAGTCCCCCGCCCCTCACGCCTCAGCACCGAGAAGCTGATCGCTTTTGACGCGCGCTGAACTTTTGAACCCGCGGGGAAAAAAACCGCTCAGTTATTTAGTTATACAAGAGAGTCATCGAAAGTTCAGTGCCCTTTCTCACGTTCGCACCACCAAAGGGACATAAGGAAAAACATCAAGTATAATATCCGTCAATGTAAGCGAGGCATTCAGAATACATCACCGATGCATAAATAACCCAAATGAAACTTCAGCAGCGGGAGGAGGTTCTGGAAGAATGGACTTACACAACAATATTTCATTATCCATTGCATCAGAATGATTGCCCACAGTTCTTAAGTCTCACCAAAGGTTTCTCTCCATCAATCCTTTGGTTCAGATGCAAGTCGGAAAATCCTGGGCAGCCAAGATCCAAAAGCTCCGGATTACTCTTGGTTCACTAACTACGCCTTCCTGCCAGAGCTCATAAAAAGCCAGACACCAATTTGCTGAGCATCTGAGGGGTGTGAAATACCCACTCAGAGCAGGTGAAGTTAATTGGAAAAGAAAACATAACCCCAAGCCACTCAAAGATTTTAGTTTGCGTGCTTTACATTGACTTTGGATTTTTCATGAAACTTTTTTTACCAAATCAAGTTGGATGGAAAAATTGCTGCCTTTAAGTACTTAGGAGTTGGATTTTTCTCTTTCCTAAGGCTGGCACTGAGCCTGGTGACCATATATTACTGCCTTAGCAGCTGATTATTAAAATATTTGAGGAAGTTTAACTCCTTAGTGCCTTCCCTTGCTAATTTCACCCCCAGAAGTCAATGCGGCTAGGTGGGGTGAGAAAGTGTGGTTGTGGATACCTGTGTTATAGAAATTAAGAGGTATTAGATCATAAAGCCCATGTCTCTGCTACGGCAGGATTGGTCTCTGCTCTATAGTCACTAGTGTTTTCTCAAGCCTGATTTTAATGGTTTCTAGTGATGGGAATTCCACGGTGTCAACTGGGAGGCTATGTCCTAGCAGCCCTCACTGTTTGGACATTTTTCCTGTATATGCTTTCTCAGCCAAGTTCATCATCCCTGGTCTAAGTATTGACCCCAGCAGAGTTGTGCCAGGGATGAATTTGGCCCAGCAATGTTGGTTTCTTCATGACTGCAGTCAGGTCTACACTTACCCGGAAATTCAGTGGCAGTCGACGAGAGTTACGCAAGCTACTCTGCGTAGCTTGCGTAACTTCTGTTGACTTCGTAACTCCTTTTCTACATGGTGTCTCCACTGCCCTGCGCTGATGGGAAATGAGTTCCCGTCAACATAGTGCTATGCCACTTGAGGGGGTGGTTTTAATGCATTAACTTCTGGATCGATTGAGCGGGTCTTCGCTGACAGCTTAATAGATCTGCATAGATCAAACTGATGGCGGCAAATTTGCTTCCATCAGTGAAAACATACCCTGCATGTGGTGGACCCTTGCTTTGTAATCAATAGGAACCTGCTCTGTGAATTGTCCACCACCTGACACTTCTCTGTGGGCATCTGTAAAAGAAAGAAAGAAAGAGAGAAGATTTTTTTGTGCTTTTAGGCTAACCAGGCCTTTGGTCAGTTCCGTCCCTGTTGAACCGATTTGTACCAGCCCCACAGCGCCGCAAACAATTCCTCTCCCTTTCAGGTTTTGCTATGGTTATCATTACGTCTCCCATTAGCCACTTTTTGGCCAAGCAGTGCATGTTTCCTGAGTATGACCAATGTGCTCTCCACATTTGTGATGCCAAGGGCCCAGTCCTGCAAATACTAGAGTGCCCAGCGCCTCACAGCCCATCAGCACAAGCTGCAGCGAAATGCAGCGAAGTGGTTGCAGGATCCTGTGGGTGCATGGAATGGAGCTCGTGTTGTCATTTTGGAGACCTCGCTCCCAAAGGGCCTGGTTCTACCACCCTTGCTTGCCCTCAGGCCTCTCATTGGCCACAGACAACACCGTAGGTTTCAATGGTGGGAAATCTCCATTGTGGACTGAGGGGTTGTGCGTGTCCAGGAGCCAGAGTTTGGCTCAAACAAAGGTAATATACCTTGGATAGAAGCACTTTTGCTTCACATAAAAGCTGGAGGAGTGAGGCATGGCAGTGCAATGAGCTGAGGAGGTAGCTATGAGGAGCAACCAGGTCAGTATTAAGGATCTCCCTGTTTAGCTTGCAGACATGTATACCTTACCAAATACCAAGTGTGCCCCCTAATAACAATCACCAGTAACGCTCTGGAAGCATGTTACTGCAATTTGCCAGTGAGTCATCCCTGAGAAACGCTGCCTTTCTGCTCTGTGTTTGTTCAGAACCTAGCACAATGCAGTCTGGGCTGCTGCGCCTAACTGGAATACAAGTAGTAAATACTTCTAATAGTAAGTGGTGGAAAGGGGGAAAGTGCAGAGAAATGATAAAAAAAAGGAAGAAACAAGAATGAGTCGAAATATGGTTGGGAAAGAACAAACTGACTTCAGCCTTGAAAACTGCAGCTCTGTCGAGTAACAAGAACACACAGCTATGGAAAGGCAGAGGGGAACCCTGCAAAGCATTAATGTGGAAAGAGACCGAGGAAGGACAAAGGGCAGCGGATAAGATAGAAACTGGCAATGACAAAATGCAGGAAATAAAGGGAATGCAGGTTGGGTCTGTATCTGTGAGGGCATCACGGTTAATTAAACCTAACTGCAAAGTGGGGAAAACGATCATGTTCTGATTCTAATTCTGAACTTGATATCATTGTGCGGGATTCAAACTGGAACAATTTTTTTTTGTCTTTTTCTTTTCTTTTTTTTTTTAACAAATATTTGCCAAAAGATTTTTGAAAAATATTCAAATTTTTTAAATTTTGAATTTTAATTGAGCCTATTCCTCACTTCCCCAACCACCATATCCCCGTCAGTGTGATAAAAGCAGTCATGTCCAGGGCCTGAGGTCGATATTTCCCCCTCTTTTCTTTTTCTTTCTTTCATTTCTTCTTTCCCCACTCTAACTTTTGTAACCTTCCTGGGCCTTTGAAATGAGCGGGCTGGCAGCCGCTCCAGCAGTGGGGCCAGCCAGCTGGGCTGGAGCTGTAGTGTCGCGCCGGCCTGTGGCACTCCAGGAACTGGGACGCTCGGGCCGGCGGCGCTCTGGGGGCTGGCACTGTAGCATGGCGTGGGCCTACGGTGTTCTGGGGGCACTGAGGCTGGCAGCACTTCAGGGCTGGGGCGGATCAGCCAGGGCGAGCCTGGGGTGGGATGGGTTGGCGCTGTCACTGTGGCGCAGTGTGGGTCAGCAGCGCTTCAGTGGCTGGGGCCACTCGAACCGGCAGCACTTTGGGCCACCGACCAGCCTGGGGTGGGGCAGGCTGGCAGCACTCTGGGGGATGGGGGCACTCAGGCTGGTGGGCCTGCTCTCGGGGATGGAGTGGACCAGCCAGTCTGGGGCCAGGGGGGTTGGGGTGGGGCAGTGCTGGGACATGGGCTCTGGGGGCACTTGGGTCGCCTGCCACTGGTGCTGGGGCACTGCAGCACCGGGGCCACCCAGCAGGTCTGGCTGGTGCTCTCTGGCCACCCGGGGTGGGGCTCTGATGGGAGAGCGGGTGGAAGAGGTGGGGCTTTGAATGGAAGAGATGGAGGTGGGGGCTAACCTCCTCGAACAGGTGGTTCACAAGCCCCCCCATGATGACGCCCAAATCTTTTTCAGGGTCCCAGTCTGGCATCCCCTATCTTGCATTCTTTGTTCCCAGATGTATTCATCTACATTTAGCCATATTAAAATGCACATTGTTTGTTTGTGCCCAGGTTGCCAAGGGGTCCAGATTGCTCTGTATCAGTGATCTGTTCTCTTCATGATTAACCCATACCCCCAATTTTTGTATTATCTGAACATTTTATCAAGTCATTAATAAAAATGTTAAATAGAATTACCCAAGGTAGCTGAACTGTAGTTAGAGAGAAGTCCAATATACTACATTGGACGTGACAAAAGGGTGCCAGCAGATCCCACTGTCATAGGAATCCCAGAAGAAAATGGCTTCTGCCATGCCATATGGTTATACTAGTTCCTAATGATGCCTTTTAGCCTCTTGCATCAGTGTTCTGGCATTTGATGGCCAAGGTCCTCCACACCCATGGCACATACACTGGATGCATAGTTAGATGATGTCATCATTGCCCACCAAAACTGCAAGACCTGCCTTGATCATTTATGGGCTGCTTTCCAGTCCTCGGAGGAGGTAAGGTGGATGGTGAATGCAGCCAGATGCAGAACTGGAACACAGGAAACGATGTATCTGGGGTACATGCTGGGGAAAGGATCAAGGTCAAAGGTAATGTCTGCTGTTCTCCCCCAACAAAAAATCAGGGTCTTGGGACTCACAGGTGCTATTGACAGTTTGTGCCAGGATTTTCCATAATAATGGCCTCTTTCATGGACCTGAGCAAGGATTGTGTCCCATGAAAGATTTCTGGAATGACACCTGTGGAAGAGCCTTCCACACACTCAAGAAGTGCCTCAATAAGGAACTGATCTAGTGTAGCCCAGACTTCTCAAAGACACTTATCTTACAAACTGATGCTTCAGACTTTGGGAGGGTGGGGGGTCCTGATCTGTAGAATTTGGGCAGCAATCTTGTGGCTGTCTCCCTGGCTCTGCCTTCTCTCCCCTGGCAACCACAGAGCAGACAGCCAAAATGTGGCTGACCAAGTTTGTGGGGCAGGTGGCATAGGTATGAGGGTTACTTGGTGGCCAGAAACGAACAACTGTGAAGATTTAAGTGTTCCCTGAGCTCCAAAAGAAATAATAGACAGGACAATGATGGCAGTGAGATGTGCCCAGGGCTAAACCAGCTGAATCAATTATTCTCAACAAACTGCCTAATAAAGGTGTCTGGGATGAGGCCACTAAGATGGATTTTTTTGGCCTGCTCCCCCATAGCAAAGCCATGAAGGAGAGAAATATGATACTGCAGGGGAATATGCTTCTGTTAAGAATATCCAAGGATGGTCTCTTGTTCAAAATCATAGACTTTAAGGGCAGAACAGACCATCGTGACCATCTGACCTCCTGCACATTGCAGGCCACAGAACCTCACCCACCCACTCCTGTAACAGATCCATAACTTCCAGATGAGTTACTGAAAAGTCTTCAAATAATGATTTAAAGACTTCAAGCTACAGAGAATCCTCCATTTACAGCAAGTGACCTGTGCCCCAAGCTGTAGATGTAGGTGAAAAACCTCCAGCATCTCTGCCAAGCTGAGCTGGAGGGACAATTCCTTCCTAGCCCCAAATATGGCACTCAGCCCCTGAGTATGTGGGTGACACTCTCCAATCAGACACTCTGGCCACTGGAGATATTTGCTAATCGCAGTTCATAGAATCATAGAATATTAGAGTTGGAAAGGGCCTCAGGAGGTCATCTAGTCCAACCCGCTGCTCAAAGCAGGACTATCCTCAGTTGCAGATGGCCCACATGCCATTGTAGGCATACTCATCATACCATCCCCTCCATAAACTTATCAAACTCAGTCTTGAAACAAATATGGTTTTTTGCCACCACTATTACCCTTGGGAGGCTGTTCCAGAACTTCACTCCTCTGATGGTTAGAAACCTTCATCTAATTTCAAGCCTATATTATTGATGGCTAATTTAAATCCATTTGTTCTTGTGCCAGCATTAGCCCTTAGCTTAAATAACTCCTCTTCCTCCCTGGTGTTTATCACTCTGATGTATTTATAGAGAGCAATCATATTACCCCATAGCTTTCCTTTGGTTCGGCTAAACAAGCCAAGCTCTTCGAGTCTCCTCTCGTATGATAGCTTCTCCGTTCCTCAGATCACCCTAGTAGCTCTTCTCTGCACCTGGTCCAGTGTGAACGCAACTTTCTTAAACACGGGAGACTGAATTGCACACACTGTTCCAGATGAGGTCTCACCCATGCCTTGTATAATGATGATAACCCTTCCCTGTCTCTGTGGGAAACATCTGATGCATTCTAAGACTGCACTGGCCTTTCTCATGGCCGCATCACATTGGCAGCTCATAGCCATTCCATGAGAAACCAGTAATGCAAGACTTTCTCCTCCTCCATTGCTTCCAACTGATAAGTCCCAATTTAGAGCAAAAATTCTTCTGGTAAAGCATGTGTGCACACACGTAAATGCTGAAGCCAGTTCTCTTGGCCCACTGGCATGCTCTCTCCACCTGGAGTGGTATCTGGGCTGCTGGTGCTAAGGGGGGTGGGCCAGCTTAATGGGGGAGCTCCACCTGCTGCTGGTGGCCAATCCAGCACCAGCTGCTGCAGCCACCTCCCTCCTGGGGCTGCTGCTGCTGCCAAGGGGATGCCAGAGGCTGGACACCTGCTTCCCCACGCCCATTCCCATATCACCTTCTCTGCCCCATCCTATCCTTCTTCCTCTCTCCACTGTCTCTGGCCTTATGCCCCTGCCCCTTCCCTATTCCCACCCCCCTTTCCCTCAGCCTCACTTCACCCTCCTCGCCCTGCCCTCCATGGGCAGTCACCATTTTACAGGAAGAGGAAGACCCAGGAGATGGTGTTCAGCTCCCCAGGCAGTGACTGGGAGCATAGGAGAACAGCTGGTCAGTGCTTATCATGACCCAGAAACGTGCGGGGAGGCACAGCGTAGGAGGACGGAGCGCCCCGCTCCTCCAGGGAGGCTGAGCAGAGCAAGCCCTGCAGGACATCTTGGTGATCACAGAAATTGGGAGGTGGGGGGAACTGACACATGACCGCCGCCTCCATGATATGCTTATTTGGGGGGCCACTGCTCCCCCAGCACTCTCCAAACTATGCCCATATCCTTAAGTGTATAATCTTGCCTTTTACCCTATTAACTTTCATCCCATTTCTATTACTCCAGTTTTCAAGGTGATCCAAATCTTCTTGTATGATATTCCTGTTCTCCTCCATAATGGCATTATCTCCCAGCTTTGTCTTATCTGAAGATTTTCAGGTACAAATCATTGGAAAGATCGATGCAATTCTGGTAGGCTGTTGGGCACAGGTTTCCACTGCACACTCATGATTGTGGGAGAGAGCCACCAAACATGACGAGAGACATTTTAGACCTTTCAATATGGTGATCCAGATTGCAAACCAAATTCAGCTCCAGATCATGGAAATATGGCAATAAATGATTACTCTGGACACTTTGCATCTAGCCTGTGAATTCCTGGTAGTAGAAGAAGCCTCCCAAGAATCCCTGCTCAGGAATGATTTTCTCAGACACAAGGCATGAGCCTGACCTCAGTTTTAAGAGAGGCCTGTGTATCAGCAAGGAGGGACAGTTTGTCATGACACCTGTTGGGGGTGAACTGGAGGTGTGCAAATGCACTGTGGAGAGGAATATGATACTACCCCCGAAGAATGAGAGGGATGAGATGGTCATTCTCAAATGCACAAAGGGGAACCCAACAGAAGGTCTGGAAGACATGCTGGAACCCCTACCATTAGGCCAACATGAATTCCTGTCAGCCCAGACCATGGGCAAAAGTATGGAAGGCCATTTCCCAGTAAGAGTTCCAGATGAGTCAATGGGATCCTATACCATGTACCAAGACATGGGGCATGGTCTTTTCCCCATGGATGTGTCTTTGTACCCGAGGTGGCACCTGACATACTAGAAGTGCAGCAGGGCACCAGGAAAAGAAGGAGTCACTGAGAAAGGCTGAACATAGGAGTGAAAAAATGTGGAAGAGAAAAGATCTCATTTACGACCAGCGGCTGAGGAGGGGGAGTCTGTCACCTGGGCAATGGCAAGCAGCCTCGAGCTTGTTGGGAATTTACATGATGTCTTCTCCAGAGGGAATGACAACATGGGGTCCAAAAGACTGACACAGCATCAGACTGAGACTGGGGATGCCAGATCTGTGGGAATGGGACCATAGAGGATCCTGATCCACCACCTGGCAGAGTTCAGGAAGAACTGAAAAAGAAGATAGAGAGTGGTATCATGCAGTTCTCCTTGAGCCCATGGGCTTCACCCCTAATCTTGGTGAGAAAGAGATAGAGGGACATGGATATTATAGACCATCAGTGGTTGAATGTCATTATCATGAGAGCTGTATATCCCCACCATAGGACTGATGACACTCTAGACTTGTAGGTAAAGGCCTGTTGGTTCTCCAACCTTGATCTGACCACTTGTTATTGGCAAGTAGTTGTGCACCCTGATGACCAACAGAAGACTGCATTCACCACCTAACCAGGCCTCTTTGAATTTAATGTCATGCCTTTTGGACTCTTCAATGTCCCTGGAACATTCTAAAGGTTGATGGATGTTGTGCTGGCAGATCTGCAAGGCCCATCATGCCTGGTGCCCCTTGATGACATCATCATCACTGGAAGGTCATTTGAGGAACACCTGCAGAAGCTGAGATGTGTGCTAGATAGAATATGCCAAGCCAACTTAAAGTTGAAACCATCAACATGCAACTTTTTCTGTGACACAGTAAATTATCTGGGGCACGCGAACTCAAGGGATGGCATTGGGATAGACACTGAAAAGGTGGAAGCATCTGATTGTGGCCGGTCCTATGTTCTGCCACTGAGGGGCAGAGTTTCATTTGTCTGGCTGCATGCTACCAGAGATTCATTGCTGGTTTTGCCACAATTGCACAGCCACAGCACAAAGTGGCAGAGAAGGGGTGGATGTTTGAGTGGACTACCCAATGCCAAAATACCTTTCTGGAACTAAACTGGACTTCCACATGGACCATGGCTAGATGCGAGGAGGCAACGTTTTTCAGAGAGGAGAGACGTGTGATGGACCTGCACAGTGTGGGATTACAACTCTCATCAGTCCCCTCTACACTGCAGTTCCCTTTCCCCTGGCCAGGCAGGAGTCAAAGGTCCTGAACCAGGAACTGTCTGTTTGGCAGCCACGCTTGTGTGGCAAGCAGAGAGCTGCAGGGAAGCTGAAGCACGGCGACATGGGAAGCCAAGAGCTGAAGAGACACTGGAGGCAGAACCAGACACAGAAGCACATGTGGAACAAGTTGTGCCTGAAGATCTCTCGGCTCAGCGCAGGTCTGTGTGGGAGTTAGGAGGCAGCAGCAGTGGCTGGACAGGGAGCCAGTGCAGAGGGACCTCAAGGAGAGGCACTAACTGAGCCTGGCTTGGAAATCCACAAGCTCCTGTTTGCTTGGAACAGAGACTGGAGTGGAGTGGGCACCCCATCCATGAGGCCTGAAGAGCCCTGGCTCTTGCTTGGCTTTCCCCAGGGACCCAAATAGGAACCGCTGTCACTCACTTTGACAACTGTGATTGTTTAAGCCTCTGTACCTAGGACATTTGCAACCTTCCCCTCTCCTGCCAGCCCTAGTAAAATACCCTTTCCCTTAGCCACATGTCAGCGTGGTTACTGGGACCCACCAGGGCTAATACCTACAAGGCCGAGCTCCTGAAACACATACAGTGTTTGCCTCTGAGTCAGGCTGCACCTGGCATGCTACGGGCACCTTCGCGTTGGGTGTGCTCCACACTGAGCAGCAGCAGCAGTAATTACACTGCTTCGTGTGTGCATTATTGCTCCCCATGTGCATGACTTTTAAAGCGGGCTGAGCACTGCAGAGAACTACTTTTGAGCATTCATTCAAATAAAACCAGGGAATTCATGCTACTGAATTGTGAACCTGTCGCCGATTTACTGTGAACGTTAGTACAAGCCATTTTCGTTGATTACAGAGATGCTGGAAAGTGAAATCTCCTGAAAGCGCATGCAATCCTTGTCATGTGGAGGTTCATGTCGAATGTGTCTGCTCAGACCCCTTGGGCTCTCCTTGACTTTCCTCTTGCCATTTATAAATGTTTCAGTCGTCCCAGCAGAGAGCAGAAACATCACGTGACTTAAATGATCACTCACATACCATGAATAACGAACAGTGAGCCGTCAACGACACTCGTTTACAAACAATCCATTGGCTCAGTCACAGACAGGGTGGGTGGCACATTCAAGCGTCACAAACAAATCTGTGCAAAGCAAAGTCTGTTTGTGGAAAAGTCACAAACAGAGAAAAGGGTTAAATTTGTCAGCTAACAGCCAACATCATTTTACACTTAGCAGAGGGAGTGGTGCTAATTTTAATCTATCTATCTATCTAATCATAGGGGCATGTCCCAGGCATGTAGCATGCAGTCATTCCATCTGTCTCTCTCGAATGGATCAAAATCTTTTGTTTCCCTAGTGCAACATTACACTGAAGCAATATTACTGGGGAGGGCAAAAAGTTGGAAGAGGCAGCAAGGAAGGAAAACCATGAGCAATTGCATCAAACTTTACAATTCACATTTATTTTGAAAAAATGTTTTGTTAAAAATACTCCTACAAAGGCATTGGAGCAGCAGGTTTCTGTTTCGTTTATAAATACATCCGATTTATTTTATTTTTTTCTGCGTAACATCCAAAGATGTTTGACAAAGCCAGGGGAAGCCCTGGTCTGAATGGAAGACACACACCCCTGTGTTACAAGGACCTGCACGTTATCTCCCCATTCATGTTTAAAAAAAATACATATACTGTCATGAAAAGCATTACATTGTCCACAGGGCCACAGCCACTGTACAGGGCTAGACAAAGCGGGTAATCAGGGTTGGGCCCACCAGAAAAACAAGGTCAATCCATGAGGCAAATGTTGGGTGGCTAATGAGCAGATGAAACACTGATTAGTTGTTTGTCTTTGGGCAGTCGAAGGATCCCTCTCCCTTCCCAGGAGGGCTTCACACATCGAGCCATGAGATTCTATGATGCCACAAAGACTATTAACCACCTTGTGAGCCAACAGATGAAGTAGGAACACAGCAAAAGGGACTTTCAGCCACAAACTCTTTATTCGTGAATAAGGTCAGCACCTTTTCCTGAGCCTCTCAAATGCCTCATGGGTTAGTGTTATTCAGCTCCGCTCTTTGAAAAGGAAATTCCCCACCTTAGCATTGACCATATTAAAGCATCTCCTGCAGGTAGATGTTGTCAGGCAGAAAGAGACATTGCCATTATACTCGGCCATTCTTTTCACTACTTGACGCAAGCACTACTGTATGGGATGTTCGCCTCCCTACACCGTTCTCTAGGTGGGCACTGAAGGGTTGGTTTCCTTATGTGAGGGCAGTTAGTTTTCCCATTGTGTTGCTGACCCTGGCTCTGGGTGTAGAAGTCCAGGAGTAGGGACTGATACAGATTCTGCCGGAGGGAGATTTGTTGCAATAGCTGCCTTGCTGCTAAATGGAGAAATACATTTGCTCTCTGCTGTTCCTCAGAAGTGCACTGAGATGTGAGACGGCGGCTAGTGCTCTAGCAAAGGACTTTGAGTCACCCAACCCAGCCCAATCTACGTTAAATTGAGGCTCACAATTATTTCTCACCTTCACCAAGCTCCTCCCAGCTCTCAAGTCCAGCATCAGCAGGAATTGTGGCTGCCACATAAGGTGCTAGCTGTCCAGAAGATGGTTGCTACAAAGCAAGACACAGCTCTTAATACAATAGTCTGCCTTTCTAAACCATCTAACAGAGGATCACAGTGCACATTATTAATGAATTAATCTCAATGCATTCCTGAGGCACAGGGAGGGGAAATGACTCGCACGTAGTCAGAGGCGGTGGCAGAGCTGGGACAAGAACTAAGGTACCGAACACCTAGTCCAAGGCTTAACTAGTGAACCATTCTCACTCCTCCCCACTCTCGTGGGCCCAGGGAACCAACAGCATCGCTTCCAGAATATATACTCAGTGCTTCTTCGCCCCACCAGCAAGCTGCCCTTTACACTGACCAATCCCACGTTAAAGAGCGTGCAGGACCCGACCCCAAGCCTGGACTTGCAGGTCTCCTTCATGCTGGGACTAACCGTGTCCTGCTGCACACCTGCTCCTGCCTAGGAGGTGGGGATGCAAGAGGGCTCAGCTGTGCTGGGTTTCTGGCATGCAGGAAAAGCCCTCATTAGGTGTATGTGTGTGTTAAAGAGCTGGGCGTGCTCAACAGCTCACCCCACGGTCACTGTTTCTTGCCGTGTGCCCCAGTTTGGGACAATCTGCTCATTTGTCCATGGGGAGCCTGTAGGGCTCAGGATACCCAGGGCAACTTAGTCCCAGAGAGGCTGGGCAGCGCAGAGAGCTGGGGCATGGACTTCACTATGGTTCGGGGGCAAAGCACCCTGGTTTCGTGCTTCCTTCTGCTTGCCTAGCTGTGCACGGGCCTGGCCTGAATGAGGCTCCCTGTGTGTTCTGTGGTAACGTTATGAAGGGAGGAGACGGCACAGAGAGCACTGAACCACGGCAGAGAGACGTTTGGAGCTGGTTGCAGATCTGCAAGGAACTCGGCCCCAGAGAAGCCAGCCTCACGCCCAGCCTCGGAAGTTGGGCTGGCCAGAGAACAACTCTGCTTTGCAAGGCATTGTGAGGTTTGTGAATTTTGGTTTCATTCCAATTCTGAAGGTAAATGAGACCCTCCTAAAATGGCAGGTAGGCTCTCCCTCAGGCTGTGGGACAGCTGGTTTCAAAGCCCTGTTCTGCCTGATTCTCCCTACCGCTAGGTAAGGGCCCTGACCCCAGGGTTAGCGGCTGCTCTGGGGGGGTCTGTAGCTTGCTCTCATTTCTCTCCAGGGATAGCTTGGACCTGAAACCCCCCCCCCCAAGAAAACTTTTGTTGAAGCTGACACATTTTCTTGAAGCATTCGATTATTTGATGGAAAAAAGTTTAATTTTTTTTTTACCAGCTTTCTCCAGCCTGGGAGGGCCCAGCAGCTCCTTGCATAGTTGTAGCTGACCCGTCAGAATGGCTGGTGGAGCCACTTCGCACTCTTCTGCGCTGACCAGGAGCCCTCCTCACGCTCAGGCTGGCACCTCCCGAGTAATGCTTTTCTTTAGAAAGGGGGGGAAAACCAACCCTTTCCTATCATACCCACTTCATGTCCATGGTCCCCCTCCCTCTCTGCCCACTTCCATTTGGCTCTCCGGTCTCAGACGGAGCTCACCTGCCCCCGATGCTGCTGTAGCATTTGCCAGTCCCAAGTGGCCAAAGCTCCTGAGTTCGGCCCTAAGCAATCCTGAGATTAGCATAAATGCTCTGCACTGGGCCTGTCTCTGCCTGCTAGCGTGGCGCCTCTGGGGTCCCCTTTCACAGCTTTGGGGGGACCTGTCACAGTGTTTCTCCACAAAAAAGAGCTAGGAATTGCGCCTGTTTGTGGTTTTATTTTCATTTTGTTTTCACGAACGCCCAGATCCCAGCACTGCAGAAGCACCACCAGGGACTGTGAGCCTCACAATGAAATCATGAGCTGGCGACACTGTCAATTAAAGCTGTAGGTTTATTTCCACCACTCCCAGTGCCAAATTGACCCAAGGGGCCCAGCAGAGGCAGACTCCCTGGGATCTCAAAGTGCTTGGTGGACATTCATGAACAAGGGCTCCTCACCCCAGGCAGCATTTCAGGCCAGAGGTGTAGCCAGAATTGATTTGCTGGCAGGGCCTGTGATTGACATGGGTGGGCACTAGCCTTGTGCCACAAGCGAACCAGAGGCTGACCAAAACGTGGGATGAATGACTAAAATCTGATTGGGTGGGCCTGCCTCCAAAGCGAAGCCCACCCATCGCTACGTCCCACTCAGCACCTGGCTGGCGCCACTACAGGGGCAGGTGGGGACGGGGCATTCAGCTCTGCCCAGCAGGACCAGCCAAACCTAACAGGAGACACAAGGAAGTGCCTGGGGATGTAGAAGGCGCTAGCGCTCCTGCTGGTGAAGCAGGTGACACGGCGCCGTTCCCCTTCTTTGCCTCTCCCAGCAGCTTGCAGGATGCTACAGACAGGCTCCGGCAGAAGTGCCCCCCCCAAGGAGTCCCTTCACTTCTTCCCTCCCCCACTCTTGCTCACCACAATACGAAGTGCCAATTTGTCTCTGGGTACCAGGACCTTTGTTCTGAGCAGTGGTCAAAACCAAGACTGTATTGCTCTGGGGCGGGCGTGGTTTCAGTGCCACCCCGGCACTCGCTACCTTCCAGCAGCCGGTGTGGAGCCTTTAAATCTCCCTAGCGTGAAGGGTTAGCTTGAAACACGCTGAGCAGCTTTACATGTGGGAACCCGCAAGACGGGCGTGCTGCCTGCAGCTGGTTCTGTAAGTGGAGCTAGTAGGACGTGGCTTGGGTTCTCGCTCAGGCTCCCCCGGCCAAGCTCGCTGCACAATCGCACACAGAGCGATCCCAAAAGGATACTTTTGTGCAAAAATACTTTTGTGCAAATAATACAGCTCCCTCACTGCTCACCTCTCCTCACACCTCTGGGCCTGGCCCTGCCTCAGACCCGCCCCAGGGAGGTCACACACAGACAGCCAGTGCAGCCTATTCCTTCACTCAGGAATTCCCCCAAATCATCTTTTTGCATTTCCACACCCCGAGCTGCTGGTCCCAATAAGTCAGAGGCAAACATCGGCAGGTCCCTTCTGCCATGAATTCAGCCACCAGCACAAGTCAGGGGCTGCTCTTTGATGGTGTCTCAGGCACTGGGAATATTGTGATAGGTGAGGAGGGTGAAGGAAGGGCAACGGCTCCGTGACCATCTTTCATCCCTCCACTCCCCACAGACGACTTAGGAAATACTCCAGCTCAACTGTCCCCCTGCCCTGAAGGCTTCCTTTGTTCCCCTCCCTCCCCCCGCGTTCCTTATTTGCTACTAAGGACAAGAGTGTGAGAGAATATCTTGGATCAAAACCATTCACCCCACTCCCCCAAGTCAGCATCAACTTTTGTGCTGCAGCACTTGCACTGGAGCTTGTGATGCCCTAGATTTGGCTTCCTCTGATGCCTGATCTCAGGCAGGGAATCAGGAGCAGGCCCGGCTGAGCTCTCAGAATGCAAGGGTGACTTCCGCCAGCCTTCCTTCGTAACACAGAGCACAGGAGAGACATGGAGAAGCTCCCAGGAAAGGCCAGTGATGGTAATTTCCGCAGCAGACATGCTCCATTGCTGCTGGAGAAACAGACCCTGGTTATTGCCCAGACCCAAGAAATGGACTGAAGCAGTGGATGGATTCGTTCTTACCACGGTTACAGTGATAAAACATCCCCCTCCCTTCAGCTGTCAAAATGGCAAACCTTTGGAATAACTCTGTACTGGTGATTTCCTCCCTCTCCCCCAGCTCTCCTCTGCAATCTAAGTGGGTCCAGCCTCACGGGTGACTGGGAAGGCAGACTCCTGCCACCCCAGCTAGACTGTGAGCTTCTACAATAATCTGTCCATGCAATGACTAGGTACGTGACAAGGTGATCACAGCTTTCCTCTCTGCCTTGTGCTGGTGACTATGTTCTATGCTCTACTGCAATTGGTTCTCCACTTGCTTACACTGGGGTAAATCTGGAGCTAGTCCAGTGAAGCCACGAGGGCTACCCTGGTATACAACAAGCGTAAGGGAGAGAGGCAGCAAGCCCTTTCACCTGTGCACCACGACAATCAGCTGATACCACTATACAATGAATTAATAACTGTAGTGAGCAACATGCACCCAGCTCGTGTGGCAGCCCCATGCACGGTGCACTAGTATTGAAAGTTACTGGTCGTTATTTGGTGAGCGAGCGCTCAGTACATATAAAGAACCTAACAGAGCAGCTCCTCAGCTGGTGTAAGTTGGCACAGCCCCTTTGATTTCAGTGGCGTTTTGTCTATTTACAGCAGTTGAGGATCTGGCTCACAACTTCTTATCTTTGAGACACAAGACAAAAAGATGAATCCCTGAATGGTGGACCCCCCGCAAACGGCTCCTCTATCGCCATCCTTCACTGTGGCCGTGAGGAAGCAGTTTCTCATGGCAGAGCTAGAGTAAAAGTGCTACCGAAGTTATTTTTCTTTGCCCCCGAATAACTCTTGGCCCTTATTCTACTTATGGGGCTGGAGGTGAAAGCTAAAAGTTGCTTGTTAAATGTGTCACTCTTGGACCTCTGGTACCTTTGCACCAGCACCTTCCATCCTGCTTTTTCTGGTCCTGCTGCTCGGTCATGGTATCTACACCTAGGCCAAGTCATTGCTTGACATTTTTATTGCTATTTTCAACATAACTTTGGAATTCCAACACAGTTCTCCTACCAGACACCATCGTTACTGATGCAACGTGGGCTGTAGCAGCTGGAAGATGGACAGTGAGAAGCTAGAGGAAGAGACTCCTAGGTCTGGAAGCCAGGCTGGACAGCTAGAGGGGAACAGCAAAAATTGCCACATGCTGACTGACAAACTCAGCAAGATGAAATTGCTAAAACACACACACATGCACGAACAGCATTGTATCACAGTGCCAAAGTTACTTTTTCACTTGTTCCTGGCTCCTCTGTATGAATCTGATTTTTGCCACTAGAAGAACGTTTCATAATAGCACATTTTACACCCTGAAATATAATTGTTTTAAAGTCACTCCAGTGACTTTCTGCTTTCCTCGGAGCAGACACTAACTCCAGAAGCATTATCAGACAAAGGGAGAGTGAGGAACTTTGGACTGTAGCTGGAGAGCTGCAGAGAGATGGTGGTACATTATTAGTTCTTTCCATTTACGTCTGATTCTCCGCCAGTCCCTTGTAAGATGCCACAGTGACGCCTGGTATTAACAGACTAGAAAACCATGCACTTATTGTATTGACACCATGTAATTTTTGGTCCATGGAAGAAATGAAGATGTCTTTTTCTGTTCTCTGCGTGGTTGCTACATCCCATGCAAATTATGGCATCCACTGCTCTGTACAATCCCGTCTTTCACAGTGGGTGGGGTCAGGTAGTTAGATGTGTATAATACCAGCGGGCTGGTGAAGAGGAGATTTAGTGCATCAAGATAGGTCTCCAAATGGACATGATCATAAGATCACCCCAGAGCCCTGTCCGAAGGTGACTGACTGAGGGCTGTGCCCTGGCCACCACTCTGACTGAGTTTATGGAAGCATGTAACGGGTGGCACAGACCAGTCAAGCATTGTCTGGGAAAGACAATGCAAGATCTTGATGTGATCATTCCAGATGGTTGCCCCATTGGAATTTGCTGGTAGGTTTTCTACAGAGCAGCTCTCCTTGCACTCAGCTTTCCTTGTGCACAAAGCTACTGGTTGGCTATGACTATACGACACAGTACAGCCCTGTGCTTCCATTCCCCAGGACTGGCACTGAGCCACCTCATACAGTCCCTTTGGGTGACACAGATGACCTCTACATGCTAAAATGTAGCATCTACAGTGGGAGAGAGAGCTGCAGAATGGACGCATTTCTTTCTGGTGCTCTGCTCGCCCATTCACTACTGAGTGCGCAGGAAGGCTTCCATTTTCCCAGTACACTCCTGGAGAACACTAGGAGTGATCCAGCTGACACTGTCGTCTCTTGAGTGCCTAGCCTGTCAATCTAGACCACACCATTATCAGGTACGGTGCTTGTTAGACACACGGCCAGTTTACACACACTTCAATTGAATACACAGAGAAAGACTGGCTTGACTGTATGTCAGAACGCAGCCCAGTCAGCTGACGCTCCCAGCCCCCCATGAGCCCACACTGGCATTACGTCAGTCTGCTTTGCTTGTTTCTCACCCCAATCATCAGACACTGGGCCAAGTTCTACTCTCAGTGAAATCTGGAGCAATGCCATTAACTTCAGAGGGGTTGCTCTGAATTTACATTGAGGTCACTGAGAACTGACTATGACCCAATGCCCATGGCACTGCCCCATTCAGAGGGTCCCATAATTCCAGTGACTGGCTGTCAGGCCATGTGAAAACCGGTCCCAGTAGCTAGACAGATTTCAGATGAACAGACCCTTGAGAGGCAGGCTTTGTATTTCAGGCTCCTGCTGCTGTGTCTGAGCACCACAGAGAACAGAGCTGAGCAGAGGGGTGGCCCAAGGCTCACTGGGCCCTGTCTTTCAGCCATGGTTTCTCTACCAATCAAATCTTAAGGGGAAGATGTTAAGTATTCTGTACAGGGCTTGACATATTTTACGAACACCTCAGCCATGGCCCAGGAGGGTGAACCAGACATAGGGTTCCATTCACAGCACATGCTTTTCCCTCCTGGCTTTAGCCTCTAGAAAATAAAACAACACCAGCTCCCTGCGAATGTGTCTTCAAGGCCCAAGGCCACTGCAAACCAAAGCTACAAATGACCTGGAGACACTGCACCTTCCCAGGACACAGGGTGATGAAAGCCACAAGAGCAAATGCAAGACTTGCTTTCATGCACTGCCCTATGGGGCTTGTCCAGTGGTATTTACACATAGCAGGGGATTGTTCTGTAGCTAAAGACTTTATTTCAATGAGTTACAAACCCAGATGCTGTGGCGCACTTGGCCAGACCCATTTGTTGACGCGTTTTTGCTTTCGCTGTTTCGGACTCCCCTAGAGGTGGTGGTTGAGGACGAAATTTTGGCCACATAAAGCACCTCCTGAGGAACGGGGCTAAGTATCTGAGGGGCACAGAAAGCAGCCACCTAGAGCTTAAGTGTCACAATGAATGATTTACACCCTGGCCTGTGACGGAGTCCTAACTCTGAGAAACCTTATGCCAGGTGCCTCTAAAGAGACTGGCTGCTGCTCCTACTGCATTACTCCTCTCTCTCTCTGGTGTACACACCACATTTGCTTTTATCGCAGCTGCTAGGACCAGCAAAGCTCTTAGGTCCTCACCTCTCTAAACAGTCACACATCTCCAAAGAGCTCCAGTAATGAACTGTGGAATGACTCCTCTTTCCCCATCCACAAAACCCTTTGGGACCCTGCCCCGCCCTGCAGCAGCAGCCCCAGCTGGGCAGGTGGTTATTTTAGCTGGACACGCAGCCATTATAAACAGCTGTCAGACAACGGAAATGACAAAATAACAAACAGGCAAACAGGAGGACGTGTGAATATAAAAAAACTTGCTCTAGGCATATTGTCTAGTCAGTAAGTTGCAATTCTCCTTCCACAGGGAGAAGGTTGAAGTTCTTGAGAGATATGAAGCCTGGAAATGTCACTTCCTTATCATAAAAAACCCAACCTACTAACCAAGAAACAAAATCCAGCCCCAAACCCACAAATTGTTGTAAACAAAACAAGGTAAAAGGACATATCTCCAAACAGCAACAACAGAAAAATAAATGTACACGTCAGCATTTGTAATCAAAAACTACTACATACTGTACTTGGGAAGTCTTCTGAGAAAAGGTCATTGGCAACTAGTGAGGAGATCACTAAAAGTCTTGTGCATATGATATGTATGAGACAATGATGCCATTGGAGGCGTAGATGGGCAGACCCTTGGAAAACGCGTCACTCACTAAATTGTTCCATGTCAAGAGAAAATAAGAGCTGTAAAAAGGATTGGTTTTCCCATCCCCCACCCCCAATGGGTTCAAGGTTCCTTCTCATCTGCAGGAAAAAAGACTCTTCGTCTCAGTTTATTTGTTTTACAAAAATCTTCAGCTTTGCAAAAGTTCGTCATTTTTCAGATGCACTTGGTCCATTACATGGCAAGAACTTCCCAGCTCTCTCTCCCCCTTTGATTCTCCAGGAGTGGCTATCAGGGATGATTGCTGGATGGAGGATGTCCCCAGAGCCGCCATCCCAAGGGAGAAAAGGAAGAGCACTTCCCACGTCTTTACTTTGCTTTCGTCTTCTTGAAAAAGTCTTTGTTCCAGAGGTGTCCGAGGCCTGCTGGAGTAGGCTTGTGCAAGAAGGAAACAAAAGGATCTGCTCTTTTATCTCCCTTTGGAGACTCTTGTTGATCTCAGAGCCCTTTTTGAAAATGCCATTGCTTTTGTATTATTACTATTATTTAAAAATATTTCATAGTTTTCCCCCCAAAATATTTGTCTTCCTTGTTCCCTTTTTCCATTGCTTAAATTCTAGAAGCTCTTGGCAACGTCTTGTTATTGTGAGGATATTTTTTCCTGTTGCCATGATCCTTAGAGCAGCTGCCTGTCTCTGGTGAATGCAGAACACTCAAGAACTGGAGCTTGAACATACAGGGACAAAGGGGAGAAGGGCCTTGAGGAAGAGGAGCGTGAAGACGTGTGAACATCAAACCTCAACAGATTGGATCTGATTCATCTGTGCTCGCATCACTTGGATACTGTTCAGAATTTTCTTCTGATGTCCTGCTAAAGTGACCCCAACTCGCAGAATGTCCCTTTGGAATAAAAACAAACACACAATAAAGGCCAGGAATGAATCCTGTTCACACACAGAACAAGCCCATATGCTGAACATGTTTCTGCATAGTGTTCTTGAGGAAGCTGGGAGTCTCAGGGTTGCTTCTACTAAACTATTACTACAGCAATGTAACAGGTTAAACTGGATTTGGTCTCTCATTCAGAGCCTCAGCACTTTGTCTGTCTCCAAGTCTCTTCTCCTCGCCTCTGCACTTCCTGATCGATACCGGCAGTATGCCCAAGATGGTGCTATGCCACCCGCTAGATTCAGAACTGACAACTAACAGCTCATGGCCATGGTCAGAACTCTGCAAATCATTGATCAGCAACGAACGACGTGAATTTGTTGCTGGTGAAAGGTTTAGAACTGACAGCCCTAATGGCACAGAAGATAGCTTCATCAATGGCTATTAGCCAAGATGCTCAAGGACGTAACCATATGTTCTGGATGTTCCTAAGCCTCTGACTGCCAGAAGCGGGGAGTGAACAACGAGGGTTGGATCACTCAATGATTGCCCTGTTCCGTTCATTCCCTCTGAAGCACCTGGCATTGGCCACTGGCAGAAGACAGGACACTGGGCTAGGTGGACCAGTGGTCTGAGCCAACATGGCTGTTCTTATATCAGCCATTCCTCACATTCCTGTCCTTCAGTTTTCACATCTGTGCCATGGCAATCATGATACTGATCTTCCTTTGGAAAGCACTCTGAGATCTCTGACTGAAAAGCATTCCATTGTTATTTATTAATTGCTATTATTATCATCTGTGTATTCTGATGGGTCCCACTGCCATAATGTCTGTGGGTCAGCAGGAACTGCCCCTATTGTTGCACCTCAGCTCCATCCCAAAGGAGCCTTCTCTAAGACAGTCTGCCTTTCAGTGTTTCGCGTCTCTGAGGAGACTGCCAACAAGGGTGGCAGATTAGTGCCAACAGAGGCGATTTTGGATGTGGAGACCAAGACCCTTCCCATGAGGCCTGGGGTTGGCAGCTCATTTCACACACGTTGCCGAGTAGCTGTCCGACAGGAGCCATGTTTGGTCACTGCCGAGCTGCTGCATCTCCCGTGGCGGAAAAGAGGCCACAAGCTGGTGTCCCCTAGCTAATGCTGTCTGGGTGTCCTGGCCGCATTTCCATGACCTTCACCATCACCTGTGAGGTTTTCCAGATAAAGTCATGCTTGTGAATTCTATTCCTCAGACTTGACGCAAGTCCCAGGGAGCAGTGGGCTGGCACTATGAGTGGCATATTGTAGGGGGTGAATTCACTGCTCTCCATTTGACTGGCCCAACAGGAGCTGCAAGGGACTGCGGGACCATTCCTCCAGCACAGGAGCCGTGTAGGGATGCTTGCATGGGCCCTTTGCTGCCTCCAGTCACAAGCCTCATGCGGGAGGCATGCCAAGGTTGGCAGGAGAGTCAGGGGCCAATAGCACAGAGCTACATCCTGTGGCTCATAGGCAGCCCCAAGCGGGCTGCCACCCATTAAAGCAGCTCTCAGACAGCATCCTCTGTGCTGAACTCCCTAAGGAAATCCAGCTGCTGGGTGCTGGTCTCTGCATGGACCTTCCCTCCCTTCCTGCACGGACAGATACTGATGCTCAGATTGCCAGCAGCCTTTATTGCACCACAAGACCCAAAAATGGGCATCTCTAAAACCCTCAGCTTCCAGCCTCCACAGCCTTTGCTCTAATGCTGGAATTTGTGGCGTGGGCAGATATGCTCAGAGGACTTTCCGCTCCCTCCTCTGCTTTCAAGCTGATGTGTTGATGACCAATCTCATTTCTGGCCGTGCTCATAAACAGGGCATCCGTCTCACAGAGGATTTCGATATTTCAACATTTGCTTTTGTTCTGATTATGAACAAAACTCCAAAATTTGGAAATTCTCCACAAAAGGGAATGGAGCCACAGCTTGCCTGATGGACTGCCCTGGAGCCATGGACCCTGGGTCCCCAGCTTGGTCGCAGTGGGCATGGCAGGATTTCTTGGAGCCAGAGCACCTGGAAGCACAGCCCCCTGTCAATGGCATCCCAAAGTGCCCTCTGGTGGCTGAGGACCTGCCTGGTGCCTGCCTGTAATCTTTACTGTTCCACCTTGACACTGTTGTGCTAATTGTGGGTTTTGGAGAACCCCGGGCAGAACTGCATCTTCATAGGAGGAAGAAAACCAATCTGAGAGCATGGAGGTGAACGGTGTAGAAATATCTAGATAGACAGATGCTCAGCCAGCAGATTAAAGAGGCCAAGCAGGAATGGAAAAGACTAGAAATGACTGGGAGGAGGGGTGTCTTTTCCATTTATGGCAAGAAATTATTAATATAGCATATAGATCATATTACTATAAAACCCCATGTCTGAAAATGGCCAATTGTTGCAAGACCCTTGAGGTCTTTGTTGCTGTTTTGTTGCTACTGCTCTTGGCACTCACTCCATGGTCATCTGTGACACCACGTCAAAGTTGGTAAAGCTGGCACTGGCAAAGCTCTCTTTGTACTGGCCCATCTTGATGGCATCCAGCCATTCATCCACTGTGTTGAAACTGGTGTAATCTGGGATTGTGCGGTCCAATAAAGGGAGGTTAATCCTGAAACAGAGAGACAGAAAATGAGCAGGATTTAGTGACAGCATGTGATGGGTTTTCTTTACTCTTGGTTGGCTGTGGAAGGTGTGATAAATCCTGGAATGCTCCTGGAGCAAGATCATTCACCATCTTTCCTCAAGTGGACGACTTTACTCAAGCGTTGCCCAGCAGTACAGAGTGAGTTTGTGGGGCTGGATAAAATGTTACCCCTCCCCCTTCACAGTGTTAAATTTAGCAGCTCAAATCTAGATTGATCATGGGGAACACATATTTAATAATGGCCTCTTCAGTCTAGTAGAGAAAGGTCTAACGTGGTCCAATGGCTAGAAGTTGAAGATAGTCAAATTCAGACTGGAAATAAGGTGTGATAGTGAGAGTAATTCACTATCACTGGAACAATTTACAAAGGTTTGTGGTGAATTCTTCATCGGTGGCAATTTTTCAATCAAGATTGGATTTATTTTTTAAAGAAGATCTGCTCTGGGAATTATACAGGAGGTCAGAGAAGATGATCCCAGTGGTCTCTTCTGGCCTTGGAACCTACGACTCTATTAATCTAAGCACAATACAGCCCAAGTTCTGCCACTGATTTACTCTGGGGCCCTGGCATACTGCCTCTCTTCTGTTTCTCAAATTCCCCATCTATGAAATGGGGACAATAATACAGAATTCCTGGAAGCAGAGTCAAAAGGCATGTCAGCAAGGGGTCTGGAAAGCTCAGCTCAGAGATGCAACAGAAATGAACAGAATTATTATATCCCAAAAGGGGATCCCTAGTTTTAGTTGTAACAAAGCAGACCCATGAGGAAAACAATTCATAATGACAAGTCTCCACAGTATCTGCAAAGTCGCTCACATCCTACTGCCGAGACGCACTTCTGCATCCTGCCTACACGCTATCTTGTGGTTCCAGCCCGCTCGTCACAGATTTATTTGCCAGAGCAGCAAGGCTGCCCTTGATTGTAATGCTGGTGCCAGCCCATAATGCTATTTGTTTGGCCAGGGCTGCGTTAAAGTGAGCTCCCTCCAGGGTCAATCACTAATCAGGACTGATGTTGCATGGCTGCAGATGTCCTCAGCTCATTAAAATTTGCCTTGTTTCAGGACGGACTCCCTTTGTTTTGCTCTGAGAAGAGGCCAAATGTCTGTGAAGTCTGTAGGTTACTGAAAACCAGATTTGCCTTAGAAGTGCTCAAGTCTGTTGGCTCCTTCAGGGAGCCTGTGAGGTTAAATGGCAAGGGCGGTACTAAGGAGGGCTAGCCATGCACTTCCTCCCAGGGATGAGAGCTTGTGGTTTCTGCAAGGCACAGGAAAGAAAGAGAAAACAAAAGTAAGGGAGTTGCAGCAGTCCCAAATGGCAGCTGGAATGATAGATCTCCTCGGCTGAACCAGCTCCTGTTCCCTCCTGGTTCTTTCCCAGCTCAGACCTCCATGCCAACCTCTCTCTCCACCCCAAACAAGACATCCAGCCCCAGTACCAGCTGCTCCCTCCTGGCACAAAGTCTAAGTCAGAAAAGTTAGTTTATAAAATGTTATTTCTGTAAAAGAAATGAACCCTCTCTCTTCCTTTTCAGCTTTTCTCACTATACGAACCCAACTCGTTATCAAGGGCTTTTCGTCTTATCCCTCGGCCTTGACAAACTGAAAAGACTGCATGCTGTCACAAATGGCACCTGGATTCCTGAGACTGCAGGTGTCTCCTCCCCAACATATCTTCTACACATGCTCATATGGTGACACGAGGAACTAGGGCCATGTAATGGATCCATTGCTTGGCAAGGGCCAGTCTCTGGACTAGAACCTGGGTCCTGGGTTTTCTAAGAGAGCTTAAAAATGCTGCCCCATGAGCTGAAGCCTGGAGAAACCTCTTTATATATTCCCAGTTCTCTGTAGCGCATGGCTCAGCGCATGGAGGGGGACACATGCTTTGCCAGTCCCAGCCAAAGGGAGGTGACGTCTGCTCCAGTCACGGGAAGGCACCGCTATCCTCAGATAAGGGAAATGGCTGCTCCGGCTTGACACACCTTCGGCTGAATGCCTGAGATTCCTCAGTCCAGTGTGGACACAAAGCACCTGCCAGTGACGGACTTCAATAGAAATAGCAACATTTGAAAGAGAAGCCCAGAGGTGGTTAAAGAGAGACCTACCCGGAGGAGAGGGGTGCCATGGCTTTCAGGCTATTGGGGTTTCGGATCATTTTGTCTAATGTGTTGACAATCTGCCCGAATTTGGGCCTGTGGTTCCGGTCCTTCTGCCAGCAGTCGAGCATGAGCTGGTGCAAGGCGTTGGGGCAGTCCATGGGAGGGGGCAGCCGATAATCCTGCTCTATGGCATTTATCACCTGCAAGGCAAGATGCAAAGATAAGGTCAATGCGATGGGACTAGCAAGGAGTGGGACGGTGCAAGTATCACATGAAAAAGAAGTGCCCAGTGAATTCGCATTATTCAGCATCTCATCTTCAGGGAATGATGGGCATGGACAGCGTTGAACAACGGGGGCTGGTGTCCTTCTGTTACACTGAACCAGAAGTTCCTGGCACCTCTGTTAACACATGCAGATCAGTTATTTTTATGGTAAAAGGTCACTACTGTGGGAAGGAAACACCTGGTTTGCTGCATGGCCCATCCATGGAATGGGGCCTGAAGTGCAGAGCTGGGTTATTGAATGGGGCAGCTTTGCCATCTGTCCCCTCCCCTCCTGGCAGTGTTTTCTGCTCCCTCCATCCCAGTGGTTTCCGGCTTTTCTGGTCGCCGGTGCCACTTTATCACTCACGGCTGTACTGACCACTGCCTCCCACTCAGCTGTGCGCACTTAGGGCACGTCTACACTGAGGCTTGACACCCATGGCTGACTGACTCCTGGGCTGCGGGGCCCTTTCACTGCAGTGTAGACTTCTGGGTGCAGGCTGGGGCGCAGGGTCTAGGACCCTGCGAGAGAGGAGGCCCCTAGAGCTAGGGCTGCAGCCCAAGCCCAGAAGTCTACACTACAATGAAACAGCCCCGCAGCCGGAGCCAGCTGGCTCAGGCCAGCCGTGGGTTCTTATCTGCAGTGCACACATCCTTTTAGCCAGTCCCGCGCCACCTCCCTGATTGCAGGAGCAACCTAAGCTCCAGTGTGGATAACAGAATGGGGAGAGGGACAGCAGTGGGGCACCCATGGAGCGGAGGCTAGAAAACCCACAAATGGCTGTGGGAACAGGGCTGGCATATGGACCTCGTGCTTATGAACTGCTACTCTGCTGCCTCTTTGGCTTCTCCATGTCTCCCATGTATCTGGGGGATGCTGGGTCTTTCTAGAACTAATGCAACCCTGTGACCCGTAGTCCTTCCCCTAGGAACATCCTGACCCTTTCCTCTGCCACCACTGGCAGTGCCATGAGAGAGGCTTCTGGGAGGCTCGCCTTTCACTCCCCTGGGCGTCCAATGAGTCATGCTCTGGGCACGGCATTAGCTGCTCACTGACGCTACAGGAAGAGAAGACAAAGTTCTGGGCACTACAGAGCAGTCTGCTCTGGCTCCAGCCAAGGGCCCCTTGTGCCGACCAAATGAAATGTCAGTGTCTCAGAGACTCCAGCCAGCTACTGCACTTGCCTTGCAATGAGAAGGAAGAGCTCACCCCAGAGCAGGTGACAATGGAGAGGTTTTAGCTCTGAGAATAGCCACTCACCGTATACAATGCAGCACAATACAGTGCAACTCATTCCCTGCTGTGGAGAGAGACCCTGGATGAGAACAACAGGGATAGAGCAAGTCAGGATCGAGGTGCAATGGCAGAGCTGTGCAGGGAGCCCAGAACTGGAAGAGCAGCGGAGGGGTTGGAGATCAAGTCCAAGGCACAGTGTCAAAGGCGTGTGTGCATGCACTGACCGGCAGTTTGGGGACTGGAAAAGCCAGAGACTGCCAGTCCTAACTGAGGGGCATTGGCAGAGCTCAGTGTGTCCGGGGGAATCCAGAGCTGGAATAGCAGGCGGGCTACTGGTTGGGATGCAGGGGTACCAGCAGAGCTGTACATCTCTGTGTGGAGCCAATGACTAGAATGGAGGGGTGCTGCCAGCCAGGACTGGCGTGCCTTGGCAGAGCCCAGGGCTGGATGCAGGCTGGCGCTGAGGTGCACTGGCAGAGCTGTGTGCGGGGAGAGGTTGGCACTCACTGCAGTGCTGCGGGGACAAGCCTTACACCCTCACCCGTGTACTGATCCCAACAAGCCCCGCGCCCACCCTTCCGGGAAGCAGCGTTGGCCAGGGTGAGGAGGTGCCCCGCTCAGCCTACACGGGCCTAACCTGAGGAATCGCTAGTGTGCTTTGTGCAGCTCTCGGCTCCTGGTCAGGGGCTGGAGAAAGCCCTCTCCTGAGAGATGTGAAATGTCCCCTCTCCCCGCTCTCTCTCCGGCTGGCGGATCTATCCGAGACAGAAAGGAGGGAAGGGGGCACACAGGGGGAGCGGGGCTGGGGACAGTCATCACACAGACATCAGGCTCTTGGATCTGGCATTGACCAAGCAAATCCCCAGTAAACCACCTGTCCCGCAGCCGGCAGGCCTAGCCCTACCTCCTCTCCCTGGCTCGCCCCGGCTCTCATAGCTTGGACTCAGGAGGCTAATCTGCAGTGAGCAGACAGCACATTTTCCATTCACATGAACAATAAGTATCGATTAGGTGGTGTCAGCTTCTGGGGCGCAACACCCCGTGCCAAGAGAAGGGGGGTGATGCCCTTCAGCACAAGGAGGTGGGGTCAACAGGCAGCAGGCACCTGCCCTGGCATTGCAGGTGGGCCAGTCAGCATGGGCAGAGCAGAAAGGGCAGTGGCAGGAAAGAAAAGAGGGAGAGGCGGATATTGAGAGCAGGGGAGGAGTGAAAACTGAAAACTGGAGTATTTAGACACTGGATGAAACGTAACAGTGCTAAGTGCAAGGTCATGCACTTAGGGACTAACACAAATTTTTGCTGTAGGCTGGGGAAGTATCAGTTGGAAGTGACAGGAGGAGGAGAAGACCTGGGACCTGGGTGTCTTTGTTGATGACAGGATGACTCTGAGCGCTTAATGTGATGCAGCTGTAAAAAATGCTAATGCAGTCCTAGGATGCATCAGGCGAGGTGTCTCCAATAGAGAGAGTACCATTCTGCAAGGCATGGGTGAGACCTCATCAGGACTACTGTGTGCAATTCTGGCCTCCTTTATTTAAGAAAGAAAAATTCAAACTGGTGCAGGTGCAGAGAAGGGCTAGTAGGATGGTCTGAGAAATGGAGAACCTATCTTACAAGAGGAGACTCAAAGAGCTTGGCTCGTTTAGCATAACCAAAAGTCTGAGGAGCGATCTGATTGCTCTCTATGAATACATCAGAGGGATAAATATCAGGGAGGGAGGGAGTTATTCAAGTTAAGCGCCAATGTGAACACAAGAACAAATAGATATCAGCCAGTCATCAACAAGTTTAGGCTTGAAATCAGACGAAGGTTTCGAACCATCAGAGGAGTGATGTTCTAGAACAGCCTCCCAAGGGAGCAGTGGAGGCAAAAAACCGAACTGGGTTCAAGGCTGAGCCTGCTAAGTTTATGGAGGGGATGGTACGATGAGACTGCCTAGAATGGCAGGTGGCTGATCTGTGACTGCTAACAGCAAATATCTCCAAAGGCCAGTGATGAGACACCAGCTGGGGAGGGCTTTGAGTTACTACAGAGAATTCCTTCCCAGGTGTCTGGCTGGTTGGTCTTGCCCACATGCTCAGGGTCTAACAGATCGCCACGTGGGGGGTCGGGAAGGAATTTTCCCCTGAGTCAGATTGGCAGAGACCCTGGGGTTTTTTCACTTTCCTCTCTAGCTTGGGTCACTTGCAGGTTTAAACTAGTGTAAATGGTGGATTCTCTGTAACTGGAAGTCTTGAAACCATGATTTGAGGACTTCAGTAACTCAGCCAGGTGTTATGGGTTTATTACTGGGGTGGGTGGGTGAGGTTCTGTGGCCTACAATGTGCACTAGGTCAGACTAGATGATCATGATTGTTCCTTCTGGCCTTAAAGTCTGTAAGAAGAAGGAAGAAGGGAGCAGAGAGGGGGAGAAAGTAGAAGGCTAGGAGCAGAGGCTAAGGGAGGGCTGAGGGCAGAGAGACTGCGTGTGGAGTGAAGGTTGGAAAGGCCTCTTGAAGCATGTCACCCCATGGCAAATCCATCAGGAGAATGGAAGGGAATTGCGACTGTGGGGAGAACCCAGCCTTGTGTTCCATCTCTCAGGACAGGTTAACACAGCAGTGGAGCGCTCAGGGACCAGTTGGGGATTAGAGGAAGCCCATGAAACAGCCAAGAAGCTGTCCCCGTACACGCAAAGAGGTCAAGCCACAATCGCAATACCTAGGAGCTGTTCCCATTGCCCAAGAGCAACCCAAAGGCGTAGTGTGCTCAGTGGAGCTGCAGGGATGTAACTGAGGGTCGGATGTGCCCTGTCACAGGGCAAGCTGGCCCTTTACAATGGTTCCAGGGCTAGCTCTGCACTGTTCCTGGTTCCTGCCCAGAACAGAGACATCCTGGGGTAGTGGTGTCCAGGGAGCATGACGACTGTAGTTCTCAGAACAAAGCATGCTGGGAAAGGAAGTAAAGCAGCCTCCCGTCTAGAGCTTTCCAGAGAGCAATTCCATTTGGGGACAAGGTGTTTTTATTCTGCACTGGAATGAAAGCCAACCCTTTGGATTGGAACTGCAGTGTCTTTATTTGGGAAGATTTTTTTGGGTCCAAGGCCCTCTGGTCACTTCTTACAAGACAGACACTAACTCTCTTACTCTACAGCATGGGGCTGGCTTGGGACGTGGGAGACCCAGCTCCAAAGGCCTGCTCATCCTGGTTCAGAGCTTTCGTCACAGCTTATTCTGAATCAAGCTCAGCAGGGACTGAAGCCTTGGTCTGCCACATCCTGTGCCACTGCCCTAAACACAAGGCTATCAACTGGTCAGAAGTGAGTCACCTCTGACTGCCACAATCTGGGACTGGGTGACAAGGGACAGCTCACTCAGCAATTGCTCTGTTCTGTTCATTCCCCTTTGAAGCATCTGGCACAGGCCACTGTCAGAAGACAGGATACTGGGCTCAATGGACCATTGGTCTGACCCAGTATGGCCGGTCTCACGTTCTTGTAGAGTTCTGGACTGATTAAACCTGATAAGTTGCTGAAAAATGTTCTGGCTCTGTTAAAAAAATATTTGGACCAGCTCTGTGCCTGCCCCTTGTTGTGTGAGAGGCTGGGGAGGGAGCCTGAGAAGGACAGCCATGGCCTCCAGACATAATATAGTTCTTGTGAGCACTGACACTGAGGGGGAAGTTCCTACACACCATCCAGGATGTCTGTCCCAGGGTGAGGGAAAAGTAGGGCACAGAAGGATGCGCTGGATTTGTGCAGTTGGACGGTGGTTACACCCATGTTGAGAGCTGCTTAATTAGGAAGCCATTTGCAGTGCACAACAAACACCACTTACCAAACCTAACTCACAAACAATGCTACATATCCTCTGGCGCCACTGGATGGAGCTCTTACTATTAGCTAATTACACCTGCGCATGTCGACAGATAACCCTGCTTTACATAGCACTCCTGGGAAGTTTGGTAAACTACTCTATTGGGAAGAAACGGGAGGAGTGGCTGTGTTTCCATGAGGAGATGTAAATCGGCTACATGCCCGCACTGGGACAAGAGGGCAGAGCCCGGAGAAATCCCCAGGCTCCCAGGCGTAAATGCTGCACGCAGTGGGCATTTTGCACCGATGCCGATTTGTCTCCGAAGGATGGAAAGCAGCTGACTGCATAGCTCGGCCTTCCCTCACCCACCAGAACCAAGCCCAGCTCGTGGAGAGTGCAGGCTACAGGAATGTGCTGGGAAGAAAGGCTCTGCGAATGGGTCCGAGCAGGAAAGGACGGGTCCAGGGCAATCACAGAAGGGGGGATGAGTCCTGATGCTTGTTGAGAGGGAATGTCCCAAGCTGGAAGTCCTTTACAATGGAGAATGGTTTCCATTCTCTGGTGCTCTGTGCAAGGGCTGTCCTGAACTGTAGCTTCACTGCATGGCAGTGACTGTCCTCAGCTGCAGCTCCTTCACAAGGCAGAACCTCATTGATAAGCCCATGCTCGTTCCACGGAGTGGATGGGTCTCAGGACAGGACTAAACTCTGCTGCGCCTTCCAAGACGGAAGAAGAGGCAAAAAGGCTGGGATGGGGTTTACAGAGCCCACCCTAGGGGGCAAGGTGGTGGAACAGTACTGGGCCAGGAAGGCCTGGCCCTTAGCAGCTGCCTGACGTGCTCCCTAGGAAGGACTTGCTTAAAAGGGATCTCTCAGTCGGGCAGGGGGAGGCGAGTCAGCTGCACCTGGCAGAGGCAAAGCAATCTACAGGGGAAGGACCAGGACTATAAGTAAGATTCAGCTGAGATCCCCTTCCCTCTGACTAAGGGGGGACACACAGCTGGGCTCTGAGGGCGAGCTGGGAAGCACCCTCCCAGCTGACGCCCCTAACTAATGAGCTCGTGTAAGCATAAGGCAGCGGCAACGTCCCACACTGAAGGGAAACAGGGAGCGTGGGAAGCAGCCAGGGGAGGCTGATCTGGCATGGCACCAGAAGGGATTGAACCACCTCTCTCCCCTAGGGCCCTGGGCTGGAACGTGGTGGAGGGGGAGAACCTGGGTCCCCTTATCCTTCCCTTTTCCCCTGGCTGCCTGAAAAACCATTGAGGACTCCATGGGAGTGATGAACTGTGACTTGGCTGCCAGGCCCCCAGGCTCGGAGAAGCTACAGGCTGACCATTAGGCCTGCTGGCCCCTGAGCAAAGCCTGCTTCAATGGCTTTATTGGCACCCTCCGGATTCTGGGCCGCAGCAGGGACTGGGACTGGCCCCAGTGCCCTGGGTGCCACTCTAGTGAATGGCAGCCTCGTCTGGACTGCCTCCGGGCAGATCCCTTATTGCACTCAGCACCACAGGAACACATCCCCCCATACACAAAGAGCCTTCTCTCATCTCTGACCTGCTCCCTACCGTAGAGCTGCCAAGCGGGAGAGGTTATGTCCGCCCTGAGCTACTCCTGAGCTGGAGGAATTCTCCCCTGGCCTCTTGTATCTCCTGTATGGCCCCTGTACCTGGCCACGGAAACATACGGGCCAGTGTGGAGAGCAGAGCCAGCCCTATTGTCTCTACCAAAGGGTTTGGCCACGAAGATAACTCCCATGGCCAGAGAATCCCCCTGGCACGCTACATGCTGAGTCCAGCCGTTACCATGCAGGGAGCCTTTGCCTTTGCTATGCCTGCTGCTGATTTCCATGTTTCCGCCACGCAGCTCTCGACAACTTACATCTTGATTGGTCATATCCCAGTACGGTCTCTCCC
The DNA here is from genome assembly GCA_007922155.1 of Mesoclemmys tuberculata. Taxonomy (NCBI): domain Eukaryota; kingdom Metazoa; phylum Chordata; order Testudines; family Chelidae; genus Mesoclemmys; species Mesoclemmys tuberculata. Next base: position 13,220,925 of record ML675630.1, read on the forward strand.
CGTAGGACATCACCTCCCACATGACGATGCCGTAGCTCCACACATCGCTGGCTGAGGTGAATTTCCTATATTGAATTGCTTCAGGCGCCGTCCACCGGATTGGGATCTTCCCACCCTGCAGGAAAGGCACAGAGAGGAGGAGAAGGAGCGAAAGAGAGAGTAAGAGAGAAAGATGAGGATCCGGAGTATTTGCATACGATGAACTAGGGAACTGGAGCCGCTGGCCCATATAACTAGAATTCTGAGCAATGCAATTACAAATATGCCAGAGTTCCTTGACTAGAACTTACCCCTCTAGACACACAGTCACATAAACACACAAATTAATCCCCCACGCAGGATTACACAAGAACTATTGTTTTAGAACAACGGAGCTGCCACAACATGAATCCGCTTATTCCTCCCTGTCCTGCAAGAAGGATGAAGCCCTGGGCAGGTCTGATTCTGCAAGCTGTTCTCCTACAAACTGCTGTAATCTTTGGATTCCTTCAATACCTAAGGCCTGTTGTGCCAATAGATTTATTTGCAGAAAAATCATTATGTAAAAATATAGAAAATCCTGACTATTCTCTCTTGAGTTTCTCTCCATCTTCTTGCTGTCAGCTAACTGTCACAGTGGAAGGATAAATGCAGATATTGAAAAGATGTCCTCTTTAATTGATCAAGATTTGTGGGATGCATGATATTTTTGGGGTTGGAGTTCCCATGTTGGAAGCCTTGTGGCTATCTTTTTGTTGTACAGGATCATACAAATGCAAGTTCTGCTGTTACACTTGTGAAAATACAGAGTAAATGCATTAGAATCACTACTGATTTCAACTGGTTGAAATGAGACAGATCTGGCCCACACCAAGAATTATCTACTCCCTCTGATTACCTCCCTGTTAGGTGAAACTGCCTCAGACCACTATGTATGCTGGACACAGTAACAGCATAATTACCCTAAATGCCCCCTATGAGCTGATCGGACCCATTGAACTTCAGATACAATTATATGCTTTCCAGCTCTGGTTTGAGCAGAGGTGTCCAAGATGGATAGGATGCAGCGTGAGAGCTCAAGGACCCAGACTGGGGATGAGGAAGTTCCAGCTGGTCACAAGTTGCAGTGGGGGAGGTGTAGGGTGGATATAAGGAAAAGCTGTTTCACTAGGAGGGTGGTGAAGCACTGAAATGGGTTACCTAGGGATGCGGTGGACTCTCCATCTTTAGAGGTTTTTAAGGTACGGCTTGACAAAGCCCTGGCTGGGATGGTTTTTTTGGGGTTGGTCCTGCTTTGAAGAGGTGGTTGGATTAGATGATCTCCTGAGATCCCTTCCAACCCTAATCTTCTATGATTCAATGATTCAGAGGTTTAGATCAAGAACTGCATCTTAATGTCTTCCAGCCACCACCAGCCATGCAAGGCAAATACTATTGGACAACACTGAGTCCCTGTCAAACAGAAAACTCTTCTCTGCAGGGAGATGATGTTCCCTTGCTTTAGGGCTGTTGTTACCCAGTAGTCATCATGGGCCCAATTAATGTCAATTTTGGCGCTTCTCCGATCCAGCTGTTACTTGTGCTAGCAGGTGATAGCACACAGGAGTGGGGTGTGCGTGCACCATCTCTCTCCTTTCCGACATGTGTGCTTCTCATGGCACTCCAGCCACGCAGAGCAGGAGAGCATGGCAGTGAACCTTTGCTGGATGGCTCTTCCCAAACTTGCTCTGGAGCATGAGCCACCACCACAAGTGAGAGTGTTTCCCTCATCCCTCCGCTAACTTGGCAAATATTCGCCCTTAGAGGGGGAACTCAAGTTTGGGCCTGGAATTCATGGTCGGGTGTAACTCCACTTAGATCAAGTCTAATCCAGCCCCCTGTGCTTGCATATCTACAAAAGCAAATGGAAATCAGCCTTGTTTAACTAGCACACTTGCTAGAAAGCAGTCCCAATCGCTGGCAGTCCTCTGAATGCTTCTGGTTCAGCTGTCTTTCTCCTGCTGCATGCGAGGCACCACAGAGAGCAGTTACACTCCCTCAATATCTGGATGGACAGAATGGTTCCTGTTACAAAGGCAGAGGGTTACAGCCAGGGCCAGCATCTCTAAAGGACTTTCACTGGGTGGCTTCTTCAAGAAGAGCGTGAAAGTGGAGCAGTGACTCTATGATTGGATGGGCTTTTGAAGTAAGTGGGCAAGGATCCATTCATGGTGGTGCATATAGGCACTAACAATGCTGCTTCACAGTCTATAGATGACTCCAGGGACCTTGGAAGTGTGCTGAAGGAGGGGAATGTCCAGAGGATCTCAGAGATTCTTCCTATCCTATGAGTGAAGGAAGACAGAAGGAAGAAGATTCTGGATGTGAATCACTGGCTAAGTAAGTGGTGGAAGGCTTGGGTTTTGTGAAACATTTTCCCATCTTCTATGGGAGAGGGAGCTATCTAGTTTGGATGGCCTCCACCTGAATAGAAGGGGAAGCAATCCTCAAGAGGACAGGCCGGCTAGAGCAAAGGGCAGGGTGACAAGAGGGAACAAATGAACACTCATTAGCACAAGACCAAGACGTTGCGAACAAAATTAATCAAGGCACTGAAGGACATGAAAAGAAGCGATTCTTGAATTGCCTGTACACTAATGTTAGGAGCGTGGGCAATAAATAGGAGGAATCTGAATTGCTCATTTATGAGCATAAATTTGATGTAATTGGTACCAGTGAAATCTGGGAGGATGATTCACATAATGGGAATGTTAAAATCAATGGTTATAACCTATTTAGGATGGCTCAAATGGGCAAAAGGGGATGGGGAATGGCACACTACATCAAAAATGGCATTACCTGTTTCTGAGTCACTGACAACTTGAAAGCAATTATCTAGAATTCTTATGGATCAATGTTTTGCCAGATAAAGCACAAGATGGGGGTACTAACTGGTGTCTGCTACAGACCACTAAATCACACTTGAGAACAAGATCACCGCCTCCTCAAGGATCTATCTATATGTGTAGGAAAAAAAGCTGTGGTATCATGGGCGACTTCAGTCTGAGTGACGGATGCTGGAGATCACATTGTGTCAGTACTAAAACATCCTTGGAATTTCTAAATATTATAGATGACAATTTCCTGTCTCAAAAAAGTGGTGCACTTACCATGAAGGCATCCTATATTAGATCTTATTTTGACAGATAAAGAGGAATTGATCACAGAAGTAAACATTAGTGGAAGCTTAGGTGCTTAGCTTAGCTCATAGCTTAGTTATATTTGTTACGTGCAAACAGAATAAAGTCTAAATTCATATAGTTGAGGCTTTAAAAGGGCCAATTTCACAGAGCTGAAAACACTTATGAGATAAATCAAGTTGGGAGAAAAACATTAAATAGAAAAATGCGAATAATTGGGAATTGTTTAAAAATATTTGACTAGATGCCCAAAAAACAATAATGTCACAATTTAGAATGAAGGCCACACTGGTTAAAAAATCAGCCTATCTTAGAAGAGAAGAGAAATCAAATATAAAAAATCCATATATAATAAATGGAAGAAAGGGGAAGTTGACAGTAATGAATGTAAATCAGCATTTAAGAAGTGTAGAAAATTGTTAAGGGAAGCAAATGGAGACAAGAACTCTATGGTCAACAAAGTTAAGGGCAATAATAAGTTTGTAAAGTATATTAGGAACAAAAGGACTCCTGACAATGGTACAGGATAATTACTAGATGCAAATGGTAGAATTGTCAAGACTAATGCAGAAAAGGCAGACGTTCGATAAATATTTCTGTTCAGAATTTGGGAAAATCCCAGATGATACAGCAATAACATCGGAAGATAATGAAGTACTTTCCATTCCAATAGTAACTAAGCAGGATGTTAAACAGTAGGTACTAAAGTAAGACATTTTTAAATCAGCACATCCTGATAACCGACATCCAAAAGGAGCTCTCTGAACTGTGTATGTTGATTTTCACAAAACCAGGAAGTTCCAGAGGACTGCAAAAAAGCTAATGCGGGGCCAATATTTAAAAGGACTTAATAGGATGAAAGGCTCAAGGAGCTCAGCCCGATTATCTTAACAAAGAGAAGGTTAAGGGGGCAATTTGATCGCAGCCTGTATGTGCCAACATGAGGAACAGAAATTTGATTATAGAGGGCTCTTCACTCTAGCAGACAAAGATATAATAAGGTCCAATGGCCCAAAGTTGAAGCTAGACAAATTCAGATGGCAAATAAGATGTACACTTCTAAGTTAGGAATAATTAACCACTGGAATAATTGACCAAAGTTGGGGTGAATGCTCCATCACGAAATTTTTAAATCAAGATTGGATGTTTTTACTAAAAGAGATGCTCTAGTTCAAACAGCAATTAATTCAGAGAAGTCCTCTGGCCCATACAGGAATCAGACCAGATAAATAATCACAATGGCCCCTTCTGGCCTTATATTCTATGCATCCATGAATCTATGAAAAAAGCATTTCAGCCAACGGTTGGGAGACTTACTGCAGTGATGAATTCTGCAAATTAGCAAGGAAGAGAGCAAACATCTGCATTGCCAAATGTACCTTGTTCACTAACTTTAACAATGCAGTGAAGTTTTAATTATTCATGACACTACTTCTTTCAGTTCTAGAAAATGTGCTGTCATCTCAGACGGCAACTAGGCCTTGATAATGTGAGATGCCAGCATCATGCTGCCTCTGCTAGTACAGCTTTGTTGAGAAGGAGGAAGAAACTGGTGGGTAATTTTTGTGTTGTGGGTTAGTGCAATGGAGGAATTAACTGAAGCAATCTCAGAGCCATTAGCGATTAGCCCCAAGAACTCAAGGAGGACAGGTGAGGTTCCAGAGGACTGGAGAAGGGCAAACATTGTACTTAGCTTTAAAATGGGGAACAAAGAGAAATTATAGATCAACTTCAATTCCTGGAAAGAGACGGGAACAAATTATTAACAATTTGTAAGCACCTACAGGGTAATAGGGTAACAAGTAACAGCCAACATGGATTTGTCAAGAACAAATCATGCCAAACCAACCTACTTTTCTTCTTTGACAGGGTTGCTCAGCCAAGTGGATAGGGTGTAAGCGGTAGACATGGCATTTTGATTTTAGCAAGTCTTTTGACAGTCCCACATAAAATTCTCATAAGCAAACTAGGGAAATGTGGTCTAGATATGTGCACAACTGGTTGAAAAACTGTACTCAAAGAGTAGCACTCAATGGTTCACTATCAAACTGCAAGTACACACCTAGTGGGACCAATACGGGTTTGTCATAGATCTAGTACTAATCAATATTTCCATAGTAACTTGGATAATGGAGTGGAGAATATTTTTATAAAATTTGTAATGTGTAAGTGGGAGGGGTTGCAAGCACTGTGGAGGACAGGATTAGAATTAAAAACATCCTTGACAAATTGGAAAATTGGTCTGAAATCAACAAGATGAAATTTAATAAAGACAAATGCACAACTACAAAATGGGGAATAACTAGCTAGGTGGTAATCCCGCTGAAAAGGACCTGGGTGTTATAGCAGAGTGCACACTGACTATGAGTCAACAATGTGATGCCGTTGCTAAAAAAGGAAAATACCATTCTGGGGAATATGAACAGGAGTGTTGTATGTAAGACACCAGAGGTAACTGTCCCAGTCTAGTTGGCACTGGTCAGGCCTCAGCTGGAAAACAGTGTCTAGTTTTGGGTGCCACATTCTAGGAAAATGTGTAGGAGACTCTGGGGGAAAGCAACAAAAATGGTAAAAGGTTTAGAAAACCTGATCTATTAGGAAAGGTTAAAAAGGCTGATCATGTTTAGTCATGAGAAAAGAAGACTGGGGGGACCTCTTAGCAGTCTTTAAATATGTTAAAGGCTGTTATAAAGGGAACGGTGATCAACTGATCTCCATGTCCATGGTAGGTAGTTTAATCAGTTTAATCTGCAGCAAGGTGGACTTAGGTGATCCCCAGCTCGTAGCCAGCCGCACACTAACTCTCACCGAGGTGGCGTGCTAACCATAGCAATGTGGCACGGGCAGCAGCGAGCAGTGGCATGGGCTAGCCATGCCACAGACATCCCCACAGGGTTCAGATGAGTTTGTGTTTGACACAGCCTGTGTTGCCATAGGTACGCTACTATTTTTAGTGCTCTAGTTCTAGGCCAGCTAGCACGAAGATGTCTGTGTGAACGGGGAATCGCACCCCTAGCTTGCACAGGAGACGCAGGATAGCAGACAGTAGATTAAGGATAGTTAAGCATTGGAACAGACTTCCAAGGCAGCTCGTGGAATCCCCATTGTTGGAAGAACAGCTTGGACAAACACCTGTCAGGGATGGTCTAGGTATCTTTGATCCTGCCTCACCACAGGGGGCTGGACTAGATGACCTCTTGAGGACCCTTCCAGCCTGACATTTCCATGATTCTATGAATACTCGTTTGTTGCCATTTTCTCCATGTTATTTAGAAGAAGCTCATGGTTTGTTACTGCAGGATTTCTTATCTGTACTGGGTTTCACACACCTGGCTGTCACTGTGGGGCATTGGCTACTGGCAGTGATGAGACTTGACGACTGTGGCCTCATGAACAGTTGGGACAGCGAGGTGGATAACCAGAAACAAAGACAAATCTACGCCATTGTCAGGAAACACCTCCCTCCTGCCAGCTCCCCCTGGCCATTCCCACTGGCATCCTGGGAGCCGTTAGCTCTGCCCTGCAGTGCACCTGAACACGCCGTCCCATCTCGGGAGTGTTCTCAAATGTGCGTGTGTTGCACGTGACAGAGGGTGGTTATCCTCAGCCTGATACGAACAAATCCCCACGTGGAGCAGGACCCTTCCCCCATCATGAGATAGTCCTTCCCACTGGCCCTACCCGGCTCTCACTGCAATGGCTTTTCATGCCTGAGCCCTTCTGCCCTTGTGCGTGGCAGCTTTAGGGGAGTGCTCACACTGATCACAACTGGACAAGTCTGATTGGCAAGGGCAAGGGTTCTTCAACTGACCCCCCTTCTCTGCCCGTCCCCACACACTCTGGAGAGGGGAGTTTTACCAGTGCACTGGTGTAGGTGGGATCCGAGGTGTCATCCTCCAGGAAGCGGGACAGGCCGAAGTCGGACACCTTGCAGACTAGGTTGCTGTTGACAAGGATGTTGCGGGCCGCCAGGTCCCGGTGCACGTAGTTCATGTCAGCCAGGTACTTCATGCCCGCGGCGATGCCCCGCAGCATCCCCACCAGCTGGATCACAGTGAACTGCCCGTCATTTTGCTTAGGGGGAGAAATAAAAGGCCAAATGAGACAAGTGTGTTTACACTTCACTGCAATACGAGGCCAGGAGAGAGGCACACTGATGGGAGTGACTGGCCCGTAGTCGCACAAGGAGTCAACAGCAGTCAGGACGAGGACCGAGGAGTCCCGAGTCTCTGCCCCAGGCTCAAAACACCAGAACTCGGCTGCTCTCAGACAATCAAAGGAGAGTTTTCAGCCATTTCTCCTGGAATGAGGCTTGGTGTCTCTGCTTCTGACAGGAGCTGTGGACCTGTGTGCCCTAGTGCTCTGAAGCAGGATGGGCCTACATGACTCAGAGTCGGCTTGTCACCTCTATTGTCTGTCCAGCAACCACAGTGTGCTCAAGCTGAGTCTCCCAGGCATATGCACCACAGGGAATTTTCTACAGTCAAAAATCTCCTACCATCTGAGGGGAGGGCCAGGGTATGGAGGGATGTGCCCCCTTCCGAGCAGTGATATCAGGGAGGAGCTCCTGACACACCTTGCACAGCAGGATTTGGACACTTCAGTCGCAGTCAGCTACATGGGTTATTACTTTCAGCACAACGAATTATTCACCTCAGATGGAGACTCACAAAGGTTTAGATCCTCTATAAAAGTCAATGGCAAAATTTCCATTGGCTTTAACAGAGCCAGGATTTCACCTTGACGTGTGTGCGCCCTGTGCATGCTGTGTGCCTGTGCGTGAGTGCCCTGTGCCAGGGCGAGTGCGTGTGTGTGTGAGTCCTGTAGTGCATTTGTACACGTGTGCTTTGGTGTGCATGTGTCTGCGCTTGAGTTTTATCATGTTGTAACCTGTGTTATCTAATCCATGCTGCTAACAAGGTGGCAAACTGTAGCGTAGACAGACCACGGACATTTGTTCCTCATCACGTTTAGTAGTAGTTTGCAACCTGGCTACAATGTCTGTGTCCTGGAACATGTGTTTGTGTAGGGCCTACACTGTATTATTTGGTACAGGTTAAATGTGACTACAGGTTTGAGTGTGGACGTTCACAGCCATGTGGCTGTCCCCCAAAAGAGCGTGGCCCACTGGGAACAGCTGGGCATCAGTGTCACCAGAGAAGCTAGTGGGAGCGCGGCACTCCAGCATGCGACCCTGAGTGTTTCTGAAAGGTGGTCCCACCTGTGTGCCCTCAGCGCTGCGTATGTGGGTGTGAAACGTGACCGCACAGTGGGTGAGCAGCATTCTCTCAACGTGTGTGTGCACGCACTTGTGCGAGCAGTGCATGCCCTCTGCATGACTGCGGGACCTGGGGCAGAGCCTTCCAGAGTGCAGCACAGCTGACGCTGGCCTGCGGGACGAAAGCTGGGCTGGCCTGGGGGGTGTAGTGGTGGCACAGGAAACGATGAGTCAGTTGGAAAAGGGCCCCTGGCCCCTCTCCTTGGCTCTGGCATCCCCTATGCCGCTGCACTTCCCTCATACCCGGAGAAAGGAGTCCAGTGAGCCATTTTCCATGAACTCGGTGATGATCATGACGGGGGCACTCTTGGTGACCACGCCCTCCAGGTGGATGACGTTGGGGTGGTCGAACTGTCCCATGATGCTGGCCTCGCTCAGGAAGTCCCGTCTCTGTTTCTCCGTGTAACCTGACTTCAGCGTTTTGATGGCTACAAAGATCTCTCTCTTGCCAGGCAGCTTGAGGTGCCCACTGCACACCTCCCCGAACTCCCCTGAGATGGGAGAGAGCACAGGTTACAAACTGCTGGCCTCCCCAGGGCTCTGCCCGCCAGCCAGACATTCTGCATGGGGACCCTGCTTCTCCCGCTCCACCAAACACAGCCACCCTTTCCATGCCCACAGCCCCCCACACATGCCTTTCCATGCACCCGGCCCCACACACCCATCCTTCCATGCAGATAACCCCATACACACCTCTTTCCATGCACACGACCCCATACACACCTCTTTCCATGCACACGGCCTCACACATGCCCCTCCAATGCACACGACCTCATGCATACCCCTCCCATGCACACCTCTCCTGTACTCAGAGCCCTATGCACACATGCTTACACCCCATGCACATCCTACCCCCACACACATCCCCTTTGCACGCTGGCCCAGGCACACAGCCCCATGCACCTCCCCCCCCCAATAATACCTGCCCACCTCTTCTGGGGCAGCTGAGTTCATCTGGAATCTCACCACTGTTCCCCCTTGTTTTATGCCAAATGCCTCTCCTCGGGCCCACTCATCCTTCCAGCTGAGGAGCTAAATCCTGCTCCTTCTGGGTCAGCCGGCTGGGGTGATCATTCAAGCGTGCAGTGGTGTCCCTGCCTTGCGGGGCTGAGTGTGCTGCCTGCAGAGCATCCAGTGCCAGCTGACGCAGGCAGCCTGGTGCTGAGCTTGGCCATCCATAGCAGGACATGCATGGGCTGGCCCCATCCCCCCTTCACTGCGCACAAGTTCCCCCTGTCTCACTGGCAGCAGCTGCCCAGTAAGCTCCTTCCCAGCTCCTGGGGGTGGCTACCCCATGGGGCTAATGGAGTGCCCAGCTCAATGTTGCCCAGCCTACCTGCTCCGATCACCTGCTCAATTTTGACACAAGAGATGTCAATTTCCTTTGCAAATTCCCTGACAGCCTCATTGGGGTCCTCATAGGTGAAGGGGTCGATGTAAATCTTCATTCCAGGTGTCACTGTGAATAGGTGAAGGAAGAGAGTCAGACAGACAGAGGCAAATGGGATGACAGGAAGACAGCAAGAAGATTACATAAAGGAAAGGAAGAACCCAAGCACGTATGTCAGTGTTTTTCCAGGCGGATATGCGTGCATGTGTGCGTCCAGGTCTGTGCGTGCGTGCGTGTGTGTGTGTGTGTGTGTGCAAGAGCAAGAAACGCTGCTGATGGCAGGGGGCAGGCTCTGAACCCAGCAGACAGTGGGAGCATATGCAGGAGAGAGGCTTGTGGTGAAGCGCTGGCATTCCTAGGAAGAGCACAAGCCAAGCAGAGCTTCTCGCTAGCTAAGCACAGAGCCCCGTCAGCACGGGTTCTCCCCAGCAGGCCCCTCCTGACCGCAGGGCTCACCAGCCATGGAGGAGCCTGGATCCTAGGCCAAAGGAGCTAATTGCAAAGAAGGAAAATGGTGAGGTACGATTCCTCCACAGTAAAAGCTCCTGCAGCTAGGGCAGCAGACAAATCCTGACCCAACCCCCCAGCTTCCCTAGACAGTGACGGGGCACTGTGCAGAGACTGCTGCCGTCTGCCCATTGCATCCCTGTGGGACTCACGCACGTGCACTACAGTGAGCCGGCCATCGCAGAAAGCAAGGCAACCGAATTGAGCCTGGGATCCAACTCCACCGGGAGCACTGTCATTTGGCGTTTCATAGGGGGGACTCCAGATGTTAGCCAGCAAAACCCTCTTCCAAACACTGCCTTGCAATGTAGTGGGAACATCCGGCATGAGCCTGGATGGCCCCAGAGGTTCCAGCTCAGCGCTCAGCCCTGTGCTGCCCGAGAGACTTGCATTTTACCTGACCTGCCAGGGTCTCATCAGTCAAAGGACCTGCCCCAGGCTAGGACTGCAGAGGTTTGGCTCTGAACGGGCAGCTCTCCTGCCTGGCCTGACTCCTTCCGCCCACTCAACAAGCTGTGAAGCCGTAACGGTATCCCTCATGACACAGTGAATGCAATGGTGCCCCCGTTCAGCCCCCGAACCCTGGAGACGGCGCAGATCAACCTGAGGCAGAAAACAGACAGACTCTGCTCTCAGACCCCCTGGCAAACCTCCAGTAACTTAGCCAGCGGGAGGTAGAGAGGCCCAACACGATGACTGGCAGACCACTTCAACATTGGCCCTTCAGTATGGACGTGGGCTCCCAACCTGGCACACCCAAGTAGGAAAATGCTGATCTAAGTGACTTACCGAAGGCCACACAGCAAGTCAGTAGCAGAGTCAGGGAGAAAGCAGCCTGTTGCCCTGTCCACGCTGCCTCCCTACAGATAACTCTACCCAGAGGAGGGGGCGGTGGTGAGGGATCCAGCTTAGGTAACCTAGAGGCAGCCAGGCCTGGAGGCTGAAGACACCAAGGCAGTTGCAAGAGCCTAGCTCCTGCTGGCAGACAGACCAGGAAACACAGGAGGGAGCCTGTCTGGAACCCACCACTAGTTTTAATGTCCCACTGCACACTGGGCGCATTGCGGGGAGCTGCGCTGCTGACACTGACCACCACGCTTCCCAGCACCTGAGGGCGGTTGTTACCAGAGACCTGAGCTCTGCCCACCAGAGCCTTTCGCCAGCCGTATTCCAGCCTGACAGAGAGCTTGGGCTGCTCTTGGGAGCCAAGCCTTGGAGCAGAGCATGTGGCGGGGTCCAGCCTGGAGCTTCATTACTAAGGGCAGGACAGGAGGCTTACAGCATCAGACCCAGAAGCCAGGAGTGCCAATACTGGGTACAAGTGTCGGTGGCTGGGCACAGGCCAGCCAGTCAGGATGAAAGGAGGGAGTGCAAGCCTTGGGTGTTCATAGTCTGTACGGCACCTCAGGGTTTCTGACACTCACGGCTAAGGCATCACGGCTGGGAAATGAGCAGGGCCTGGGGCTGTGGTTGATTCGTAGAGTGTCAACCATAGCGACAAAGATTGGAGCTCTTTAAACGGCTGTGCAGACATTAACTCAGTCAGGCTAGCCTAGCCATGAGATGGGACTAGATGCTAGCAGGAGAGGTGAATGTAGATTTGTACACCTAATAAGGCCTAGTCAACACTAGAAAGTTGTCTTGACATAACTCTGTTATGAGGGGTGTAATTTTTACCTGGTATGCTGGTACAACCCCTAGTGTGGACACAGTTAGGCCTGTATAAAGGTGCCTTATTCCTTTCTCTCTAGGTGACACACAGTTTGGTGCGGTATGGGACACGCATGGCAAAGTGGGTGGTGGGGTTCTAGAGGACACACCGTGAGTCCGTGGGATGTGGGGATGTGGTTTTAGGCAATGCACAGCAAGGTGGTGACCGGGGTCCTAGTGGATGTGCAGGGAGGTGGGGTGGGGCTCTATAATTAGGCAATGGTGGGGTGCCTAGGGATGCTTACTGAGGAGGTGAGAGGTTCCAGAGGATGCTCAGGTAAGTGGGGTGAGATACTAGAGGATGCGGTGTAGGCTGAGCTGTTCATTTCACACTATGAACCAGACAGTTGCCGAATAAATTCCAGATTGTTTGGCCCCTAAACCAAAAGGTCGGGTTCGTGGTGAAGGCTCCTTAAAATGACCCCTTGGTCCCCAAGGGCATAAGATTGCCCAGGTAATTGACTGGCAGGGAGGAAAGGGTGTTTCTGGCAGGACTAGCCACCACAGGGGGGCCTTCCTATGGACAAGACCCCCAGAGCCCAGCTGGGCCCACATGTTACACAAGGAAAGAGTGAATGAGAGAACGAACCGAAGAAGGAACGGACCCCCAGGCCAGGCACGGGTGCGCGGTACGTACTGTGGCCACTGGTATAGTGCTGCAACTTGTCAGTGTACTCGGAGTCGGCGCGCTCGAAGCCCCGTCTTCTGAAAGGAAAGCGAGCACTGAGAGGGTCAGGGTAGGGACGTGCATAGCAGGGCAGGGTGCTCCGAGCACGGGGCATGTCAGCACTGTCCCACCTCGCCCACAGAGTACCACTGACCTGTGCCCTTCCCCTCCCCCACCTGCCCTCCTCCCCTCCCCATCCCCACTTGCCCTCCCCCATCCCCATTTGCCCTCTGCTTTCACCTCCCACATTGCCACCTGCCCTGCCCTCACTTCCCTCATCCCCACCTGCCCTCTGCCCCTCCCTTCTTCCATCCCCACCTGCCTGCTTCCCTCCCCCAGCTGCTCCCCCATCTCTTCCCTCGCCCCCCCGCCGCACCTGCCCTGTTACTCTTAACCTCTCCCACCACCCCAGACCGTGCATGGCAGGCCCTGCCATCTCCTGGCCAAGCGCGGGGGGGCTGTCCCTTGGCAGCGCGTGCCACGCTCTCTGGCAACCCACCTGTTACACACAATGATGATGACGACCACGGCAATGAGGAACACCAGACCCGCTGCTGAGGAGCCGATGATGAGCGGCAGCTTCTCCTGGACACTGGTTTGGTACTCAGCTGGCACACAGCATGGAGGAAACCCGTTACTGCGCTGGGAGACCCCCACAGCTGTCCAGCTCAGACCCCTGCGGGGGATGCAGCTTCCCCAGTGCAGGAGGGAGAGGGAATGTGAGTCTTCTGCCCCCACCCCCTAGCTAAGGGTGTGTGTGTGGGGGTGGAACACAGCACCCTTTGCAGGTCTCAGCTCAGTAGGGTCCCGTGGAGACCCTCTGTGCTTTGCTAGTTGTGCCCACTCCTCCGTCTCTGCTCACCTGAGCCCTGCCAGGCAGGGTGGGGTGGGATTCACAGCCCTGAAACTGCACAGTGGAGGGAGAGCTGGCAGGGCAGCCCTGGAGCAGAAGGCGCTAGCTCCTCTGCCAGAGCAGGCCCATCCTACTAAAGCCCCAATCCTGGTCTCTGGTCCCATGCCTGCCCCTTTATGCAGAGGGAGCGGCCTGCCCGTCTCACCTTCAGTCATCGTCTGGAAGTACATCTTGCCACTGTAGCGACCGTAGCCTGCCACGGTGCGTGCCCGCACCTGGAAGACGTAGATGGTGCCAGCTTTGAGGTTCTGCACCGTCACGGTGTTGGTGGGGCTCTTTACTGCTGTGGCATTGAATTCACTCAGATCCTGCCAAGGACACAATACCAGCTGTCAGAAAGTGGAGCCTGGACCAGTGCAGTGTAACTCCCCATTCTCACAAGTCATCTCCCTTTTGCTCCCCTATCCTGAGTGGCCTCCCTTTCCTCTCAGGTCTGACTGACTCGATTCCCTGCAGCTTGAGGTCTTCAAATCTCACTTTTGAGGATTTCAATAACTCAGTCATGGGTTCGGGGTTGTTATATATGTGTATGGGTAGGGTTTTGTGGCCTGCCTTGTGCAGGAGGTCAGACTAGATGATCATATTGGTCCCTTCTGACCTATGAGTCTATGAGTCTATGACTCTTGAAAGTTTTGTAATTACCCTCTCCAGGTCCACTTATTGTATTACATCTGTCCCTAACACTTTGAGCATTTTGCAGGCATCTCTGTCCCGCTGGGGTTGCCTTGCACCAATTTATTGATTCTGAACATTTCTGCAGAAATTTCTTTAGCCTTTTGTTGTCGTTTTTCAACATCAGTTTTTTCCATTTTGAAATTGACAATTTCCCTTTTGAAAACACTCCCGTGGTTATTAAATCCAAATTGGCCATGGAAGGAAACATACCCAAAGCAGAATAGGAGAAATCAAACCAAAACCAGAGTCACAAGGAAAAAAAAGGTGCTGTCAAAAAATGGTCCATTTCGAGCAGAATCTAAATGGTTTTGCAAAAATTACCGTTTTCAAAAAGTAGCCACATTTGAACCCACAATTGTTTTTCAATGAACATGTGTCACCAGCTTGAATTGTAGGGCAGATTCCTTGTACCTGCATACATAGGCAGTGATCAGCTGTGCAGCGCGTGGGGGGGTCCTTGGTGAACAAAGCCAGACACATACATTCAGAGCCAATCCAACTTTAACCCATCGAATGACAAGAGGTGTCTGACACTCCACCCCCACAGACTGTGCTGCTGGTAAGATCAGAGACTGGGACAGAGAAATGCAGGAAAATCATGGGGTCATGGTCCACTGTTCGCAGCATGGTAATAGTATCATAGGGGTTACACCTCATGCTGTAGATTGCACCTTCTGGCGTGGACACACTGGATCCACGCAGCTCTTGGGCTCTCCTAGGAAATGTCATTTACTAATGGAGTTTTGAGGACTGCAACTATGAAGGGTGCAATCTTTCCACTCCCAGTAAGGTACCAAATCGTGACCAGTGAGGTGCAGGTATCCTGGGATAATCAGACCTTTCGGGCATCGTGCGGGGCATGCTAATTTCAAGGAGCACGTGCCTTTCCTTTGTTCCATTGCGGCACTGGGATTTGTTTGGGGGTTAGCTGCAGGCTGTATAAATACATTTGATAGGCAGGTTCCTTTGATCATCAAAATCCGCCAGCGGGGCCCAAACGAAAATGTTGCAATTGTCAGGTGAATCTACCCCTTAAGGAAATGGAGCCGCCAACCGGCCTGCGCCTGGAGGGCGAACTGCTTTACAACAATATTTAATCAGGTGCTCTGAGGGCCTCATGCAAGAAATTGGAGTGCTGGGCAGAAGCCACTCACAGCCTGGACAGGCACCTGGTCTGCAGGAAAAGAGATCATTAGACGTCCCAGTCCATAGGCCAAATCCTCTCTTTTACCCTGCCTTGCGTTTGTCAGTACCTCAGTCCAGGACTGTCACCTCAAGCATTTCCATGCAGCGGGCTGCCCAGGGAAGTTGGGGTTACTACCAAGCTCCTCGGGGAGGAGGGAGTATTGTCAGCCTACAAGGAGAAGTTGACTGTCCCATGCAGGGCCAGCTAGCCCATTTCCTCGGGCAGCGTCCTCTCTGTCTGACGCTGCAGGCTTTGGAACGTGGGCAGCGCCCATGGAACCACAGGCTGGACCTAGCCCCTCCTCGCCTCCACTCTCCACACACAAGGGGTTCTGGAACCAGCCCAACGTCAGCGCTTTGCCAGTCACCTTGTGCAACAAGCACTTGATGAGTTTACGCTGATTTCCCCTGCCCTGTCCCGACTCCGAGCTGTCCAGGCGATATGAAATGATTTAGAGACGCCTCTGCATTTCTTTTCCAGCCTTGGCTCTGGGGGAGTGTCATCTCCAACCAGCCTCACCTGCCCCAGGCTGGGGCAGGCCCGCACGGCACCTTGAGCCTGGACGTCCCCAGCACCAGGAATGTTGGGATTAGAATGTGAACACATTGCGTGTCAGACACACCACAGGGTTCCCAGCTCCTTCTGCAGCCTAGTCTTGCTAACACATGCACACCGCTGGCACACAGGGTATCCCTCCGCTGCGGACACATGGGCCCCTGGGAGCTAGCCTGCGCGGCAGCCTGGGCAACTGTGGCTTTGCTGCTTTGCTCCCCGGGGTGGCTGGATTACAGCTAGCTGCGGTGTGTCTACACGAGCTGCAGTCCCATCCTGTGACAGTGCAGACTCACCTAGAGTGGGTGTGGACAGAGGGGTTTGCAGCAGGGCTGACAACTGGCAGACTCTCCCCAAACAGCTGCCAGGCTGGCACCTCTGTGTACCAGCCAAGCCTACCTGTTCTTCAGTGGTTCTTTGACCTTCACTGTTTGACACTGACAGTTAAAATAAAAAACCCAGCCCCTAACCTCAGCATGACTTGGGGAAAGGCCTGTTCTTGGCTCTGTGACTCAGCCACCTCTGCTCCTGTGGCCACAGGCCATCTTGGCAGAGGCCGGCCATGCTCCTGAGATGCTGGCACTGACTGCAGGTGTCAGAAAGTCGCCTTGTGACAGAGCAGCTAAGCTCTCTGCATCTGGGCCCATGACCAGCCCAGCCCTGAAGCTGTGAGGAGCTTAGGAGTTTTTTCAGGGGCTTGTGTGCCGAGCTGCACAGCTTTCTGCCCTCTGCTTTTCTTAACCGCATCTGGAGTGCAGTGTCTGTTTATTATACTTCAGGTTCCCCGAGCATTTCCATTGGAAACCCCCATTTTCCAGTTGCTCACAAGCTTTGGGGCTGAAATTCTCCAGGGCTGGTTACTACCTAGGGTGAATTTGTTTGGAAATTTTGAGCAGAAACAATTCTAGGCTTTTAAAATGGAGAAAATACTCTTTTTCCAGGATAAGAACAATGATGCCACTTTTAAATAGCTCTGACGTCTAAGCTGTTTGGGGTAGGAAGCCAAAATTGGGCAAGGAGAGATCCCTCAAGGAGAAGAAGGGTTTTTCTGAGTGTGGCCTAGTTATGCAGGATGGAAAATCATAGTTTGGATCCACTTGATGGGTTTTAATGACAACTAGAGTTGCTTGAAATGCAGACTCCCTGTCCTGCAGAAAATAGTGTCATTTTGAAAGTCTTTTTCATTATGAACTGGAACAAAAAATGTTTAAATTTAGACAAAAAACAAAATTTAGAAAAAAAATTGCTTTGGGTCAACTGAAAACTTTGTGTCGCAATAAAACGGAAATGTTTCTTTCCAGATGTGATGTTTTCATTTTGTACTATACTAAGATTTAAAATACAATCCATTTTGAAATGAAAAGTCCTTTCAGAATGAAAAATGGATACACAGTTTTCAATTTTGGAGGACGAAAAGGTGCGAGGTAGAGGATGACGGTGGACAGTACAAGGATCACCTTGTCCAAATGCTAAAACAACCCCAAAGTGGATCGGCACCAGCCCATCCCGCTGCAAGCGAAGGAAGGGCTAGGGGTTAGAATATTCCCAACTGCCCAGTGATAATGCTGGCAGCAAATTCCAGCTCCGGCTGCTCTGCAGAGCACCAACGCCATTTGCATCTTAAGCTGTAAGATCCATTACATCTTGGCATTATTTGTGCCATTTGTCGCCAAGACCATTTGCCTTTTATGCAGTACGCTCCAGCAGCAAGGATGACAGCAGTCTCCTTCAGCAGACAGTCACAGCCCAAAGGACAGGGACGTGCGACACAGCTTTGGCTTTACATACAATTTTTCTGTAGTTACTCTTCCACCAAAACACAGAGAATGAATGAATAAACTCCCTCCGGTTTTCTGTCATTGCCTAGAGAGTGTCTGGGCTGGGACCCCCCCCCCAGATCTGTTTGGTTATCTCCCCATCCATCTTGCTACATACTCTGGGATCATTTCCAGGGGTCAAGCAAATGGCTCTGATTTATGCAATATAGGTCAGGACCTATTTTACAGCTTACAAAGCGGCTCCTCCCTTCCCCCCCTCTCTCTGGCTCTTGGTGATGAGAAAATAGGTCATGGGCAGGGAGCGACGGGGATTAATCGTTTCCTCTGGCAGCTGCTGGGAAAATATTTTCTGTTTCATTTAAATCATAAAGTTTTTTAATTAGGTGGGGATTTTTTTTTCGTTTATTTTTTACGTGTAGTTTGCTGAAGAGACATGCCGCTGGGCGGGCAAGGCTCCTGCTCCCCACTTCCCGCTTCCAGCTGGGTCCATCCTGCTGAAGACTCACCACCGCTCGCTGAAGCTGGGCCTTATCCTTCGGCCCTGCACTCTGGCCAGACCCGCAGCATGGCAGGCCCTGGCAGCACAAAGCCAGTACTTCCATCGCCCTTCAGACACCTCACCCAACATGGAAATGAAGTTACTGGTCTGGCCCTTTAACTTCCTCCTGTTGTGCAGGGTGATTATTGAGGGTTGGGATGTTCCTTCCACTGCCTCAAGAGCTCCTCAGCAGTTCCTCAGTCCTTTTTAAACCCAGCTAAATCACACAACCAGAGCTAGCTACATGGAGACTGCAAATGTACCTGCTGGTTGTCCTGCCCTATGCATTCACTCACTGGGATCTGGTGGGTTAATATGCACTGCCACCCAGATTGTCTCTGTGTCAGCCAGGGTAAAACAACTCATGCCCTCTGTGCCCATGATGTCTGGTATTCCCTTCAGTTGCACTGGGCATCTGTTGTGCCACCACATGCCCCTGGGATATGTTCCATCTCTGCTTGTCATGATCAGTCCCCCAAAGCATCTCCAACAAGGATGGAAGAGGTTTGAGCTGCCTCTCCCCATGCACATATTAACAGTGGGAGGCCCCGTGCTCTGCTGATACCTTCTCATAGTATTGGAGCTCATAATCCAGGATGACTCCATTGGGCTGATCAGGTTGAGACCATGACAAGGTAATACTGTCCACAGTCCGGCTGACCTGGTGCATGATGGATACAGCAGAAGGGGCTGGAAGAGAGAGAGAAGAGAGAACTGTAAGTCCAATGCACAGAGCAGATGGCACTTGACTCTGGAGGTGGGGCTAAGTCTGTAATATGAGTGTCGTAGCTATTGCTTTCAGTTCCAGCCCTGGCCATTGGTCTGTACAGCAACCAGGACCAGGCCCTTGCTATTCCTACAGTCTCAGGGGAGAGTAAAATATTCCTAGGAACATGAAAAGTTATTCAAGGTTATTGAGATTTTTGCATTTTGTTCTGAGTTTGAAATTGGGAGCACTTCAGTGCAATATTTCAGGTGGGGATATGGATTATTTTCAAGTGAAACAGGCCCATTTCCCAGGCCAAATAAGCCCATGTTTGAGCCAAAACTGTTGTGCTTCCCAGTGAAGAAGTCATTGCATCAAGAAGATGCAAAAATCCATTTCCACACCCAATATCTGTCATGACTAGGGCCCAGGGACACATCAGAAGAGCACGTCTTCCCTCAGCTCTCAGTGTGCTGGATCTGTAAGCAGCAGATGTGAGCACGATAGGTTCATTCATCAGCCTGAGCGTAAAGTGTGAAGTGACCTGACACATGTTCAACAATGAATCTTTGGCCTCATCACAGTCCTCCTGGAAATGACACACGTGCACATATCACTAATTCTACTGCACATGATGGAACCCTCCAGCTATGCCTCAGACTGGCCTGCCATCTGGTCACCAATGAGATTGTCCTTGGTTGCAGCCCGCTAGGAATGGTGCAGCTACAGATTCTTACCCCATTTCCATGGTCACGTGAGATTCTCTGGCACCAGGGGCTGGGCTCACAAGCAAAGCAGAAGCAGAAAAATTCATTCCTCTTCGCTTACAGAATGATCCTGCTGTCCCTCTCAATAAGCACCAGGGACACGTGGCTGGATTCTGCTTTCACTTGGATGTAAATTAGGAATAACCCAGAGCGCATGACAGATGGAAAGCTAAGAGACACCCAGTGAGAATGGCCAAAAGAATACACGCCCCATATCTGCAGAGCTCTGTACAGATACAAAATTTGAATCCTCACCTGATTTGCAATCTACAAAACGATCCCTGAATATAAAGCGGATATCCGCAGATTTGCAGGGCTTTAAATATAAAGTCTGGATCCACATCCATCCGTGTTCTGCAAAAATGGTCCGTGGATATCCGCATGTGGTTATTTGTGGATATGAAGTGGATATTCATGGATTTGCAAGGCTCTATGCATCTGGGCACAGAGTTTGAATCCTCAGAGGGTGGAAAAGGTAATGAGATAACGCCCTCACTATCTCTCCAGGCCTGTTTACTCATGAAAGAAAGGCTCACTCTCAAAGGGGCTTTTACTAGGTCCAACCTTTTAAATATGTGGTGATGTAGAAACAACTCACTAAACAGCCCTGAGAAAGGGCTTTGGAGAGCAACAAGGTGTCCTCTAACACGCGGTGCAGAGCACCTGACTCATTCCCTGTGCAACACTCCCAGGGCTCTCACCAGCCCTCCACAAAGACTTCCCGACAGACGGCTGCCCCCAGGGCTCCAATAACAGACTGTTTCTAAGACTTAGTTACTTTGACCAGATCGGCTACTACACATTATAAAGTAGGGTTGCAAATGAAGCTGCAATTGTCAAAATAAATTAACAAAGAAAGTACCCTTTCATGATGCATTATCTTTGCTTTTAAGTTGAGCGTCTTCCTTTACTATTTTGCAAGATCCAGTCATTCGTGATGGTTTACTCTTCAGCATGGACTGGTGATCAGGGGCCAGGCATGGGAGTCAAGAGACCTAGGTTCCAGTCCTGGATCTGCCACTAAGTTGCAGTGTCACATCCCCGCCCCATGCCTCAGTTTCCCCATCTGTGAAACAGGGATAATGACACAGGCCAGCCTCAGCAAAGCTCTCTGAGATCGATGGCTGTGTCGGAGATCTCACACTGATGGCATCAGTCCCTACCAGTGCTCCCTCAGAAACATGATGAGGGTAGGGAACGGAGACTGCCCATGGGGTGGGCAAGTTCTCTTCCACTATCCAAATCACAACTGCTAAAGTCACCTTCTCTCCCACTTCTCCAACCACGGTGCTCTTCACTGGATTCCTCTTGTCATGGCAAACCAGAGCTCTTCATCCTTATTATCCACGTGCCTGTTTCTCTGCTCTTCTCCCAGTCCTCTCTTCTCACGGCTCCCTTACTTCTCTCTAGGCTTTGTACCAGCACCTGGAGTAGTCTTCCTCCCTGTCAGCCCCATTCCTGCAGGGCCCAGGGCCCCACATGAAGTCTCACTGGCTGCAATCCTCTTGCAGGACCAGAGCCGACAGCCGCAAAGCACAGGCTACGTTGCCAGTGCTAGAGATGTGATTTCATTAGCATGAAGTGATGACGTTCCTAACCTGGGCTCTTATTCCACTGTTACGACGGCTGATTATTTTCACCATCATGGCGTATTTCATGGGCAAACGACAATCTCAGTGAAAAGGACGAGATTCACACTGGGTTTCCCCTGCTGCAGAAAAAGGCCAGAGAGATGTGGAGGGGCTCAAGCCACGGATTGTGAAGGAGGGTAGAGCCTGAACTGGCTGAGAGCAGTGGGAGCAGACAGGCACTTAGGAGAACAGGCACAAACCCCCCCACCCCCCGAAAACAAGAACAATTCCCACAGTTTTCCTGCCTTCTTGGTGAGGAGAAATGGAAGAATCCTTTCCCAGGAGGAGCTGCCTCTGCACACCAGCAGACAGAGCAGAGTCTGCTCCCATCCCAGGCTCTGAACCCCAGTCCATACGGCCTCTTGTGTGCAGACTAAAACCAGCACAAATGACTGAATCTTGCAGCTCAGTACGTGAAGGAACGCCAACTTGCAAAATCTCTGGCACATTTCAGTCTCTGCTTTATGGAAGCGGAACGCGCCATGTGCCTGGTGATGGCACGTTGTGCGCCATGTGCTATAATCCAGAGGACTGTCAAAGAAACATGCCGTGTGAGTGCCGTTTTCAGAGCCACCCTCATGCTGAGACGTGGAGAATGCTTGATTCTGATGCAACCGTCTCTGCAGAGGAAGCAGTGGTGGGGAGAAAGTTTGGTCCAGAACAAACGCAGCTAGAAAAGCAACGGGAGCATTTACACCTGCTCACGGGCCGCACTGTACTGTGGCTACCTGAATGCTGCATTCCTACAGTACGCCGGGGCAGGCCTAACAGGCGCTCTTTTGATAACCCCACCCAGAAGGTGCCAGGTCATACAAATGACTTAGTGGTTATTAAAGTATCTCCTCTGGTTTTCGACCACCATATTGCTGAAGTAAGTAAAGAAATCAGCTGGAGCCACTTCCGAGTGAGTCATCTGTGATTAAATAAGCCAAACCCGAGAGAGTTGTGGCCTCAGTGAACCTGCCACATTCTAGCTCAGGAGCGAAGGACGTGCAGGCGAGGTGGGGCTCAAAGCTGATCCGGAGGCGATAAATTTCAAAACCATTTCCAAAATGACAGTGCCAACATTACAAAAGTCTGCAAAGGTGCTTGGGCTTGTGACAGCCAGTGTTGTGGATGAGGGAAACCCCCTGATGCACAAGGGCAAGGCATCATTTACATGCCACTCAGTCCTGTTTTGGACTTTAGTCGTGCACGGTCCTTGTACTGCCTTCTGCACAGGGCGGGTTCCATCCTATGCAAGCAAGTAGCGGGGAAAACTCCTGTGAGATGTTCTCCTTAATGGAACTCAAGAACCAGTCCAACTTACGAGGCAGGCACTGGATGATATCAGTGACTTTAGTGTAGCTGTGAAACAAGCATTCCTATTAACTCCTGGAAGGTGAGCCAGGTGCAAGCAGGGGAATTCCCAACATAGCCCCCTTGACAGGAACGGCAAAGGGAGGGACACTTGCTGTTCTTAAAGAGAACGGGGCTGCATGGAACAAAGCTGCAAACCTTTGTCTCCATCACAAACACCCATCGATGAGGCAGCCCCTATGGACTGATGTGGCCTCAAGCCCTGTGCACTTGGGACTGAGGAGATCACATCTCTCTACTAGGCGGGGTTCTGCTTTTCAAAGTGGTTCAAGAGATTCTGGACGCATCTTTTCCATTCACTTAGTGTCTGGTCACAGGAAAAGCTTCTAACCACAGAGCTCTGCAAACACCAAGGCATCTTGTACCCAGATGCTGTGTGACTCCATGAAGCAGAACGGTGGTTTTATCAGCCAGCTGCAAAGTTCTGTGAAGCCATGTGCGTTTTTAACCCCTCAGAGCCTCCTACACTAGCATGCCCAGAGAATCCCACAGCTCCGGCCCTGACTTCAGCTCTCAGCTCTGCTCAGACTCCCCACATGACCATGGGCAAGTCACAGGTAATCACTCCAGGCCTTAGTTTCCCACCTGCAAAATGGAGATAATATCCCTTCCCGTCTCCCACCCTGTCTATTGTCTATTAGTTGGTAAACTCCCTGGGGCACAGACTGCTACTTCCTGGGGGCCTAGCACAATGGGCCCCAGTCTAGGCAGGGCTCCCTGGCCATTTCTGCAATGAAAATAATACATAGCAAGACAAAACCTGAGGAAATTAATTCAGCTGCAAGAATACAGAAGACATCCTCACTTGCTCCGGGCAGAGTCGTGCTGAACATATTCCAGGTCTGTGGGACATGGCTCTGAGACTTTGTGTGCCGGTTCACACTCCAAGGCTGGGCACTGCTGAGTGACAAACATGGGTGCTTTTACATCTTACAGCATACAATGAACTCAGCCGAGCAAATCTTTCCTGTAGCAGAAGTTCCAGAACATTTAAATTGCATTTACTAAAATGTGTTGCTTGTGAACAAATTACACGCAGATTCTCTCCCTCGGATCTTGGATGCTTCAGAGTAAAAGTCCAACAAATTAAAAAGTGAGCTGACATTCTTTATTCTTTGTCTGCTACGTACTGGGACATTTCTGTCACCTTCCAAAGCGTTGTCTAGCTGATGCTGGCTGTTCAAATACGTGTTTGTAAAATGTAATGTGGCCTTGTGGGACCTGCCATTTAGCTTAAAGAAAAATTACACTTTCTTCCCAGGACAAAATAAACAGCACCATATTTATTCTTTCCAAGGTGCACTCTTTTCTCCATAGCTATAGATACTTGCTTCCGTCTTTATTTCTTCATGGATGGTTTACTTGGCTGTTCCTTGTTCATTATGTGTGTTTGATGCCACTATTAAGCATGAGGAAGCAAAATCTCTGAAAGGGGTGGGCCTCCTGACCGAACTCTGCACATGGCAAAGCCAATGGATGGGGCAGAACTGGGACATCCCAGCTCCCACAACTGCTGTTAACTTTAGGGGTGGTTCATTTGCTCTATCTGCTTTCTGCAAAGAGAGAATGAATGCACAGCGAGGGGCAAATTGATCCTTCTGATGACTCCAGAGGCATGTGCAACAGAAACACACACAGCTTCCTTTCCACAGTGGAAGGGAACCATTCCGCCTCTCCTTGGAAAAACCTGACTCTCTTTGCTCTCTCTGAGATGAATCAAGTCTTTCTGATACCCAGAAGGTCCAGGTTTTCTCAGACACCCGCAGGCACCTTCTTGACCAACATATTGCAGACCATTGGACTGTTCTGGATGACAGCTCTAGCCCAAGACTTCTCCAAAGAGGTGGAGAAATAAACTAGACAGCAAACATCGTTGGTCTGGAAAATATTTGCTTTAGGGAAAGGCACAGGCATAAAGACAGGTGACAAGGCATAAAGTATGTTATGTACTGGTTGTGGCCACACTAATTCCTCTACTGTAGCCCAGCTTGCCAACCTACTGTGGGGGAGAATGTGGACTGAGACCTTTTGGTGTCACCACAAGACAAAATAATTGTGTCAAATGTTAATGGGATCTCATGCTTCTTGTAATGCTGCTTTGGGCAGCCTGTCTAATACCGCAGTATGTACTGACCAGGGGGACCACTCGCTGTATTATGGACCCAGATATGGTCCAACATTCAAGGGGCCTGACTGCCATCTTTTCCTCTATTTGTTCAGCCTGTAGAGATTCCAGAAACTAGCATAAGAAACACTGTATAATTCACTGACACATAGTGTGAGAGTGCAGCTCTTCTCTGAAAAGCCCCTGTAAAATGTCCCTTTGAAGTTTCACGTCTTCCGTCTCCCGAACTCCAGATCAAACACGCTCCCTTTACAAATGCACAATGGTTTTTCTACGTGCTGTTGCCACACACCTAGTCTGGGCTCTGAGTGTCAAGCTGGCTCCCTCCTGGTTCTTGCTTCATGACCAGTAATGCTGATCCTGCAGGCCAAAGTCTACCCTCAGGTATATCTCTGAAGCCCCATTGGCTTCAAATGCTGCCCCCCCGTTACAGCCCCATTGCCCGAAGGGGTGGAACAGGTATTACTGAGGGCAGGTTTTGGCCCAGTAGATGGGACTGAAATAATAGTTCTGCTGATGACAGGTGAGCTAGAAAAGCGTCCAACCCCCTCTCCTATCCTTGTACCAGCCATGCAGCGCTAGGCAGCTAGGGTTCTGAACAGAGAGACAGGCAGAAAATCTGTTGAGTGAGAAGGGGCCTTTTTTTCACAGTTACTTTTCATAGCAGCACTATCCGGACTATGAACAGACTTCGTTCCACTGGAAAATGCACCGGATTCTTGGTAGATAGATTACAGGCACTATCCCAGAACTTTCAGTTCTGTCAGACGAAGCATTCGGCAGGCAACCAAACATTCCCTCCTTTGTTTTTCAGTAGGTTTGGGATTCTACAATCGAATATCTGGCTTAACTGCGGAATGTGCAAAGCAGGGTCATTATCGTGTCTCTATGCTGGCTATTGCATGTATTTGGCTTCCCTGCCTAATTATACACCATACTGTTATATACATTTTTGTTGGCCTGTTGAAGATAGTAAAAAAGATTAAGCTTAAAAAAAAAAAAGAAGCAAGTGTGTCACGCCTTTAAATGAGACAGGTCAGTGCTAAATGCCACAACATCCTACAGGAAGCACTGAGTCCTGGTTCAGAGGGGAAAGACGGAGTTCTTAGCTTTCACAGGAATGCCAGCAAGGATCATTCTAACCTTCTTGTCTGACCTCATGCACAACACAGGCCAGACAATTTCACCCAGTGACTCCTGCATCTAACCCAAAGACTTGTGGCTGAACTAGAACGTATTTTTCAGAAACACACTCAGTCTTGATTTAAAGGCTCCAACTGATGGAGAATCCACCACACCTCTTGGGAAGTCATTCCAATGGTGAAGTATTATCTTCCCTGTTAAAATGCATGCTTTGTATTTCCAGTGTTAACTGTACTGACTTTTGCTTCCAGCCCCTGGATCTTGTTCTGCCTTAGTCTGCTACATTACAGAGGAGTCTAGACCCAGAAATCTTTTCCTCAGATTAAACTGCCTCTTCACCTTATCTTCAGTTAGCTAGCTAGACTGAGCTCCATTAGCCCCCACTAAAAGGCAGATTTTCCAGACCGTGCATCATTCTTGTACCTCTTTTCTGAACCCTTTCCAATTTTTTAGCTTTTGATTTAAAGTGCAGTCACCAGAACTGAACACAGCACCCAGCAATGGTCTCTCCAAGGCTGTCTACAGAGATCCTACCACTTCCTTACTTCTCTTTCATATTCCCCTTGCTTGTTTATCCAGGGCTCAGCCCTTTTTGTGATGCTATCACTCTGGGAGCTCATGTTCAAATGGTTTTATACCATGCCCCCAGAGTCATTTCACATTCACGGCTTTGTAGGGTCTATTCTGTAAATGTGGCCGACATCACTGTTCCCAGGTGAATGACCTTGCATTTGCCTATATTAAAAGGCAGGCACTTGATTGAGCAAGTGATCCGGACAGCTCTGGCATGCACTTCCTGCGGCACAAACTGAGTCCTTCTCTACCATTTTCTGCGGCTTCTGGAAAACATTTATAACGCACTTCTCCACTGAAGGGACTATGTGAAAATGCCACCGCCTTACTCTGGAGATCTGCTGCGTGTGTGTGTCAGTCTGAGCTACTGACTTTAGGGTCCAAGATAAGTTTTTGCTGGTTTGTATTTCCTGTTAGCCCTGCACAGCTACTTCAGCTGAGGGCCAGGGAGCTGAAGTCTGTTCCTTCTGTCCTCGTGCTCCAGTCAGTTCTGTATGTGCAAACCCACTAAAAGGCCACAGATGTCTGGGACAGCAAAGTTTGGGCCATATGGTCTTTGTCACTAGTGAGCTTGACTCGCAGACCCCGGCTGAGTTTGGAAAAGCATCTTTTGACTTGTATGTTGAACCCACTTGATCTGGAAATAAGTATTAAGAGACTAGAAACAAAGCACCCTCCATTCCACTTTTAGTCTCCATTTGGAAGAAAATTGCGCTTTAATAATTATTATTATTAAATTGTGTTACCGTAGCACCTAGGAGGCCCTAGTCATGGACCAGGACCTGCTAGGTGCTGTGCAAACATAGAATACAAAGATGATCCCTGCCTTCCCCCCTGCTTTTAGTCAGCTTCCCACCTCCCGCTTCTATAGGACCAAGGCCAGCCTCCTCCCTGAAGTCCTGCATTATCCACCAGATGCATCACACTGTGATGTGATCTGGGGAAGAGAGATTTCGGCTCTACTGGAAATGAGGGTAATTGGGGAAGCTGCTGTGTGATGCTTAAGGCAATTCATTATGATGAAACTGACAAAAATCAGCAGGGAATCATCAGCCTATGAAGAATTGCATCAGGCAAAGCAGAGAAAAGAGGCCCATTCTTGGGCTTTGTGCCTCCCATAAAATAGCAGGATATGCAGAGACTTTGCTTGGCTGGGACAGGAGGGGAGGTTATAGGTGCTTTGAGGAAGCTGTGATGCGATTCCCACCCCAACCAGTCTCCTGACTCTGGCTGGCAGCAGGATATGGTTTTTCTAATAGCAGCAGGCCAGAGTCCTCAAGCTGACTGTGCAGGTATGTGCCCTCATCACTTAGAGAGCAGGAATTCCAGTGGGAGCTGTGTCTCCATCCTGGGTCTGCTGCCTACTTAGCCACCCAGAAAACAGACCCAGATGCCTTCTGCCTGCACCTCCTGGAGTCTGTGTCCATCTTTTGTGTAACCTGCAATCACTGCTAGGAAGCTTTCTGGACAGAGCTGGACAAAGGTGAGCAGACACATTAGCATCCACTTGACCGTGGAGAATAAGACTGTCTGATATCATGTCTGTGAATATATATTTGTGATCCCCACCTCTGGACAGATGAATACACAGCCTGTCACCAGTGCTGTGACCTGTTCTCTACTGGCTTCACACTGTCCTGGGGGGACCCAGACTGCCTGGACCCTGCCTTGTCCCCAGCACACTTCAATAACAGAGGGCAGATTGTCTCCAGGACCAGCACATCAGTCAGGGAGCTGCTATTCTTTGCCATGACCAAGTCAGACTCCCAGAGGGCTGGGGCTGGCTGAGTGCTGTCCTGTAGGAGTCCCAGCTGCAGGAATGTGCTGGCCAATTTCCTTGACTATTTGGCACCTCCCCAGGCTTAGCATTCGGGGGAAGATGCAAAGATCCACAATTACTTTTGTGGGTCCAGGAACAAAAGTGCTTTTGTGAAGGAAATGGTGGGGGGGAAGAGATATAAAGGTAGAACAGGAGACCCTAGGGAGCAGCACAGAGCTAACAAGAGCCTTAGACACCCCAGCCTGGGAGTCATCTCCATAGCTTCCTGGCTGCTGCATGGAAGCTCACTGAGTTTACCTGTTGCCTTAGACTCCGGCCCACGTGTCAGCCACTGAGGAAACCACACTCCTTCTCTGATTTCTCTTTCATGAGCTGTATCTCCATTTGAAATCCTGCCAGTTCCATCCGTCCATGTTACCGCTGATTCCTCACCTCCTTCAGCTGTCCCGACTGCAGGCTGAAGTTTTCACTCCTGGCTTGTCAGTAGGCTGGCTCCATCTAGGTCCCAGTATAATCAAAGGGACTCCTTCCCCCTTCTGGCTTAGCTGGGAAGGTCAGGTTACAGGCAGCATAACCCCCGTCTCTGATCACTTTAATCCCAGCAACTCATGTCATGTCAGACAGAGGCAACATTTGCTCTGGAAAATGGTCATGACAGAAAGAGTGAAGCCAGGCCCTGTCCTCTCCGCCAGAGCACTTAGAGATTAACTGTGGAAATGAAGAGGTGAACAGCTGGGCATTTTCCAGCCTCTCTGCAGAGCCCCTCAGACAAATCGCAGTCCCTGGAGTGTCAGGTTACTGGACTGGGAACCACTTTTATTATGAGTTGATCAGCAGGGAATTCCGACATTTTCAATTACCAGCATTGCAGAGACGGCTGTGCTCTCGGGGTCAGGATTAAGGGCACGACCTCAGGTTGGAGATGAAGCGGCAGGGGAACACACCAGGGAAATGCAGGCACTGATTGTTGTCTGGAGGTAAGGCGTTAGTAGACAAGCAGGGTGAAGAACGCAGAAGGAGAGCAACCAATAGTGGCCTCTTCTGCCCTGCTGGCTGTCAGGGGATCTGCCAGGGCATGGATTGACAACTGGAGGCTGCAGCTAGTGTGTCCGACATGCACTGCACCCCTCTGCCTGGCCTGCTCACACTGCTGCTCACAAAGGGCAAACCTGTGACTCCTCTAGAGGTACAAGTACCCCAGTGAAGCTGGAGGGATGAGTAATGTCATCACAGTTTGCATCTGAGCAGCTAACCCTTAGGAGGACAGTGTTCATGGGAAGCTCCCACTCGGTCACTTTGGGATTCCAACCCTAGACAATCAGAGGATCCCTTTCTTCTAACTCTCTGGGGCAATAAGAAACTGAGCCTCTCCATTCTGCAGCAGAGAAGAGGGCACAACCATGCACCTTTGTTCACAGCACGGCAGCTGGGGGCTTCCCAGCCCATGGGCACGAAGAAGCTGGTGCCGTCAAGGCTGGAATCCAGACTCTAGCAGTGTCCAATACCCAACGCTTTGGAGGAAAGAAACCAATCATGCCTCTGCCTGATCAAGCAGGGCCCCCCAGGGGTGGAATGGTCCTGTCCGACTCACATAGGTGACTAGCCCATGCTGGAACTTGAGGTTTGACAAGGAGCTTTCACTTGCATCACTACAAAAGCTAGCCCCGTTCTTTGTCCTTCTGACATCCTGGACCTCCACCTCCAGCTAGGCTCACCTAAATTAGCTCCCCTCGAAATGGATGGAGGGAGCATCCCTTTTTTCTCAGAGTACGGAACTGGCTGTGGAACAGGGACGGTTCATCTTCACTGCCCCTCTCATTCCAAATACCTCGCTCCAATCTTCCCTCCTGACAGCCCATGGTCTCTCACCTACCTGGCTTCTAACCCAGAGCAGCCACATGTCTCCTGGGGGACTGGGCCGCATTGCTCTGACAGGGCTGCCAGGTTAAGTTTGTCTCTGGGCTCTGCCTTCAATTCACCCTTCCTCATCCACTTCATGCTCACCACCCCACTGGGCTCAAAGCCACAGCCAATTTCCCACAACCATCCCGGGTTTCTGCAGCTAAAACAATTGGCTGCTATTGGCAGACACCCTCCTTTGCTTGCCCCCTGCCTTCCCCCCACTGTCCATGAGCAGCAGGATGCCTCACGGACCCTGGGATCTCCCTCCACTCCTCTCCCCTTAACTGTGTGTGTCACTAACGCTGGGGTACATGCCGACATTCTGAACTGAGAGCAGGTCACACCTGAGAGCTGGGGCATGGACAATGCTGCTCAAGCTAACACTGCCTGAGCCATTTGCCTGGGATAATCCTTCTTGGCACCTGCTGCTTTTCTCCCATTTGGTGCGGCCTTGTCTCCTCTCTGCTCTGAAGCAGCCTGTGACTGCCACTGGGTCCCCCAGGCTGTGCAGTAGGAGTCCTTAGGTTGATGGTGGAATCCCACTGCTCTTTCCACAGCTGAGGACACTGCACTGTGACGAGATGCCATGGAGTCACAGCACAGACCACGCAGCTGGCGTAGAGGGGATCAAGCTGTGCTGGAGGCTGCAAGCAGTACCCTGCCTGCCTACAGCTCTTCAGTGGAAACAAGATGAGGGCAATGACCCATTGGAACTAAAGGGGGAAGCAGAGTCCGCATAGGCAGGGCAGGACCTTCATAAGAATGGCCATGCTGCATGAGATCAATGGTCCATCTAGCCCAGTGTCCTGTCTTCCAACAGTGGACAGTGCCAGCTGCTTCAGAGGGAATGAACAGAACAAGTGATCATCAAGCGATACATCCCGTCGGCCATTCCTAGCTTCTGGCAAACAGCAATCCCTGCCTATCCTGGCTAACAGCCGTTGATGGACCTATCGTCCACGAACTTATCTAGCTCTTTTCTGAACCCCGTTATAGTGTTGGCCTTCACAACATCTTCTGGCAAGGAGTTCTACAGACTGACTGTGTGAAGAAATACTTCCTTTTATTTGTTTTAAACCTGCTGCCTATACCTTGCCCCACCCCCAGATGTGTGTAGTGAGGTCTGGGTGTCACATGTACTGCCTTGCTAGCAATCTTCCCTCAGTGCCCCATGGAGGGAGACTGCACCTCAGATTCCACCCTAGGACTCTCTAGAGGGCAGCCTCGGCATTTAGCAATAGGCAGTGCTCATCTTCCTGGCCAGTTCAGTGCTACTGTCCTCTCCCCCCACAGTGGGAAAGCCAGGGGCACACACTTTGAATCAATTATCTACAAGTGGAAGTGGAGGAGGCAATGTAAAGGTGCACAGCTGATGGCACTCGGGCTAGTTTAACAAGCAACACTTTCCTGTAATGCAGTGCAGCCTGGGGCCAGGGAATTCACTGACTGCAGCCATAAAAGACTGGCATTTTACAGCTTGCTGGATTCCATTTCACAGGCTGCTGGCCTGTGGTGGGTAAGGTAGCCCCCTCCAGCTCACACACGCATTGTTTGTGTGCACAGAGCATCTGGAAAATTTCCCAGCAGGCCTGGCTCTCTGGCTTTTTGCATTTGCAACTGCAAATGTTGGACGAGCTTAAAAAAATCAGTGGCTGAATCCAAAGCTGGGCCCTGGCTCTGGCCCCGTTTGAATGAATGAAAGCCCTAGTGGGGATGGATTACAGGCTTTAAAGCAGCTCCTAATGCAGCACGGCCAGTAATTTGGCTTGGGCAGAGGGAAGCTTTTGGCCGTCTCCTTGCTCTTTGTTTAACTGAGTTTACAAACCTTGCTGCCTGCCTGTCAATGGAGCAGGGGGATTTTGCTCTCAGCACTGGGCAGAGATGCCAGATGGGCAGCGAAGGGCATCATCTCCTCTGCTGACATAGAGTGCATAGCAATGGACTATCCTGGGGCAGATTTGGCACTGTATGATGGTAAGAATGTATGACTTCCTATTCCATAACCCAAACCTGGGTGCTCCCTGCTCCAGTGCCATGCGGTTGGAGCAAAGAGGGCCCTGCTGTTAGCACAGGGCATGGTACAAAGCATGATACCGCCAGAGATTGCCCTCCTGTTCCCCCACACCTCAGCATTAACCCTTTCAACGCTTTCTCCAGCATGGAAGGAAGGACTGGGGATTTGCATTTGTTTTGGGCCACTTTGATCTACCCTCATATGCCCTGTGGAAGGCTCCCTGTTTCTGGACCTGCCATCAGGCCTGGGATGAGCCTCACCTATGGCTCAGCTGGCTCTAACAGCTACAGGGGAGACACTCGCAGGGGTAGGCCCAGACCCAGTTTGACCATGGCCTGTTTATACCCAGAGAAGGTTACATTAGATGCTATCTAAGTTGATCCTACTTTGCAACAGTTTCACAAACTGCCTCGACTCTTCTTCCAGTCCTTGAGTTTCCTTTGGCCTGCTCCTTCCCTGGTCTGTTTGTGTTGGCAAAGGCACCTTAGCCCATCACCCCCCGTCACAGCAGAACTGAAAATGGCCTGCAGCTCTGAGAGGAGCCAGGGACCCCATCCCCTGATACGCTGGCACTGTACTGGCCTCCCAGGATTGGGGGATGGGAAGCTATTGATGGCTTCTGTAGGGACCATCCCTGGGCATTTCCCAGAGCCATTTTGTGGAAGAAGAAGGGGGGCTAGTTTCCAAAGTCCTGCTCTGAGACACTGGGCCTGTGTATCCTGACAGTGGATGAGGGGTCTTTGTAACTAGTTTCTCCAGAGCTGGTAGTGACTGCAAGAAGCTGAGGGCTCCGTTTCTGCCGTTACCACTGACAATGGGGCGATGGAGGGGAGACAGGGGCCCCTCGCTTTTCAAATGCTTGTGGATGCGTTTGTAGATGAAGAGTTGGCCCTGCCTCGGTCATTGACCCCCAGCTATCTTCTTCCTCCGCCCTGCCATGCCCCTGGCTGGTGCGAGCCTGAAGGTCTCAGGACTGCCTCCAAACTGGCAGGACCTTGCGACAGGCTCTGCAGGCAGAAGAATAACCCCATTAACTTGTGGGGATGAGGAGAGGGAGGGACCCTGCCAAGCCAGTCAGGCAGCAAAGCGAGGCTAGTGCCGTCTGGCGCCCTGTGTCAGCCACAGAGCATTATCACTGTCTTGGAAGAGCTCTTTCCAATGACAGCTAGAGCTGTGGCAGTGAGCCTGGAGGAGGGCAGGCCCAAGCTTTGTACCTGCCCCTGGCAGGCAGGCACGCACCTGGCACATCACACTCTAGAGGACCTCTGACATCCCCACCTGCCAAGGGACTATGCCCATGGCCTCCCACACGAATGAGGCAATTAGCATGCAGATGGCATTTGCCCAGTGTAGCAATAAGGATTAACCCATCTTACACACACATTAGCCAAGGGTTAGCACCTTGGTCACTCGTCTGTCTCACACACGCACACAGCAGGGACAAGAGCCCATCTCTGGGCGGGGGAACAGAACAAGTAACCAGGGGGAAGCTCCACGCCTATCCGTCACGGGCAGGTTTTTGTTTTCTGCACAAGGTCAGTTCTTTGGGCTTCAGAACAGGTTTCTCGAGCCCCAGGCCAGTGTAAAAAAGGCAAACCTTAAACTCATGGAGTCATTTATGGAATGGGGACGCCCGGGAATCAGCTGGTGGAGGGATCCCGCAGAGATGGTGACTGGAGGGTTACAAAATTTGCCAGGAAAGCTCTAGCAATGTATCTCATGCCCTAGTTTGCCAGCTTCCCCCAACTGCCAGCTACAGTAACAGAAAGAAAAGTCCTGACGAGCTAGCAGCTGGCAAAGCTCCTGCCATATGTGAGTCCTGGCTTTGGGTAGTCTCCAGCGGGCAAAAGAGGGAGAACGCGTATGGACCACGTCTTGCATCCGCATCTCCTCTAAGCACAAAACCTCAAAGGGTGAAATCCCAGCGAAAGGAGTTCACTGCAGTCTGCAGCACCTACCCCTCAGTCACATAATGAGCACAGGGGACAGGGTGCGAGAAGGAAGCTGGGCCAGTGGGTCATTAGGCAACAAATATAAAGCAAACCAGTTTTTAGAGGCCATGGCTGCATGAGCGCAAGAGAGAGCGGAAATGACTAGCGGGATTCGGGGAAGAAAGCCCCGAGTTACAGACAGAGGTGCCCGGAGAAAAGAAATGGTAGATACACAGATAGATAGTTTTAAGAGAAGAGGAGCTGTAGCAGTGGCCTGCCTAGAGAGCGACCAAGGCAGGCAGCAGAATGACACCAGCAGCAGACGTTCCCTGGTGTCCTGCCTTGGACGTGCCTCACTCCTAAAGGGAGATCCTTGCATATGCAGTGAAACATAGACATATCTATTTAGTTAGAAAATTAACTAATAGTCTTTCAGCTCCCTGCCGTCTCCCACATAGAGTGATCTGCATCATGAGTTAAGCTGGGCCCATTCGACCAAAACATGGTTTCACACACCCAAATGCGAAGTTATGCTATACCTAGGAACAATGAATACAGGCCACCTCTATAGAATGGGGGACTGTGTTCTGGAAAGCAGTGACTCTGGAAAGGATTTAGAGCCCACAATGGAAAACAACTGAACATGAGATCCCAGGGCCATGTTGCGGCAGCGAGGGCTAATCCGATCCCTGGATGTCCAAGCAGGAGAGTAGTGAGTAGGAGCAGGGCCACGACATAGAGTTCTGGTGGCTGCATTTTTAAAGGGATGTTGAAAAATTGGAGAACATGTAGAAAAGAGCCACCCCAGTGATCTGAGGGCTGGGAAAACTGCCCTACAGGGAGACACTAAAAAGCTGAACCTGTTTAACTTATCCAAAAGAAGACTGAGAGGTGACTTGAGCACACTGTATCAGTTCCTTCATAGGGAGAACACACCGGGTACTAAAGGCAGAAGAAGAACCAGTGACTGAAAGGTGAAGCCAAACAAATTCAAATGAGCAATAAGGCATACATTTTTCAACACTGAGGATGATTAAGCCCTGGAACTAGCAAGGGAAGTGATGGATTTTCCATCTCGGAATCTTCACATCCAGGCTGGCTGCCTTTCTGGAAGATGCTTTAGCCAAACACTAGTTATGGGACTCAGCGCAGGGATAAGCTGGTGAAATTCTCCGGCCTGTGAAATACAGGAGGACAAACTCATGCATCTAAGGGTCCCTGCAGCCTTGGACTCCGGCAGTCTATGAACCGTCTATCTCCTTACCTCTACAGTGAGAGGGGACAGGAGAAAGATTCATTAAAAGGGCGGGAGGGACCATTACAGCTCTTCAGTCTGACACCTGCACACACAAGCCACTGGATGCTGCTTCGCTCTCTGTTGACAGAGACGTGTGCCCAACGATTTAGAAAGTTCAATGGCCGACTCAGAGGAAGGCGAGCAGTGTCTGCGGAGAGGACTCCAAAGAACGAATGAAAGAGAAGAGACACTGGCTCCCTGCTCACGTCCGAAGGAAGGGGTGGGGAGTGCAAACCCCCAGGGTGACCCTCTGCACAGAGCCTTTGTTGCTAAAACAAAGAGCAAGGACACAGAGGAGAGTCCTGGCCTTGGCCTGACTGCCTCTGGATGCTCAGCTCCCCTTGGCCTGGAACAGGCAGTGTTACAGCACGATTAGCAAGTGGCATACTTAATTTAACAAGCAAAGAACCCCGAGTGGCTGGTGAGAAGCCTCAGCGTCTATCAGAACCAATGTATCCTGGGCTTGCCCACTGAACTGTGCCAGGAAGGGACAAGCTCCCCACATTGTCTCCAGCTCCTTCTACCTCCCAGCTCCACTCCCATTTGTACAGCCGTGGCTCAGCAGTGTGCATTAAAGCCACCTCGTCCTGGAGAAGGGCAGGCAGGTTGCCTTGCGCAGGGTTAGCTCCGTCAGGTGCATTTCCCAGCCCCTTGCACGCAGATGACCCTAAGTCCAGCCTTAGGCTGACCTGCTGTGTGCGTTTGGGCTGCCCGTCCGCCCTCAGGTGCGAACTGAAACCCTGCCTGAGTCTCTCTGCCCTGGATGTGCCCTCACGGTCCATGGCCGTCCAGGAACCGTAAATGCTCTAAAAAAGTAACCCTGAGAAATAAATCAGAGGGGGGCGGAGAGGATAGACTGAAACTCCAGAACTCTTGTCCTAAGTGGGGGAGGGGACCCCAGTGCCCAGAGCACTTTCAGTCTCACTGTGCAACGCTGATCTGCCTGCGGCTGTGCCCACGCTACGAGCCAGGGCTGTGATTCCCCTGCTTGCGTGCGCACACTCGTGTCGGTCGCGGGGCGCTAGTGGGCGTTTAAACGGCAGTGGAGACGTGGTAGCACAAGCAATGGCAGCGGAGGCACGGCTGAGCCGTGTCAAGTACAAACCTGCCTGAGAAGGCTCAGCCGTACCCAGACTGCCCCCGCCCACGCTACTGTGGCTGCATTGCTATCTGCACTCGCACTAGCGCACGCTGAGCTACCACGCGGTAAACAAGGCAGGGAACCACGCTCCGAGCTCATAGCGTAGACATCGCCCAAGTGTTTGTGTTGTGCCCGTCACCGTGGTATCCAGGCAGCAAGGGTACGGCCACGCCGCAGCTGGGAGTGCACTTCCCAGCCTGGGTTCAAAGACATGCACTGCTTGAGCTGGCGTGCTAAAAACAGCCACGTGGTCAGGTGGAATGGGTGGCGGCTCGGGCTGGCTGTCCAAGTACAATCTCAGCTGAGCCTCGGGGCTTGTGTGACCTACAGACCATTTGGTGCCAACTGGAAGAGGGCCCAAGGGGTGCACAGGGTTTTACAGGGATCTCCTGGGTATGATGTCTACATAATAGGGTGCCAAAGGGTAGCATGTGAGATCTCTACCAACAGTCAGTAAGGCACTGGCCATCCTAATCATTGCAGTATATATGTAGGGTGATATTTAAGGAGTTACGTATCTATGCAGAAAAACTATGCTCTGAAGGTACGGAAGTTAAGACAGGCCCCAGAAGGTGGTAAACAGGTTCTGCTCAGGCAGGGAATAGCAGACATTTATTTCTCCCTGGCTGTTCTTTGTGTATTGTGTGTCTAGATTGCAAAGTCAACAAGAGATCACAAAATCTCCAGGAATGGTCACACAAAGCAGGAGGGTGTCCTGATTTTTATTCTGATCAAAGACTTAGTCTGGCACATCAGGAGAATGCAAGGAGACACACAGTATCTTTCACTTGGGGGACACGTACCCAGCTTGCGTGTTTAATGGACGGAAAGTCACAGACAGACTGGCTGTCAGCCTTTGGGAGCAAGACTTTGGGTGAGCTAAACTTGATTAGAGAGGAAAGTGTCTTGCTAGTTAAGTCTAGGCTCTCAACAGCGTTATGATTTTATTTCACATGTAGCCATTTGTTTATTTGCTACTTGCTGTGAGTTGAGCAGATCCTCTGTGATGATCCTCTGGCGAACTTTCTAAGCAGGGAGTACTGTTCATTTGAGAACAGTGGATCTGGGAACCTTGCAAATGTCTAGTGGCTCAGGGTAGGGCACTCTTGGGGGCTGCTCGGACGGCTTCAGGATTGGAACGTGCCTATTACTAACCTGTCTCTATAGGCTGAGAGAGGAATGCGTGTCAGTGGAGCCAGAGAGCTGACCCATGACAAGCACAGACAAGGCTGTGCCGTCACGGCCACACTACTATTTTTAGCACACTAGTTCAAGCAAATGTCTGCACCCAGGCTGGGAAGTGTGCGCCCAGCTGCCGCGTACCTCATGAGAAAACAGTCTGGAATGTGTACTGGGCTACTCTTTTGATACGCTAACTGCACTCTGGGCAATTGGCTGTCCCAGAACTCTTCTGTTTGCAGCCAAGAGCCCCTAGGACCACAGTTACTCCTGTCCTCTTGCTCTGAGTGACGCAAGAAGGCCACCTTAAAGGGACTTGTTCTAGAAGAACTAGGGGTTTTCATTCCCCCGATCATTGTGAGCTCCTGTTTTCTCCTTTGTATCCTTCACTGCATTCACTGAGTGTATAGGGCTCCATCCTCAGCTAGCAAAGGGTCCAGCGCCAGGGTCTGGTATCATTCTGGCCCTGCAAAGTGCTGTTTGGGACATATCCCCGAAAGGGGCCCTTCTTTGGACCTTGGTGCTCCACAGCTCTCTCCAATTTACCCACACTGTGGCTCCTGGAACATCAAGAACGTGCAACATGTTGTTCTGTACTAGCAGGGAAGCTAGCACTCGGCACCCAGGCGATTGGGCTTCCCAGAGATCCCAGCTACTAGAATGTCATTATTTAACCACCAAGCCATTTTCAGCTCCTAGCCCCTTCGCGTCTTTCCTGCTTTCTCCTTCCAGGGGCACTGGCAGGGCTCTCAAGTCACCTCCTCGCAGAACTCTTCAGTCCACATGAAGCTGAGGAAAGGTTTTCTCTTTGGATTGACTTGCATCTTCCCAATGGTGATGGGTCCCCGCTGGGGCTGGAGAGGGGGGGAGACTCTTTTTCCTTGACTGAGCCCATTCAGTTCCTCTTGGATTGGAGCTGCTGTTGCCATACCCTGCAGATCTTTCATAAGGAAGGCTCACAAGATCTCACTGCGAGCTAGGCCAGAAAGAGAAGACACCGTGTACTGGAGTCCAGAACAAGGGTTATAAGGAAATGGCACATTATAGGCACAGCGCCCCTGCAGCATCATTGCCCCCTGTGCACCATGGGCACAGTGTCTCTATAGCACAGAATGGGTGCAGCGCCCCCAGGGCACCTCAGGCACACAGCATCCTCACGACACATCAGAGACACAGAACTCCATGGCACACCATAAACAAAATGCCACGGGACAGCAGGGCAATCCAGCATGGCACTTTCACAAACGTTTGTTGCATAGTTCTTCCCATTGCCAAAGTCACTAACAAATCCCAGGGACATTTTTATTGTGATTTTGGTTCGTCTTTCAGCAGGAAACTTGCAGACCTTCTGAGGCCATTAAATATTTTTGTTTGGTCCACGTTTTTGTACCTACTTGTCTTCTTTCTTCTGTGTAATGGGCAGTGAAAATGGTGGTGAAAAGAGTGGGGTTCACAGCCCAGCATGGACACAAGAGCATCACCTGCAGTTCACCCAGAGCTGGCCTGTGCAAAAGGGGCACAGGACCATGTCCTCACCGCTGCCACCCTAGGAGTGTGAGCACCATGGTTCTGGGAGCCCCAATGGCTGCTGGGGGAAGGTGCCCTCTCTTCAGCTTTCACCCCAGCAAAGAAGCAGACAGAAGCTGGTCCTGGCCTTTGCACACAATCCAGCATCCTGTGCAAAACAGAACCTTTGTGGGGACAGATCTCCAGGTCCTTAAAGACATCTGTGCATGTTCTTTTGGGCCCTGTGTACCATGCAAAGGGCAGGCTTAAGGCAGCTGTTCCAAACCAGTGGTCTTTGGCCACTGGAAGTCAGCCGGGAAATTGCCGTGTGTCCTTGCAGAGCGGGGTAGGTACTTCACACAGGACTAACTCACTTCTTTGCATCAGTCACCAAACTGATTTAAGAGAAGCTAATTTCCTAAAGTAGCTTTTCCATGTAAACTATGGCAGTCATGCTGTCACTGCCCCAGGGAGGTCAGGTGAGCATAAAGGGGAGGTCATCATCATCTTCATCATGGGAAATCCCAGAGGGACGTAGCTTCTTTGCAGATAAAGATGGATGACGGGGAGTTGAGTCTGTTCTTGAAAACGGATGGGGAGGTGGGTCTGGGTGAAGGCAGATGAGAGGGGAGGTGGATCTGTATGACTGTGAGCAGAAGGGGAAGGATTCAAGAGATAATGTTTGTATAAACACGTGAGCCACATGATGGAGAATTTTGAGAGTCCGTCTCTCCGGAGATTCTGCTGGAAAAAAACTATTGTTGTGACATTATTTAAACAGGGTAGATGGGACTACATGAGTAACTACAGGCCAGTTAACCTGACACTGATCCTGAGCAAATCAGGGAATAGTTGGTATGGGATTCAGCCAGGAAAGAACTAAAGGATGGTAACATAAGTGATGTCCAACAGCATGGTTTTATGAAAAATACATCTTGCCAAACTAACGATGTGTTTTTATGAGATTATAAGTTTGGTTGATAAAGGTAACTGTGTGGACGTAATAAATTCTGTGGGTAGGTCTACACTGTACCTGGAGCGGATGGGAAGACATGCTCTGGCTCCGTTAGCACATTAAAAATAGCAATTTGGCTGCTGGCCTTCTGAGTACAAACCTGCCTCATGCCCTGTTTATGGACCTGGATGGCTAGTCTGAGCCACCGTCTGGGTTGCTGTGACCACACTGCTATTTTTAAGTGCTGGCTCGAGCAGAGCTAGTGCGTGTCTGTCTGTCTTTCTGTGAACACTGGGAAGCACCGTGCCAGCTGCTGGATGCTTTTGACTCAGTACCACAGAACAGTCTTATTGAACAGTATGACGTGCTAAATGGATTGAAAAAGAGCTGACCGATAGATCTCAAAAAGTAACTGTCAATGGGGAATCATTACTGTGTTTCTAGTGGAATGCTCTTACAGTCTATGCTCAGTCCAATGTTATCCAATACCTTCATCAATTATCTGTAAGAAAATATAATAGCAGATGACACAGAGACTGGCGATGTGGTAAATAACAATAGGGCAGGACGGTTATACTAATCTACCTAGATTGCTTGGAAGATGGGCTCATTTGAACATTGTGTGTTTTAATACAGCCAAATAGAACGTCATACATCCAGGAAAAAAGAATGTAGATCACATTTATGGAATGGGGGACTGTAGCGGAGAAAGGAATAACATGATTCAATGGCTGGAAGCGGAAGCTAGACAAATTCAGACTGGAAATAAGGTGTATGCTTTTAACAGTGAGAGTAATTAACCTCTGGAACAATTTATCAAGGGTCATGGTGGATTCTCCAGCATGGGCCATTTTTAAAATCAAGTTAGGATGTTTTTCTAAGAGCTCTGCTCTAGGAATTATTTCGGGAAGTTCCATGGCCTGTGTTACACAGGAGATCAGACTATGATCATAATGGTGCCTTCAGGCCTTGGAATCTATGAACCCAGCAATGCCGTGGTTGAGGGGTTAAGATGGAAACCAAGAGAACATGGGCTCCCAATGTGATTCTGTGCTAAGAACAGCATAATTCTGGGATGAATAACCGGGGAATACTGAGTCGGAATAGGGAGGTGATATAACCAGCATTAATGAGAACATTACTGGGACAGTTTGTCCAGTTCTGTTGCCCATACTTCAAAATGGATGTTTCAAAGGAGTCTCAGAAACAGCTACAAGAATGACTGAAGGTCTGGGAAACCTGTCTCAGAGTGAGAGAGCAACAGAGCTCAATCTATTTAAATTTTTCCCAGAGAAAGCTAAGGGGCGACTTGATCACGGTCTGTAAGTATCTAGATGAGGAGAGAAATTCTGTTAGCAGAGGACAAAGCAGACAAAGGCAGAACAAGATCTAGTGGCAGGAAGTTGAATCTAGATAAATTGAGAGTAGAAAGATTGTGCACTCTTTTACCAGGGAGGATAATTAACCATTGGAACAATTTTTACCCAGGGACGTGATAAGGTTCTCCGTCACCTGGAGTCTTTAAATCAAGATTGGACATCTCTAGGCAGCCTGCTCTATCTCACCCTGCCTCTCTGGGCTGGAAGCAGGAGCACTGGGTGAGGTTCTGTGGCCTGTTCTATGCAGGTCAGAGTAGCTCACAATGGTCTGTACCG
This sequence comes from Mesoclemmys tuberculata, assembly GCA_007922155.1. NCBI lineage: Eukaryota > Metazoa > Chordata > Testudines > Chelidae > Mesoclemmys > Mesoclemmys tuberculata. The sequence continues at coordinate 13,262,941 of ML675630.1, forward strand.
GCCTTAAACTCGATGAGTCTTTCCCTTCCTCTCTCACGACCGTCTGCATCCACATGTGGCTCTTCAGCCAAGGCTGAATTCTCACAAGTTTCTTCAAATCCCTGCCTGTGCTTTTGCTTGCTCACCCCTCTGCCTCAAAGTCCGCGAAGGCCCGAGACCTTCTCTCCTGCCCCTTTGTGCCTCAGCACCTTCCTGAGAGACCACAGGACTCTGCCTTCTCCAAACCAGCTGCCCAGCTCCTGGGCTTCCCCCTCCTGCACCATGCTCACTGCAAAGCCATCTCCTTTTGCGGGAGCCGTTCCTCTGGCTCTGTCCTTTGCCCCACACCCTGCCTCCTGCCTTCAGAGTCTCCCTAGAGAAGGTTGGGTCTCCTCATGCCATTCAAGCCACAGCAGTATAATGGCTGTGTCTGCCCCTGCCTGGCTGCTATGTGAGCACCGGCCTGTGCTGCACAGCTTGGCCCAGCGCCTGCTATTATCCTGTGAAGGTGTGTCAGTAAAATATCAATACAAAGGTGACAAGCGGCTTCAGTCTATGGAAACAATCCCACTCCCAGCCCCTCTCTCTGAGCTGCGCCATTCACTCTCTCTTGGCATACAGCTGTTGGGGAGAGGGGCACATGGAAAATCACTCCCAGGCCAAAACAACTCACAGTTGGTGCTTTATTAAGAGCTGCTGAGGCAAGACTGAGGGAGATCAGGTAGCTGCCATGTTCCCTGGCCAGGCACTGCCCCGCCCCTGCAGGAGGGGGTGAATAGTCCCTCACTCATTCAACCCTCCTCTGAGGCTCCCTCCCGTCAAAGCTGAGATGAGCTCCAGTCACAGACTAAGCCTGGGGCCCCTCCTTGCACAGGCATTCATGCCAACTCCTGAGACACTCAACCAGTAGAGGCTGGATGGCCTGGCTTTCTTGTGTCCATTGCTGCCCTGGAGCCCACCTCTGCCCTCCCCCATGTCTCCTTTCCCTGTAGCAGAGAACCCTCCTTTCTCCTGTTTCTCCCCCTTTCCCAGCTCCCTGTTGTATCTTTGTATCTACAGCTTCTGTTACCAACTGCTAATGAGGTACATCAAGGCTGCCAGACTGGGCTGGGTAAGCTAAAGAATTCAGAGCCTCTAATTACAGAGGAATTAGTGAGCAGGCAGTTACTGTTTAGTGCTAATGAATAGATACATTAAGAGAGGCATCACACAGGCTGAGAAGTGTGAGCCCTGATAATAAAGGAGTGTCAAACAAGGGAAGCGCAGGAGGAGGATCCAAGGCTCTGAAAGGAGGCGACTAAAAAAAACCCACCAATTCGCAGTTTCAGATATCTCAGCTACTAGTACGCAAAGGTGGAAATGTTCACAGTTGGGGCATTAGTGTAGCGATTACATCGCTTAATTGCAAGGTGTGAAATCAGTGCTTTAAACAGCTTATAAACACTGGAGGAGCAATGCTGAGGGAAATGGTTAGATCTCTCCTAACTAGAACAGAAATAGACACATTGCGCACGTGCACACACGCACACACCCCCCCCTTCTTACACAGCCAAGCTGGGCACACACTATCTCTCTCTCCCTCACACAGACACACTCTGTACACAGGCCCGTGGGCACACAGTTACACAAGCACACAGCCCAGCCAAGCACACCGGCAGACATGCACATCTGGATGCTCATGCCCATGGATGCCGATGCTGAACTGGTGCCCACCAGTGGTGTAATGAGCTCAGGCCATGGTACAACAGACCCAGACCACATGCCCTTTTCACTTCTGGCTGCTCGGAGATCCCGCAGACTCATGGCTCTGGCACCAGAAAGCAGAATGGAAGTGCCTGTGGAGTGCTGTTTCTTATTAGCAACTGTCTGTGGCCATGTCCACTGTGAGAGCTGCTGAGCGTGGAACTGGCACTCCCTGCGCAGTCCTCCCCTCCACGCCTCGTGGACCCTCGGACAGCCTGAGAATCTAGCAGGGCGGAGCATTCGCTCAGAGCCCCAGAATGGTCCCAAGCGGCCCTTGCACATTTTGCTCCCCAGGTGGACCTGGCTCTCCACAGTTAATAGCACACTCCCTGAAGGCAGAGGTCATTTGTCCCTGGACAGCAGCCACGTGGCTCTGAAGGAAATCCTCACTGCAGTGAGGGCCACTGCCTGGTTTCCTCCACAGACTAGCATGGCACAGGAGCCCTTTGTTCTTGAACTACTCTCCCCACCGTCCCCTCTGCCTTAGCTCTCCAGCGCTGGCCACCGGAGCGTTGGCAGCACTTGGAGAGCGGCCAGAGCAGAGAAAGCAGCAATGCAAGGTCCCACACGGCCTGCAAGGTGACCTGTGCAGCCGGTTATTTGGATTACTGTAGCACCTCAGTGCCCAGGGCAGGCCGGACCCCATTGGGCTAGGTACTGCACAAACACACACACCAAGTGTCTCTCTGCTGGGACAAGGGATGTTTTTCAGCAAACCTGTGCCCTGGGCAATGGGCTGGCATCTACCCAGGTCACTGAACATTTTTCAGCTGGGACAAGCTCTTGGTCACCACCAACATGAGCAGGAAGCGAGACGCTCCTGACTCAGTTCCCACCTCTGAGCCTCCGCCTGGCTCAAGAGCAGAGAGAGAGCAATTCCTTACCAGCTTGGTTGGTGGTGATGTTGACTGAGGCAAACTGCGGGGAGAAGGGGCTCTGGTCAGTGACCCCGTTCACGGCCTGGATCTCAAAGGTGTACTGTGTGTGGGCCAGCAGGTCGCTGATGTAGATGTGAGTCTCGGTCAAGCCCAGCTGGCGCGGGGAGAACTGCACATTGTCCCCACAGCGGGTGCACGCGCCGCGCCCCGACCCGCAGCTCTTGCAGATGATGTTGTACACCAGGTCCTCACGGCCCCCGGAGTCCCGGGGAGGAGTCCACTCTAGCATCAGCGATGTCTCGTTCACGCTGGAGATCACGGTCTGGGGGGCGGAGGGAATGGCTGTGGGGGAGGAAGAAAGACAGAGGCAGTGAGAGTCAGTGGCCCATCACCACGAGGCAGGGCGCACACAGGCTCAGCAGCATGTTTCCGATATGCCCAGATTCAGAGGGGAGATGGGAAGCCGGTGCCTGCCATGGTTCTCTGTCTCCCATTAGGTGGCCAGGCCTCACCCCACAGGGTGCTCCAGGAGCCTCCATGGACCACCAGTCCCCCCTCCTTCACAGAGTGGCGGGTAGTCCCCACCCCCAGAGTCCCTTACGAACTAGCACTACGGAAAAAGGTTAGCAAGTCCCCAGACTGGATTCAAGCCATCTCTGTAAACCTCCCTACTCTTCCTCCTCGCAACCAAGGGCATGCTGTGCTATGGTGTCCCATCGTTCCACAGCACCTCCCACGGTGCATGCCGTGCACCCGTCGGGAGATATACAGCCACCCAGACCTCGGCAGGGAAGTAGAGGAGGAAAGCACTTCCTATGGTTTTTCACTGTAAACTCAAGTCTGCATGGTAGAGATCTGGGAATCTTTACCATAATTACCAGTGGTCTGTATATTCCTGGAGCACAGAGCCTGTTGGGCAGCATGTACACATAGTGAGAGAAAGAGACTGCCCCAAAGAACTTACACACTAAATAGAAAAAGGCTGGGAATACAACCAGTGGGCTGTCACTAAGACAAGGTCACCACGCAGGCTGGTGGCAGAGCGGGGATTGGACCCTGGGTCTTCCAGGTCAGTGACCTGCCCATTAGATTACACCACTCACTTGAATGGCAACTGATAAAAGCCTTTTTGCTCACCCTTAGACATGTATTTGCAAGTTTGCTTGTGCTATTTGCCACAAGCCAGTTTCAAATCCCTGGGGGTCTACCGTCAGGCCCTTCCATCTCGATTCAGTCCCCAGAGGGAAGTTATTCCAGTACCAAAACTGGAATGCAGGAACCTATGTTTCTGCATCCACAGTCTGTGCCAGACACACACTGGGAGATGCCTATCTTATCCTCAACATCCAGCTATCGCTTGGAAGGGAATGCCACATGTGGGCATGGCAGCTCACAGGAGGTTAGCTCTGTGCTCTAGGAGGGCTCTGCAGACACTGACATTTTATCTGTTCCAAATGAGATGGGTTTTACCTGTGTGGTCTTACTCACTTACTCCGGGTGAAATCAGAAGCAACCTTAGAAAAGTCCTAGCCCAGTATCCTGTCTTTGACAGTGGCCAGTGCCAGGTGCTTCAGAGGGAATGAGTAGAAACAGGTAATCATCAAGTGATCCACCTCATTGCCCATTCCCAGCTTCCAGCAAACAGCAATCCCTGCCCATCTGGCTAATAACCCTTGATGGACCTATCCTCCATAAACTTATCTAGTTCTTTTCTGAACCCTGTTATAGTCTTGGCCTTCACGACATCCTCTGGCAAGGAGTCCACAGATTGACTGTGCATTTTGTAAAGAAATACTTCCTTTAGTTCGTTTTAAACCTGCCACCTATTAATTTCATTGGGTGACCCCCTAGTTCTTGTGGTATGAGAAGTAAATAGCACTTCCTTATTTGCTTTCTCCACACCAGTCATGATTTTATAGACCTCTATCATATCCCCCCTTAGTCATCTCTTTTCCAAGCTGGAAAGCCCCAGCCTTATTAATCTCTCCTCATATGGAAACTTTTCCATACTCCTAATAATTTTTGTTGCCTTTTTCTGTACCTTTTCCAATTCTGATATATCTTTTTTGAGATGGGGCAACCAGATCTGCACACAGTATTCAAGTTGTGGGCGTACCATGGATTTATAAAGACGCAATATGATATCTTCTGTCTTACTATCTATCCCTTTCCTAATGATGTCCAACATTCTGTTAGCTTTTGTGACTGCCACTGCACATTGAGTGGATGTTTTCAGAGAACTATCCACAATGACTCCACGATCTCTTTCTTGAGTGGTTACAGCTAATTTAGACTCCATTATTTTATAAGTCTAATTGGGATTATATTTTCCAGTGTGCATTATTTTGCATTTATCAACACTGAATTTCATCTGACATTTTGTTGCCCAGTCACCCAATTTTGCGAGATCCCTTTGTAACTCTCCACAGTCTGCTTTGGAATTAACTATCTTGAGTAGTTTTGTATCATCTGCAAATTTTGCCACATCACTGTTTACTCCTTTTTCCAGATCATTTATGAATATGTTGAACAGTACTGGTTCCAGTACACACCCACAGGGGACATCACTATTTACCTCTCTCCATTGTGAAAACTGACCATTTATTCCTACCCTTTGTTTCCTATCCTTTAACCAGTTACTGATCCAGGAGAGGACCTTCCCTCTTATTTCACGACAATTTACTTTGCTTACAAACCTTTGCTGAGGGACCTTGCCAAAGGCTTTCTGAAAATCTAAGTACACTATATCCACTGGATCACCCTTGTCCACAGGCTTGTTGACCTCATCAAAGAATTCTACTAGATTGGTGAGGCATAACTTTCCATTACAAAAAAACATGTTGATTCTTCCCCAACAAACCGTGTTCCTCTATGTGTCTGATAATTCTGTTCTTTAATATAGTTTCAACCAATTTACCTGAAGTTAGGCTTTCTGGCCTGTAATTGCCAGGATCGCCTCTGAAGCCTTTTTTAAAAATTGGTGTCACATTAGCTATCCTCCAGTCATTTCATACAGAAGCTGATTTAAATGATAGGTTACATACCACAGTTAGTAGTTCTGCAATTTCACATTTGACTTCAGAACCCTTGGGTAAATACCGTCTGGTCCTGGTGACTTATTACTGTTTAATTTATCAATTTGTTTCAAAACCTCCTCTAATGGCACCTCAATCTGGGACAGTTCCTCAGATTTGTCACCTAAAAAGAATGTTCCAGGTTTGGGAATCTTCCTCACCAGCCATGAAGACTGATGCAAAGAAATCATTTAGTTTCTCCGCAATGGCCTTATCTTCCTTGAGTGCTCCTTTAGCATCTTGAACGTCTAGTGGCCCTACTGGTTATTTAGCTGGCTTCCTGCTTCTAATGTACTTACAAATGTTTTTGCTGTTACTTTTTGAGTTTTTGGCTAGCTGTTCTTCAAATTGTTTTTTGGCCTTCCTAATTATATTTTTACACTTCACTTGCCAGAGTTTATGTTCTTTTCTATTTTCCTCAATAGAATTTAATTTCCACTTTTGAAAGGATGCCTTTTTGCCTGTAGCTGCCTCTTTTACTTTGTTGTTTAGCCAGGGTGGCACTTTTTGGTCTTTATACTATGTTTTTTAATTCAGGGCATACATTTAAATTGAGCCTCTAATATGATGTCTTTAAAAAGTTTCCATGCAGCTTGAAGGGATTTCACTTTTGGCCCCATACCTTTTAATTTCTATTTAACTAGCTTCCTAATTTTTGCATAATTCCCCTTTCTGAAATTAAATGCTACTGTGACAGGCTGCTTTGGTGTCCTCCCTCCCCCCCGCAGGGATGTCTAATTGTATTATGTTATGGTCACTATTAACAAGCAGTTCGGTTACAGTCACCTCTTGGACCAGATCCTCTGCTCCACTTAGGACTGAATCAAGAATTGTTTCTCCTCTTGTGAGTTCCAGGACTAGCTGCTCCAAGAAGCAGTTATTTAAGGTGTCCAGAAACTTTATCTCTGCATCTCATCCTGAAGTAACATGTACCCAGTCAATACCCATGAAATGACTCCAGTGTAAAACCAGCCTGCAGAAGAGGGCAAGTAGTCCTATAGTTTAAGTACTCACAGAGATCTCCACTCGAAGGGTGTGAATGCAGAATGGGAGGGCTAAAATCCTCAGAGGGCACTCTGTGAGCACCCCATGCTCTCCCTGCAGATCAGTTACTGTCGTGTGTTGACTGAAATCAGTGAGCAGGAAACCTTAATTTAAATCAGTGATTTTAATCTTGTTTTGCATTTGTACTATTTACTTATTTTCCTAAAAAATGGTTCCTTCTTATTGGTTGGCATAATTATGAAAACTTGCTGATTTGCAAGCAGATATAGCCTTTATACTAGATGTGGTGCTTCTTTTTGCTAACCAGGAGGATACACTGCATCTAAACACATTTATTTAATCAATGATGACTTATCAGATATTTATTCTGGTTCTTTTTACATTTTTTAATATGCTAGACACATTTCTTATTTACTGAATGATAACTTTCTACTCAGGGTTGTGTCAAGCTGCATTTCACTGGAAATTGGAATGCAAGTAAAAATGTACAAAAGCAGCATTCACAAATTGTTTTTATTAGTGAAGTAAAACTATCTGAATTCTGCAGGACACATTAAAAAAGGAAGGTTATCAAAGTGACAATTAACGCTTTGGCCCTGTGCCTTCTAAGACGCGGAGTGAAAGCAGCCCTGTGCATTCGCTGTTTGCACTCCAGGGCTGGGCTGAGGGGGTGTTACCCTCTTGAGGAATCCTCGTTAGGCTAATTAGAGGCAACATCACCAGGGAAGGGGCCACGTGCTGTGTTCTCAAAAATGTAAATCAGAAGTGGGAAAGGCCACTTCAAAGTGGGGAAAAAGGAAATTTCCTCCTAATAAAAGAAGGAGAGATAAGAAAGTGTGAAGATAACTGGCAGGCCCAGCCCAGCAGGCAAAGGCCGTGCACTTGTGGGAGCGGGAACAGGACAGGACTGAAGCAGCCGTGCAGGATCCTAACGTTTTATGGGATGAAGCCGACTGGGAAAATCCAGGAGCAGCTCCTGAAAAGAAAACGTTGCACACAAGTCACACTCGCCTTGTGCTGCTTCAAGAGAGCCCCCAACACACCACAGACATAGAGGGCTGCCTGGCCCTCTGCAGCCTCGAGTGGGGGCTCTGACTGGCACTGACTGGGGGTTCTCCCTCGAGTGGGGGCTCTGACTGGGGATAGAGCTGGGGACAGGACACCTGGGTTCTATTCCCTGCTCTGCTGCTTATTCACTGGATCAGAACGGGCAAGTCACCGGCTCCGATTATCCCCTGAGCAGGAAGAGATGTCGGCACTGTCCTCCTTTAGGAAGTATGGTCCGCTCCAGGCAGGACACATTCACGGTGCAAATGGGATTTGCTGGACTGAGTTTATTTTGTTGACTCATTAAAGCCTGAAGAACTTTCCCAAAAGGTTACTAACATGGTCCTTCATTGACCCCTCGGCAGGAACCCTAACCCTATCCTTACCCACACCACAACCCAAATGCAATACTAAACCCAACCCTAAAAACAGCCTTGACCTAACCCAACGCTAACCCTAACCCTCACGACAGCCTAGCCCTAACCCAACGCTAACCCTAACTCTAACTACAACCTAACCCTAAGGCTAACACTGTTCCTAATCCTAACATTAGGATTAAACCTAACCCTAACACCAACCAGCTCCCTCTGCAGGAGAGCTACAGGCATTCAAGCCACTAGCGAGATGGAGGTGTGTGTGCCAGTTGACCACCCCATCCCACTAGGGTCAGGACCTGTCTTCACAAACAATCTCTGACTGCACCAACACCTTTACATGCAGCCAAAGGGGGATGAGCTGCCCTGGCTGGGATGGTTTGTTAGACACCAACAGGCAATCTGACCCAGTTTCATCCCCACTTCAGGGTCTTTACCATCTCAAGGCCTTTCCCTGCCCCCCATCCAGCCTAGTGGTTACGTACTGGTGCATGGCATATCCAGGGGATCGGAGTCTGCCCGGTAATATCCATTTCGGCATACACAGTTGGTGGCCCCTTCCGAAGTTGTCCTGCTGTTAATCGGGCAGTGAACACACCCTTCATCCCCTTGGCTGGCCTTGAACGTCCCTGATGGGCAGCCTGGAAAAGAAGTGAGAACAACATTTGGTGAGAGGAAAGCCCCAACCACAGTTCTGGATTGGGAAGTAGGATGGGGAGATGGGCAGGGTCCAAACCCCAAATCTGACAACTCAAAACAAACAAACAAACAGGAGAAGCAGCAGCTGGCTTGAAAATTTCCAGGACCTAAGTACTGCTGCTCTGTCAGACTGTGGAGACGGAGTGCCTGCTAGCCAGAGAGATGTCCCTACCTATGATTACAGGACAGGCTGCCAGTTACTTGGCAATATGGTTAGGACTTTAAAGAGGAGCTGACTCCATAACTCCATCTCCTTGCTTCTGCCCATTATGCCATTGTTGATGCGTGGGTGTAAGTTATGTTCAGTGACAGCACCCAGCTGATACTTGAACCTGCAGCCACCTAGGCAACAGTTCTCCCAGTGGAGCTAAAGGAGATGCTTCATCACCTACTAGCCCTAGGAGTGGTGATGGTCTTACTTCAGGTCTCTGGTGCCCAGTGGGAGAAGTGTTACAATGGTTGCTGGGTATGCAAGGTGGGCTGAATGTTGAGGACCAGGATGTGAATTATGGCAAATAATAATTGTGATGAAAATGCTTAGAGAAATTACTGCCAAGTGCCTTATCCAACAAAAAGCCCTTGTAGGTCATGGAACCCATTTGGTTGATTCCTGCACCCCTGGCATCTGGCTCCTAAATATGGACTGTAGTGGTCCATCTGTACTGCTCTGGGTGTCTATGGCCGATTTTGTGCTGTTAACTTGCTGTGGAGCAAGGGGAATGGCAGGTGCTATCTGCAGTGAAATACAATAAGTAAATACATTTCCCATTTCACTTTATTAGAAAAACTTTGTGTAGAACATCTCCTTCCACTATGACAATGTTAGGCACCAGAAGGGCAAGAGAAAACAGCCCAAGAAGAAGGTTACAGACTAGGACTGGTCAGAAATTTTCTGTCAAAACTTTTTTTTCCATGGAAAATTGGCGTTTCCACTGAACAAAAGGTTTTGTGAAAGGTTTCTGCTTTCCTCAAAACATTTCCATTTTTATCAGCAAACCAACTGCTCCAAAAACGCTTGGGTTTCAACAGTTTTCAACCAAAAATGTTCAGTTTTCATTTTTTTGACAAAAAGACAACATTTTCCACAGAAAAAGACCCCCTTTTCCAATTATCTGTGTTACAAAGCTTCTTCTCTTCTCTCATCTGAGCATCTCCAGTGAGAACCTGGCTTCTCCTTCCAGGTTCTTGGATCTTCACACATGGCCCAATCCCCCAAGAGTGGCTCTATTGTTGACCCAACTTCCAGCACATATTTCAGTGCAAACCCATAGCAAAAAAGGTTGAGCTGTGGGAGTAGTGATGGGCAAACACCTCTCGGTGTAATGGAGGAGCAGTGGCCGCTCCATAATTAAGGATGCAGCAGGGTTTCTGTTTTTAGCCTCATTTTGATGCTGCAATCAACATGCAGTGTCTGATAAGGCTGAAATTCCAGGGCCAGAGTAGTTTGTGGTGGAAATGTATGATCATTTGATCAAAGACTTTCCAAGATACAGGCCCCTTCCCCCAAGAGACTTATCTAAAAAAATGTCAACCTTCTATTAATGCTTTTTTGCAGGCAGGGACAAATCAGAGTAGTATCCACAGTAGATACAGGCCATTGACTGAATCTGCTGAGATCTCGTCCAGCTCTGAGAGCTGACCATGAAAACATTGCTAGAGGTTGGGTCTGGCTCTGTGGAGATGGAAGAGGGCCTGCTCCAAGTCATGGCTGGCTCCAGCCAAACAAATCCAGCTCTCCCACCCCAAAATGCCCTGGGCTTAGGGGAGGAGCACCAGTGTGGCAGCCCAGCTTGCGTTTCAGCTGGTAGCTCAGAAGCTGTGGTGAGCACCCCCCAGCTCCCCTTTAATGACTCAAGCAAGGAGCAGGTGAGCCAAGAAACTGACGGGCAGCAGGGAACAGACAAGATGGGCAGTGCCTTGCGGACAACTCTCACCGTATCTGCCACAACACCAGAGCAACATGCCCTGCCTCTGCCCCATCCCAGATCCCTAGAAAGGGGGGAACCAAAGCTCCAAACACACTTTTGCTGCCTCAGGCTCTCCTGGGTTCTACTCCCAGGCCAGACCCTGCCACTGGTGTGACCTGGGAGAAGTCTCTGCTCCTCCCTGCCTCAGTTCCCCCATCGGTACCAGGAGCCCAGCACTCAGAGGGGTTGATGCTTGCAATGTGCTAAGCAAGATCAATCTTGCCTGCCCGCGCGCACCTCCTGGGCTCTGACTCCTGGAAGAGAGGGACCTGCCCCTAGTCTTGGTTGGCTGAGCTCAGAAAGGGCCATGTCGGTGGCTCTGCCCTGCCAGCTAACCCTGCTGGGTAACTCACAACCCTAGATGCCTTCTGCCCATCACTTGCTAGGCCAATGAGCTGGCAGCTCCACAGGCCAGGCAGACCATGCAGCTGACTCATTTGCATCCTGTACGGAATCCCAGGCACCCCGTAATCTTGCTAATCTTTACAAACAAACCGTCATCCAGGGGTTCCTGTACGTGCCTAGAGATGCGGCCAAGACAGGCAGCTCAGTGCATCACTCACTGCCTCCAGGGGAAAGAAGCAAAGTCCAACTCACTGTGTGTGGGGTGAGGGTTAATTGTACCTGTTATGAAAGGGAGGCCAAATCCTGGGAGGTGCTGAGCCCCGGCAAGTCTCATGAGCCCCAAGGGAGAGAGACAGGGCAACCTGGCTCCAAGGGGAAAGGCAGGGTTCAGCATGTGTCCTATCCCCTGCTATCTGTATCCAGCAATGGGACTGTCTCCTGTAGTCTATTCCCAGTGACGGGACTGTCCCCTGCCGTCAATACCCCAGCAGCAGGCTGTCCTGTTCCTGCTGTCTATATTGTGTGGGTGAGTTAGGATATTTCCTGAAGCATAGGCCACAGGTATTGTCCAGTTCTTATTGCAGTGGCTGGAGGTGCCTTTTCACCCCCAGTCCTTTGGCGCTGATGCCTGCTTCCAGGCCCAGCATTACCCAACGATTTTCAAGGGCCACAAATTCGTCTCAGAAAATGCGGAATATGAACAGCGCTAACTGTGGAACAGCAGCAGACAGAAGAGTCTTCATCCGTTATAGAAATTACGCATCACAGCAAAACACTGACACAGAAATTCAATTTTACAGTTTAAATTTCTTCAAATCCGAGATTTTGCAGCGGTTTAATGAGTCCCTGGGCTCCTGGAATGTTGTTTGGGGCCCCAAAATACCCACATGGCCCTAGAAACCAGTCCTGCCTGCTTCCTGCACAGACCCTGTCTCCTGAACCAGGGCAAGTGGCTGATGCATGTGCCCGGGGACAGATATAAACCAGGCACCTGCCACCAGCTTCCATTCCCTTCCACTTGAGCGGCAGAGCATTTGAGTTGCAACCTCACGAAACCACCTTGCTGCCTCTGATCTTCCAGAAGGGCCTAACCTTGTTGGTTCAACACTTCCCCCCGTTGAGTTAATCCAGAGAGCTGCGAAGAGACCGAGGGAAGCGTTCATAGCGTCTCCAAACACGCCGCCATGTCCTTGAAAACTGCTCAAGCACAGTCCTCCCGAGTTTCCCCCTCCCCCCCTCACTCCTGATCACTTCTGCAAACAATTCATGTCAAGCAGCTCTCCCGGGGGAGAAAGGCTTTCAAAATGGCAGCCCTAGCTCCGCATTCATGGCTCTGAGGAAGGGCTCTCCTCGGCCTGCCTTTGTTTCTCCAGACAGGCCTTTCGCTGCACAAGAGGCTTTTCTCAATGTCTGACACAAAGCAGCCAGCCCCGGCTCTGTCAATTAACTTTAACACAGAACCTTTAATAACCTGCCGCCTTATCTCTCGGCTGTCCGCCTCGCTTCTCCAGCGCCTGATGCTGCACGGACGGGGGGCTGGGCAGAGGACCACTGCGGCCTGATCTGCCAGTGCCCAGCCCCTGGCAGTGCCATTGACTATGAGGCACCACAATGGGCGAGATCAGCACTGGTAGGCTCCAGAGACTGGGAATTAAATCAGAATCAGCCAGCCCCTGCCTCCCTGTCTTTCAGCGCCTCACACGCGCCATGAAGCGCTCCCATTGTCTCTCTCCCCTTGTCTCCTGTGCTCTCTCCCCGGGCTTTCCTCCTGACAGCTAATCTCAGACACTGCACCGCAACTGGGGAAGGCACAATTCCTTGCCTACGTGAATCCCTAATTAGAACAGGCACCTCAGCTCCTCTCCCTGCACCCTCCTTCTTTAGTAGACAAATACCCTGACCTAGCAGGAGAGGCTGAGGTTGGGGAGCAAAGGTGAGCCTCATCATAGGGTCATACACTGGTAGAAATGGCTACACTGGCTCAGAGCGTGGCCCATCCAGCCCAGCCTCCCGTCACCCACACCGCAAGGTGCCAGCTGCCTCAGAGGACAGGGCAAATCCAGCTTGCCTCCTGACCCGAACAATTAGAGGTTGGCTCACACAGTAGGTTTCTCTCTTTCCAAAATTCATTATTGTTAGCACTTCCTGTTAAACCTGCAAACTCCTGTTATCCACACATGTGTCTAATTCCATTCAAATCCTGCTAAACTCTAGGCCCCAATGACATCTGGTGGCAATGAGTTCCACAGGGTAATTATGCTGTGTGAAAAGCATTCCCTTTGACCTGTTCCGAATTTGCCACCTTTCCATTTCATTGAATGTCCCCCTAGTTCTCGTGCTATGGGACCAGGAGAATATAAATTCCTGATGACCCTTCTCTAGACCAGACATTATTTCATACACTTGTATCATATCCATTCTTACCATCACGAAGGTAACAATCCGAACCCTTTCAATCTCTCTTCACATGGGAGTTTTACCAGGCCCTAATCTCTCCTGTCACCCTCTCTAATTCTGCTGTACTGAGTGACTGGAATGGCACACAGCATTCCAGCGAGGCATATTCCAGCACTGACATAGTTTCCCATATTATCCTCCACCTTATTCCTTGTGCTTTTTGTTGCTCTTCTGGCAACAGCTGCAAATGGAGCAGAGCTCTCCATGGAGCTGTCCGCAGTCACGCCCAGGTCATTTCCCGGAGCTGATACAGTTCATTCACAACCCAGAGAGCTATATGGGTCGTTCACACTGTTCCCTCCAGTGTGCACTTTTCATCACTGGCCTTTGCCTGCCACAGTGTTGCCCATTCCTCTGGCTTGGTCAGGTTCCTCTAGAGCTTCTCACTGGCTTCTCTGGACTTGCGTAACCTAAATAATTTTGTGCTATCTGCAAATTTTGCCCATTCCTGGCTCACCCTTTTTTCCAGACCCTCACAACACGACTGCTTAGTTTCTTTAGTAGCCTCTGGTGAGGGACCTTGTCAAAGTCCACCCCACTCTCCCATAGCCATCACTGCACCGACATGTTTGCAGAATTCTATTCAGCTTAGCCTTTAACTTTCTGTAAATAAAAGTGATCCCATCCCCCCGGGAGAGCTGTGGGGTGGGAGCGGAGAGGGAGTCTCTGAATGGGATCTCCCACTCCACACTGCTCCTGCAGACGTGTGTTGGGTGACGTGCAGCAACAGAGGCTGCGTGGAGGTGGCCCGACACCCTTGCACCAAGAGCACTGCAGTTCAATTGCCACCATTAGCTGTGGCCTTGGGAACACAAGACAGCCATGTCCCAGTTCCCTGGCCCCCTGGGGCCGGTGTGTGCATGTCTGCTTATGCTGCTGGGATTCTCAGGATGCCCATTAGTGGCTGAGGAAGCCACATCCAGCGGTGTGCAGTCTGAGTCCGGCAATCAGCTTCATTTGCCCTTTCACTATCCACATCCCTTCTGGGAAGGGGCCGTGGGAGAAACTTGGCTCAGATACAATGTGGGGATCTCTCCAGAGATGGGCCCCAGCTACCCAGTTCAGGCCCGGATCTTGAACTCTCCCAAGGCACCAGCTGTGGGGGTAGCTGGGGGAGCACTGAGTCCATCTCAGGTCCCAGCGAGATTCCTGCTTTGTGCCCAGGTTGCCATGATCACCATGCGCCCACACGCAATCCATCTGCACTGGGGACTGCAGGTTTATGAGGTTACATGGGGGAGCAACGTTTGGTCCGACAGCTGTTTGCTCCTCCTGCAAGTCTAAGCTTGCCAGCCTGGGCAATGTGAAGTAGTTCAGGGCCCTTCCAGCCACTGCCCTGGTGTGAAATCCTCGTTACACTCGTGTCAGTGGGAGCTGTGCCATTAACTTCCTCACGGCCAGGAGTTCACCCTACCACAAGGGCCTATCGGGCAGTACAGCCCAGGTATTCTATATGGAGACACACCCATGCACATACAGAACACCTGCCTCTATCTGCACCAGTGCATCTCCCGGGGCTACTGTCCGGCACTCCTTCTCTCAGGGCTGCCTGGAACTGGCAGGAGGGTGGCAGACAAGTGGCAGGGCCAGGGTTTTTAGCTGTCACCGATGGGTGGCCAGGCCTGTTGTGGAATTGTGCTGAGGGGATTGACTGGTGACAAAACAGGTTTCCATCAACATTGGAACCAGCGTGAGTCCCAGAGAACTGGTGGGTCTGGGGCACTTGGAAATCTTTCAGTGTGCACACATGTGCTTCTGAGGCAGTGCACGTGCCTGACCCAGCCCTGGGAATGCCGGCATTCTCCAGGGTCAGCAGGGCTAGAGTGAACTGGCCTTTCTCTGGTGCCAGCCCTTTGCTCTAATCATTAAACCCCACACTCACCGCCCTTCCAGAGAGGGGCTGAATGAGCTGGTCCCACCTGTGTACAACTCCATTCCTCCAGTTTCGTCCCCGATAACCACGCTCCGAACTTTTTAATTACAAGCCTGCAGCATGACATTGTGCGTGAGTGACACCAGGAATCCCACTGCCAGGTGCTGTCCCTGCCGGCCACATTGGCAGCATTTAGAGAGCAGTGCATGAGAGGAAACCAAGGGCAAACGAGATTAACTGAAGGGAAATGTGGAGATCAACCAGCTTCTCTAATGTGGATTAAGGAGCTGTCGTTAAAAGAGGAAAAATCCACAGTACAAATACACTCAATTTAACCCAGTGATTCTCCACAGGACAGAAATAGAAGCTGATTGCATAGGACACTGGAAAGCCTCCTACACTTTGCTAATCGGAGTTTTACCAGGATCCCTAGATTCAGGCTCCATTGCTGCTGTTCACAATTACCCCTTGTTGACCGGACCAGCTAGTCAAAGATCAGGGCTCTGGGGATGTTCTTGGAAGCAGAAACTGATGCAGTCTGGTATTTTCTTTGAAGCAATCTTGTTTATTTACAAGGAATGTACAAAGCCCTGCATCTCCGAATGCACAAGGAACCAAGAACAAAAGGAGCAATTTCTTAGTTTACAGCTCCAAGCCTCCTGAGCCAACACCAGACCCAAATGTTCTCCCTCTAGCTTTTCTCATGGTCACACTGTGATTTCAGGCTCCTGCTTGGCTTTCTTGCCTCTCTCCTAAGCAGGTTCACACACTTCTTTTGTCTTAGGTGGGGCCTATGCTTACAGTGATGTTAACTGAAGGGTCAGTTCACACCTATCAATCTCAGTGGGGTTTTAACTCAACTCCTAGCAGAGTTTCACCCAGCTCCTAACAGCAATACTGCTTTGCACTTCTACCGCCCCTTTCACCCCAGGATCTCAAAATCTTAATACATCAAGACCAGCTGCTCCAGCAGGCAGGTGTGACCATTCCCATGTTGTGGGGAGAGAAACTGAAGTACGAAGGGGTTACCTGACTTTCCCAGTACCACTCTGTAATGGAGCCAGCATGAGAAGCCAGGATTTCTAACTCCTGGTCTTGTTCATTAGCTGTAAGAACAGGCCTCCCCCTCAACGCCAGCACTCCTGGACCCAGTTACCATGTCTGGAAAGTTTCTGACCAAGGCGTTCTTCTGTAGACAAGCTGTTTACTTTCCCAATAGGTTTCCAGACGTCCCATGCTCCTTTTCAGGTCTATACATTTCAGATGTACGTAGCTAACAGCATGTCCCATTTAGTGCCTGGTTGATGCCACAGGCCACTTTCTGATTGCTCTGAAAAACGTTTGTCAGAGCACGGGTTCGCTGCACAGAGGGGATGAGGCATGTCTCGCAGAGCTGGGTGATTTGAACTGTAGGCGTTAGCGCTAAGAGAGCCCTAGTAGGCCCCATCTAGTCCTAACCCTCCAACGGCCAGGGCAGGCTTCCTGCCTGCAGCTTAGGCTCACTCTGGCAGTGTTGGCATCACCCCCAGTCCATGGCCTTTGGGGCGATTCTGAAATGGAGTATTTACATAAAATGCAGACCTTGGTATTTACTGGGCATGGGAGATTTGGGGGCAACATCCCTGAGAGCCATTCAGAGCCCCCCGCCCTCCATTTGACCACAGTGTCCCTGTGCTTGTAGAATTGCCTCTTGTGGCTCTCACAAGCATTAGCCCCGGGCTGTGAACCCAGCTCTCTGTCTCTGCGGGGCTCACGAGGTCATCTCCCTGCTAACAGGGCTCAGCAGCTCAAGCATCTGGGGAGACTCCACCCTTGTGGGACAGGCACACCTGTGAGCATCCACTTCCCTCGCCCTCTCCCACTGCAGCCAGCACTAGTGGCTGCGCACAGCCATTACAGGGGAGTGATTAGGGGCTCAGGAGGCGATATGCATGGAATTCTTTACCTGGTCAGGAAGCCCAGTTCAACCAAGGAGGCTGCCTAAGCGACCCACCTGACAAAGCCACTAAAGAGAAATAACAGGCTTTGGGTCCAAGCTCTACCCTGAGTACAGAGGGACACTGAACTGCTCCCACATTTAACATTGCATCTTTAGAACACAGACAGCACAGACAGACCGGATCGGAGGCTTCTGCTGAAAACTACTGCCGAGCAATTTGCTCGGTCAGCCCAAGGGCAGAGATCTACCCCCCATCCAACTAAGACTCTGCATTATCAGACCCTTTCCCCAGTCTGTGTGCCCTCCACATTCTGCAAGGGGTACCACGCAGTCTCCAGAGGAGGGACGAGGGCTGGGTGACCCTGTCTGACCCAACAGCACCACGCTCAGCTGCACAGCTCACTGGGCAAGAATGCAAACCTGTTACAAGTCCCATAACCACATCTTAGCCAGCTGAATACCCAAATCCACCAGTGGTGTAAACTGGCATTGCTCCCTGGAGCTCTCCTGCTTTACACTGTAGACCCACCCTGAGAGGAGTTGTGCCCATTTACACACCACAACCACACCTGAGAGGAGCTGGGCCCGTTTACACCACCCCCTCACCCTGAAAGGAGCCATGCCTGTTTACATCACCTAAACCTCAGACAATAACCTACCAGTTAACTCATCAATCCGGTATGTTCTGTTTTTTCAGGCTTTCAATACAGAGGATGGACTCATCTGCTCTACAGTCATTGGTTGCAAAACTTGTGGTTTTTGTGTCTCACCGATTCCTTACAATATAATTTTTTTTTTGGTACTTCAAAAAAGGGTCTGAAAGGGCAAATAGCATCTTGGTTTTAAGTTTTTAAAAGGACTGAAAAGTTGAGAGATGAAGCTCTTGCCGGGCGGGACCTATGGACAGGAAGTGCTTTGTGTCCTATTGGTCTTCCAGAAGAATTTAGGACTTTCGTATTTTGTTTCTTTGTTTGGTCTTCTTGAACTGTTTCCCAGAGCCCCTCTCCTAAAAGCTGCACCTCTCTGGGCTGGGATGTTAACCATTAAGAAAACGACTCCCAACCTTTTAACATACTGAAAAGCAGGCAAGTGAGCCAGCAATGACATCAAAGTTGGGTTGATGGAATCCCCCTAATCCCATAAACCCTTCTTGCTTTAATTGGTGTTAAAACAAAGATAATCTTATCTCAACCCTTATAAAAGAGGGAATAGGATGGACCCTCTAAAAGCCCCTCTAAAAGCCCTCATAAACTTGGCAAACATTCCATGGCCAGAGCCCTGCGGAGACCAGCTTTAATCCTAAAGGAAACATAAAACTAAAAAAGGAGCTTTCCTGAAACAGAGCCCTTCAAAGCCGCCTGCCCCTCCGCCTGCTTCCCGTCCCCCGGTCAGTGCCTTGGAAAGACAGAGACAGACTGACAGACGGAGAAAGGGGGAGACAGACAGGCACAGGCACTACCTTCACTGCTTTTACCTGGGGATCACTGACACGCGCGAGCTACCACAATGAGCCAGGCATGTCAGGATGATCACAAGCTACGCAGCCATGGACCCCTGCAGGCTTTCCCTCACAGGAAAACTAAAGATCCCACTGTGGTTTTAAGCAGGTGAAAACCACCCCTTTCTTTAGAAGTGATGGCAAGGCCTCAGAAACGGAGTTACACATAAGCGTGACGGAAGGCAGACCTTGGCCCGGCATGACACCAGGGGATGTGAAGCGACGGGCTGACGCCAGAACCAAAATGGAGTACACTGCCAATCAGATACACAGGCATCAAAACGGGGTCAGCAGAATCAGCACGAGGCTCCACTGGCCCACTCGTCAGCTGGGCTGAGCACCTGCAGCTCTCAGGGCCTCACACTGGATTTGTGGGTGCTCAGCAGCTTGTTGTCTCAGGCAGTCAGTCAGCATTGCTATCCCACGCCTGTCTCTGAGGTGTCTGATCACGTCCCGATGTGATGGGGCACCGAGGGAAGATGTCTCTGGCTCTCCACTTTTGCTGGGTGTCTGGGGGGCTGGTTGCCATGCCGGTGCCATGGGCGGATCAGCTGACGTGGGGTTTGCAGTTTGGTCTGAAGGGGCTGGCCGGTCCCCCAGAAAGCTCTGTCTCCTGCCCACACAGGTCCCGCGCTGGAGGTGGTAATACCATTGCCCCAGTGCAACATAGCTGACTGCACAACTCTTCTGAGTCCTCTGGCCATCAGAGGTCAGCCATATCAAAGGAAAGGCCCAGCTACGGGAATATGCACATTTGGCCATGTCCATGCAGGAGTCTGTCCATAGCACTCCCAGGGCTCCCTCTGCTGCTGGCCGCCTGATAAGGAGGGGCCCACGATATTGCCACATCTAAGTGGAGGGGGAGGCCCCCCTTGGTAAGCTCTCCCCTTAGTTTGCTCAGGGTGGTTAGTGCTGAGCCATTGCTGCGGAGGTGATTTGCAACGAGTGCTGACCAGACGATGACATGCTTTTGGGTGGCTCATCCATTTCCTCCTCAGAGGGGCTGATGATAATCGCAGTTAGCAGGGCTCCCAGATCCCGGACCTCTGTCATTGGCCAAGAAGGCATGGATCACAGCAGCAGGCAGGCACTCCGTTTCCCTGAAGAGACATTTGAATTTTCTGCTGTGTGAAGGCCTGAAATCAGGAAGGGAAGGTGCTGTGATGTAGTGTCTGGTTCCTACTGTCTTGATGCAGATGAGGAGGGTCATTAATTCTCACAGTGAGAGATGCTGGCTCCAGGAGAAGCGAGCCAAATTCAGACTGCAATTAAGGCATACATTTCTAACTCTGAGGGTAATTAACCATTGGATCAATTTACCAGGAGTCATGGTGGATTCTCCAGCACTGACCATTATTACATTAAGATGGGATGTTTTTATCAAAGATCTACTCTAGCAATAATTTTGCAGAAGTTCCCTGGCCTGTGTTTCGCTAGAGGGCAGACTAGGTGATCACAAAGCTCCCTTCTGGCCTATGCATCTATGAAATTATCAATTGTAATAACTTTATTACAGCCTGTAAAACATAATGGGATACACTGTGTATGATGGACACAAAGTAAATGGATAATGGGCTCTGTCCTTCTTAAAGCCAGTCACATCTTACAATCCAGACTGACTCAATATCTAGAGATATAAATGTGAAGTCACGTATCAGCTCAGCAGTGTCCGAGAGGGTCCCTTCCTGAGGCAGGGGGTCCTAAGGGCAGACCTTGTATGTGGGTTGCTCCGTTTTCCAGCAGTGTCTCCCAATGGCCCAACACACAATTTCCTGTCTATCTTGTTGCTGCAGTTGAATGTGGATGGTTGGGTTTCCCATTTTCCAAGCCTCCTTTAATACATTCCCAGTTCACTCACTCCTGCTCTCCTGACTCCCTGGCTATTGACCCCCCCCTGTGCACACACACATGGAGGGGAGTGTAAATGTGCCCTTGGCAAGGAGGTTATACAAACATGCTGCTGCTGCACTGCTGGCCTGAATGTCAAAAGAGTCATTTATAGCAGGAGTGCAAAAGTCAAACAGTTGTTTGTATAAACAGCCCAGGGAACAATTGGATTTTTCTCTCCACTAAATTCATTGACTTCACTAGATCAATCACACTTGACCATGACAGTCAAGTTCTCCAAAGTGCTGTCCCAAAGAGCTGTCATTCAGTCATGAGAAGCTACTAAGCCAATCTGCTCCTTCACTTACATTTTGAAAGCCCATCCTTTTTCTGCCATCTTTGATGCACTTTTTATAGACAAGCCTCTGGCTCTCAAACATTTTAAAAGCTTCAAAACTGAGCCAACCACCCACTGACCCCAGCCACCTTAGCTGGAAACAAACCACCAAAGAACGACACGGAAAGAAGTGTAAGGACAGGCTCACGTCACTGCGGAGCAGGAGAGAGCAGCTGGCATAGAGGCAGGGAGTGCCACTAAAGGGAGTGATACAAGCAGATCTTTACAACTGACAGTCTCCCAGCATTCACATCTTCACCCAGGCTGACAGCCAGCCTTCCCCTTTGCCAGTGCAATGGATGCTTGCAGAATTCTGTGCCTATATCATTGAGCTGGCAAACTAACGGTCAAAGACCCATATCAGAATACTTGGCCTCCAGCTATCCAATTGGTGCCAACTGGTCCACGGCACAGTTTGGAGCCCACCACAGTCCAATGAAGGTGTAAATTTGCAGCCAAAAGCAGTCCTTGCTAAAGGCAGGCCAACCTTCTGAAAACATGGGCTATGTATAATGGTGGCCAGTCTAGGATGGGGAAGGAATGGATGCTTCAGCTCTCATGAGTAAAGAGCATAAGATTGGCCAGACTGGCTCAGACCAATGGTCCATCTAGCCCAGTGTCCTGTCTTCTGACAGTGGCCAGTGCCAGGTGCTTCAGAGGGAATGAACAGAACAGGTCATCATCAAGTGATCCATCCCTGCCATTCCCACTCCCACTTCCAGCTTTTGGCAAACAGAGATTAGGGACACTCAGATCATGGAATTGCATCCTTGCCCATCCTGACTAACAGTCACTGATGGACCTATCCTCCAGGAACTTATCTAGTTCTTTTTTTAACCCTGTTATAGTTTTGGCCCTCACAACATCCTGTAGCAAAGAGTTCCACAGGTTGTCTGTGCGTTGTGTGAAGAAGTACTTCCTTTTGTTCGTTGTAAATCTGTTGCCTATTCATTTCATTGGATGACTCCTAGTTCGTATGTTATGTGGAGGAATAAATAACATTTCCTTATTCACTTTTTCCACACCAGTCAAGATTTTATAGACCTCTCTCATATTCCCCCTTCATCGTCTCTTTTCCAAGTCCCAGTCCTTTTGATCTCTCCTCATATGGAAGCTGTTCCATACCTCTAATCATTTTGTGTTCTTCTCTGTACCTTTTCCAATTCCAATATATCTTTTTGAGATGAGAAGACCAGAACTGCACATGGTAGTCAAGGTGTGGCTGTACCATGGATTTATATAATGGCATTATGATATTTTCTGACTTGGTATCTATCCCTTTCCTAATGGTTCCTAACATTCTGTTAGCTTTTTTGACCACCGCTGCACATTGAGCGGATGTTTTCAGAGAACTGAATTGTGGCTTCTCTTTCGCTCCGAGTGAGAGCATAACTAGAATTCCAATGTCTGCCATTACGTGTCTATCTATCAATCTACATAACACCAGCCACCATGGTATTTAAATGCTGTACAAAACTGAAGTACGCAACAGCAGCATAGAGTGTTCTGACTGATATGAGTATTTATATTACATACACTAAACCTAGGTTAAAAAAATACTGTAAATAAAGTCAAGCACTCAAAAGTTAGGAAATGCCAGTATTACAGACCTCCATTCAACCTTAATTCTGACCCCTTGTGCATATACAATATGATACAGTCTTTATATGAACTCATTATTTTCCTCCCAGGACACCTGCTTCATTCAGTATGCAGGATGGACCATGCTCCAGGAGTGCACCAGGGTTTTGCTGTGAAGAAGGCAGCTGTGTGTACAGCGTCTCATTCACTGTAAGAAGCGGAAGGCTTGCAGAGAATCTGAGTGGACTGCAGGACTGGCCAGAAGAGCTTTCTGGCTCCGCTTTTAGCACAGATTTCCTATGTGATGTCAGGCATGTTGCTAAAATGAAAACATTTGCAGGTGGCCACTAAGTGTGTGTTCTTTATCTTCTGAGTGCCCAATGTGAGACACTGGGGCCTGATCCTTGGAAGTGCTGGGCACTCACAACTGTTCCTTGTTGATTGGTCTTGTGGAATCACTTAAGAGCTAGCAATCAGGCAGTCCTGACTTCTGATCTGGGCTCTGCCACTGACTCGCTGACTATAGAGCCTTGGAAAAATCTTTCTGTCTTGGTTTTCCCTTTTGTAAAATGGGGATAACGATACTAACTCACAAAGCAGTGTTGCAAAGAGCAATTAGTTACTGTTAATCCTCTGATTTGAACCATAAAGCTCTATAAAAAGCTACGTATGCTGAAAAATTTGATTCCCAAAAGTGGATGCCTTATCCCTGTCACCCAAAACTAGTGGAGACTTTTGCAAATGATAGTCTTAGTCTCTCTGTGCATCAGGGCTTTGTGCAATGAGACGCTGGCCTTAAGCCTTCTACATTCACTTAATTCAACCTTGTCAATGACTGCTGGCATCCCCAGGGCTGAGGGGGTGGGGAACGCAGCTAAGCAACATGTGTCTGTGTTTGTGTGTGCACATGTGTGTTTGCAGATGCCTGCAGGCATGCATGTATGGTTGTGTATGTACACGTGTGCACTGTGTGTGTGGTTGGGGGAAAGGTATTCAGTTTTACAGCTGGCCGACCCCCACCAGCCATGCCTGAAGGATGTCTTGGTGAGCAGAAAGGGTCAAATGCCCATCACTGGATATTCCTCTGCCTGTGTGGGGAGAATCCCAGACACACACACCGTGCCTGGGAACCTCAGGAGCCTCATTTCCTCATGATGTGCTCAGCCCCCTTTCTCCCAGGCCTGCAGTTCCTCTTAGCAGCACCGCAGCTTGGATGGATCCAGCACAGACTGCTGTATGGACCTCAGCTTGCAAACCTGTTCTCCTCTTTCAGCCCCACTGACCAACTCCGGCAGGCCCTATACAGCCAGTCCTGGAAACTGACCCAGAGTGGCAGGGCCTGCCATAGCTCCAGGAAACTTGCTCACTGCTGACCCACAGGGGTGCCGCTCCCTGAGCTCAGCAGTGAATGTGACACTTTGTGTTCTGGGTCCCTGCAAGGGCCATAGGGGGCTGGGAGAGCTCAGCGTGGAGAAAATGTTCAGGCGATACACTGCATGCCAAACCTGGCCCCGTCAGATTCGTTCCACTGGTTTTCCACTCACCTGTGACTGAAAAAGAACTGAGCACTAAGGGAAAATCAGTGGTTACCTAGATTCAGGTGATCATGCCCTAATGACGTTTGTGATGTGCCTACAGAATACAGTCCGTGCATCTAATATATAGACTTGCTGCTTGAAATGGGCCTCTTTTCCAAAGCTGAAAACAATTATGATCAAAACTGATTGGAAGAAAAACTGTAAACCAAACAATGGGAAGGGTAATTGAGAGTTCTTAAGAAGAGTTTCTAGAACATCCAAACTCTACAATTCCACAACACATGAGCTGGCTTAGTTAGGTGAAAAACAATCCTGGTCAAGAAGGGAAGTGAAAGCAGCAATAAAAAAAAAGACACACAGCAACTGGAAAAAGTGGGAACCGGACACCAATGACTATAAATAAGCATTATGAAATTCCGACAATTGATAAGGGAAGCTAAAGGTAGTAATGAAAAATCAATATCTTGTGGTATTAAAGGACAATAGGAAAGAATTCTCTTAATATATCAGGAAGAAAGGACATCCTAGCAATGGTGTGCATCCATTACTATACTGGCATGGTCAAATGGTCTATAACAATCCAGAAAAGAAAGAAGTGTTCGATAAATGTTTTAGTTCTGTCTTTGGAAGAGAGTGGGATGACGTGCTCACCATGTGCAGTGATAATGAAATACTTTCCATTCAACCAGTAACTAGCAACAGCAACGCCTGAAGTGAGATATTTTTTAATCAGCAGGGCCAGATAACTTGCAGCCAAGAGTTTTAAAATCATTGGTTGAAGAACCCTCCGAGACATTGATGTTGATTTTTAACAAATCTTGGAACATGGGGAAAGTTACAAAGAACTGAAAAAAGCTAATATTGTCTTACTATTTTAAAAAGGTAACTATAGGCTGGCTCGCCTGCCATCGATCCTGGGCAAAATCATGGAAAGGCCGACATGGGCCACAAACAATAAAGAATTAAATGGTGATAGTATAACTAATGCCCATCAGCATGCCTTACTGGAAAACAAGTCTTATCAAACAAACTTTCTGCTGGGTTTTGATGCAATTACCAGTTTGGTTGATAAAGGTATTGTGCTGACATAGCACGCTTAGGTTTCTGTAAGTACTGCATAAGACTCTGACTGAAAATTCTGAAAAGGATTTAGGGGTCATGGTTGATAGCTGAATGAACACCAGCTCCCTGTGCAATGCCGTCGCTCAAAAGGCGAAGGTACTCCTGAGAAAAGAGGAATCCAGAGGAGGAAGGTGGTGCATTACCTCTCTGCATGGTATTGGTAAAATCATACTGAAATGATGTGTCCAGTTCAGGTGCTCACGCTTAAAAAAAAGATGTTGAAAAATTAGAAGAAACTACCAGAATGATTAAAGATGAAAGCAGCTCAATCTACTTAGTTTATCTGCAAGAAGGTTAAGGGTCACAGTCTATAAGTATCTATGGAGAGAGAAGGTTTCTGCTAGGAGAGGGCTCTTTAAGCTAGCAAACAAAAGCAGAATGAGATCCAATGTCTGAAAGATGAAGCTCAGGCTGGAAATAAGGTGTACATTCTTACCAGTGAGGATAATTCTCTGTAACGTCGAGCCTTTGAATTGAAATTGGACGTCTCTTCCTAAAAGCTCTGCTTTGACTCAGCCAGATGTTCTGGGCTGGATCCAGGAATTCCTGGGTAAAATCTACAGGGTGGGCTACACAGGAGGTCAGACAGATGATCAGGCCCTTCTGCCCTTAAAAGAAATGAATCTATGGAATGGTTAAAAAGATCCAGGCCGTCCTGGGGGCAGCACCACACACTGATATGACCAGTGTGTCCAGAGACTTCCCAGGGCAGTGACTGATGGGCAGGGAACCGTGTGCAAGAGCTAGTCTGGGAATGCACCAAGCACCAAACTTCCAGGCTTTGAACATTGATACCCAATGCACTGATTGCCCTCCCTCCCCAGTCAGTGCACAAGCCCCCGTCACACACAGTGCACAAACCAACACCCCACAGACCCCCCAGGATTAACATCTCCTCTCACAGAGTGCCCCAATCACCTCACCCCCCCCAGTACACTAACCATCTCCCCACCACACACTGCCAGTGCATTAACCGCCAATCCCCCCCAGTGCACCACATAGGTGAAGCATGGGGGTGGCCTCATTTAGCCTCTCCAGTTTGCCCTGGGAAGTTTCCCCTAAATCTACCCTTCCTCCTCATTCTTCTCCACCCCTTCAGCTGCTTTTTCCTGATGGGCAAAGCTACACTATACACACCTGAGCATGGCCCATGCACAGCTGGCTTCAGGGACCAGCCAGTGCAAGGCAGGTCACAGAGGCGGCTCCAGTACTAAAAAGAGTGTGTTTACAGGACAAGGGTTAGTGGAGCTCTCTGTGGCCCCGAGCCTGGGCAGAGTCTATGTGCCCAGGGCATAGGGGGAACCTCTGTGCCCAGTGCCAGTATGTGTGCCTGGGGCATTGGGGCGGAGGCAGAGGAATCTCTGAGCCTGGACAGGCAGTGCCAGTCTGTGTTCCCGAGGCATCAGGGAGGAGCTGGCTGTAATCCTGCTCCTGGGCACGCAGTGGCTGTGGCTGCCCTGCCGTGGGCTCAGGTAGCTGTGGGCTCTGCGGTGATGCCTGTTCACTCAGTCTCACCCATAGTTCCTTGCCATCATAAGACCAAGTCTTGTCGGACGATGATGGGGACCCAGCTTGGAAGTATAGCCCCTCTGTGCAGTCACTCCTTCCCTGTCTGTTCTCGCACTGGCACTGCCACCCCTTCCCCAGGGCCACGCCACCGGGCAACCTCATCCCAGCATCTGGGAGCTGCCAGTCTGCCCCATCCGAGTGACACCTCACTACCATACTGGGACCGAAACGCTCGGAGGGCTGCCATCCCTGGTCTAGTGCTGAAAATTAAATTAAAAGCGCGACAAGGACAGTTAATTAAAGCAGATTAGCGAGAGCCTAATTAGGGACACTGACACTGGAACCATCAGGCCCTGTGATGTTAATTAGCTGTTCATTAATGTCAGCTCCCCATTCAGCACAGAAATATGAACAGCCTTTCTCCCGGGTTCAGGCGCGGCAGAGCAAACAGCCATGTTACGGTCACCTCTTCCTGGAGCGTGGGCTGCCATTCAGCAGCAATCTCCCCCCGCCACTGCCTGTCCCCCTTTGTCTCCCATAACAGTGTGGTGCATGGCAACAGGCAGACCCTGCTCTCGGTTACTCCTGGCCAGTCAGCGGTCTTACCCTGGATTTATGTGGCTCTGGGGCAGGATCCGGGCCTGCCAGCAGATCAGTCACTAGCCACCCACTAAGGGATGCAGGGAGCTGGCTAGTGTCTGGAGCAACACAGTGGTGACAGCATGGAATCCACCAAGCTTCCTGCCACCTGTCTGCGAGCCTGGCCTCACCCGTCTCCAGACTGGACCTGGGCAGGGCAGGGCAGCAGGATCAGAGACAGACAGGCCCGTGGCATGTACGTCAGACTGCGGCTGGCTGGGATCTACAGCTGCCAGGAGCGGGGAGCTGCTCTCCCCCCGCGGCCGGGCCGCATGGACAGAGGCACAGTCTTGTCTGCAGCCTCTTGTCAAAACGCTGGATTCCTGCAGCCTGCTGGAAACAACAACGGGCATCAGAATGGGCACCAATCCACAGCCGCTGCCCTCCCCTCTGCAGAGGAGGCAGCGGCACCAGCCGAGTGGCACAGCAAACTGGCAGCAAGGCCCCAGCAGGGTGTAGGTGCTGGCTCGGCCGACTGCACTCACATAACAGGTGCAGGGGGCAGGGCCGGATTTACCCCTTACACGCCCCTAGGCACAGCATCCCTCACTGTTCAGGGGCTGGTAGGCACGTGCCTACTGTGCCTAATTGGAAGTCCGGCCCTGCACTTGCCTCAATCACCCGCATTCGCCAGTCACACGTTGATCCTAGTCCCCGGTAACAGCAAAGAGGCACAGTGCAACAGGACCCTCCCAAACCTGCAGCACGAGGACAGCAGAATCTTCCCCCCTGTGCACGGCTGTGCCGAGCAAAATGAAACCTGACACAAGTATGTGATGCGCAGCCACACCACAGCACTAACCACCATTGCACACCACACCCATCCCAGCCACAGGATGCCGACACACCCCACACCATCCGACGGCGCTCCAGCACCCGACACCCCATCCACGTATCAGGTGCTACGTAGTGTAGTACGCAAAGCTCACCGATCTGTTACTCACACTAATTAGTATCTTACTTCTCGGTGTCTTAGGCTTGGTCTCGCGCTTACTTCATTATAACTTACATGGCTCGGGATGTGAATAACCCCCGAGTGACGTAAGTTACACTGAACTGAGGCCCGCGTGGAGAGCTTTTCCTGCTGGCGTAGCTACCTCCCCTCTCGGAGATGGAGTTGTTATGCTGAATGGAGGCATAAAGCATCTTCACCAGATGTGCTACAGCGATGCAGCTGCATGTAGCACTTCTAGTGTAGACTAGCCCTTACTCCTCCTTACTACTCGTGGGGGAAGGTGCTACTTACTGTGCCAGAGTCTATCTTAGTCTGTCCCAATATGGGCCGAAGACATCCTGGGAAATCTCCCAGCTTCTGTATACACTGCAACCGAGTCTCATATATCAGCTCTCGTGTTCCAGCTTTGGCACACTGGCTTTCCATGCACTGCACAGCATTCAGCTCTCCTCTTATGTCCATACAAGGAAAGAAGGGCCCCAACCAGCAAGAAATCTAGCCACACTAATGTCATGCAAAATGGCTGAGTTTGCAGCAAGTCATCGCCCCACCCACAGCAGTTCAGCGCAAACAGACCTTGAACGTATGCCAGTTAGTCTGCGCTTGCACCATAGCTCATCTGAGCACAACCAGAATTCTGATGCATCATCAAGGAGGTTTCTAGTGCGTCAGGCTGCTATGCACATCTGTGTCCCAGCACAGTGCACTCCAGTGCAAAACATCACTTCAAATCAAAAAGCTCCAATGCAAAGGCCTTTTGAGTTCCGCCCTGCCCTGTAGAGATAGAGATAACACAGCACATCCCTCTTCAACCTGCATTCTCTTTTGGTGCCCATCTGCAAGCCGTGATTGGGATAGGAACCCATCCAACACCCAGTGTAGAAGACTGAGATTTCCTTAGCAGGCTCTGGAGCGAGGACTCTGTATGTATGTGGTGCGTGTTGGCGATGGACGGAAGCTAAGTGAAGAAGGGAAGAGATCCAACTCTACTGCTCGTTCTGCCCCTAGAGCATATTTAGGGCTTTCAGAAGGAAACAAAACTTGCTTTTCTTAACACGAATCAATTTATAGCAATCAACATAAAAGCCATTAGGAACTGTTCCCCACTGGAGTTTCAAAGAGACTTTTGACCCCCACAAGGCGCTGAGCTGATTGATTAGAAATTCCTGACACTAATGTATGTCTTAGAAGGGTCCAGTGTAGCTTTAATTGCTCTCTCTTGGGACAGTGATTGCATGTCAACATCTGTCAGTCCCACTCGGCATGTAGGGGAGGAGAATTCATGAGCAATGCTGAGTTGCATGGCACAGCTGGGGAGAAGGCGGAATCTCTTGGCTTAAACAACCTCTGTAAATCCCCAGGGGCAAATCATTTGCATGAACCCTTTTTCCTTGGGCAAAAAGCTTTGATGCGCCAGGAAATAAAAAAAAAACACGCTGCAGAATGGAGGCAGCAAGTGTAGTGGTGAGAGGATGAGGCAGGGCTCAGGATTCGTGGGTGCTGTTCTTGGCTCTGCCATTGACTCCTTTGGTAACCTCAGGCCAACCACTATTCCTCTCTGTGCCTCAGTTTACCCTGCATTTAAAAGAACAGGGTTACTCCTCCTTATCGTCCTTTCAGGGTCTTCAGATGCAAGGTGATAGAAATAGGAAAAGTATGATTACATTTATGATTAAATGCCGAGGACAGGGTAGGAAGGACTCTTCTGAAGCCTGCATCCTTCATGGACATATGTGATCTTCTGGCTGGCTGGCTGTTTATTCATGTTGCATAGTCTGCAGGCTGCATATTGGTTTGCCATGCCTGGGTGCGTGTCCTTTTGTATGTCCCAGGGGCACCAGCTGTGGCACGCGTTGGCCATTCAGCCAGTCGTGTAAGTTACATAACATGGTGCTCGCTGCACCTGCCCTCATCTTGCTGGCAGAGGTGAAGGTACACAGGCCAGAGGTCCCAGCCTGGCCTCTCTGATCGTGCTGAACCTGTACCCCCGGGGGGCTCAGTTATAAGATGTAGGCAGGCGTGGGCAGCGCTCTTGAGTTCCATAGGCTGCCTGAGGCTCCCAGGCTGCATTTGGACTGTAACGTAAAAGCAAAAGTATAAGTCAGTGGCATGGCTCATGGCCAACAGGGGCATCTCGCACAGGAGCTGAGGGCATCACCAAGGAGATGCCAGCTCTTGCCATACCCCACAAACTTGCTATGCTCACTGCTCCTCTCCATTTGGATGCTGATGTGAGTCAAAGCCAGATCCTTCATGCCACACAAGCAGCTGGGCTCAGCACTGCAGAAAGAAGTAACTCTGCTAGTGTCTGAAGCTGGCAGGCCCTGCCTCTGATAATCAGGCCCAGAGGTTGGAGCTTGGGTGGCAGCGAGGCGCAGCGTTGCGCCTGGGCCAACAGTGGTCCTGGAATCCAGGCTGGGGTCAAAACCGGGATCAGAGTCTGTAGCCAAACCAGAACCATCGCCAGAGTCCAGGTGCAGGGCAGAAGTTGAAGCCGAGTCATGAGAGTCCGGAGACAAGCCTAGTCGACACTGAAGCCCGAGTCCGGACGCAGGTCAAAGGTTGAAGCCGGATAGTCAGAGTCGTGGGGCTTGGGGGGGATCAGGAGGCGGAGGCAAGGCTGGACTGAGGCTGGGGCTCAGGCCAGGCTGGGACAGGAGAGGAGCGGCCCGGGAGTTGCTGGAGTCTGGATTTACCTGGCGAGACACTGCTGTTGCATGCCTGAGAGCTGACTCAGCACAGCACCCATTGAGGCTCTGAGGCAAGGGCACCTGCCCTGGGTGGGGAGCCAGGGTGCCTGACAGCAGCCCTTCCCCTATGCCCCTGACCCCCAGGGCGCACCGTCCAGGGCAGGTGGAGGGTCCGGGGCTTCCCGCAACAGCCTGGGCTCCTTGGGCATCTCGTACCATCGCCAGGCTCTGGCTTCTAGTTCTGGTCCGGCCAGGGGTGGGGGCCTCAGGAGGAAGAGGAGGAGAAAGAGAGGAGCCATGGAGGGGGCTTGGCCTCATGGCCCCCTCACTTCTACTCGGGTTCCCGCACTGTTGTTGCGGGGGAGTGGGCGGCTAAAGGGGACGAGCTACAGGACCAAGTCTCAAGATATTTCCAGGGACAACAAATGAAAAAACGGGGTCGGGGCTGAGGATAACTCACACAGCAATGAGTGAGCAGCCCTGGTTTGGCTGTGCGTTTGCCTAACACATACCTGGGTGTGACACGCTGTACCCCAAAACAGCACTCTGTATACCCCTGAGTCATCATTGCTGTATGGTTGTAATAATTTCTATTAAGCAGGCCACGAAAGATACCTAATGAAAGGTCATAAACAGCTAAATCCCATTGTGCTGTCAAAATATTCATTTTGCTAGCATGCATCCAGTTATAAGATTGTGCTCTTATTACAATATATGTCATATGCTTGCTAGCAGCAGCAGAGGAGGCACCCCCACCCAGGAGGGGCTTAGCAGTCATCAGCCAACAAAAGAGTCGTAAACAAAGGATTTGCAATGACAGCTGCGCATGACTATACAATAGAGATTGCTCAACTCTATGGCTCACTCGCACGGGAGGCATTGAACAACCTTGCTTCTCAGCAGGGCCCACCTGGACATGCCTGGACTAGTGTCTAGTGGCCACATGGTCAGAAGATATAAAGGAAAGAACAGAGGCTGCAGGACTTGTCCTTTCTCCTCCCACATCCATGCTGAAAGCCACAGGAACGCTGGAATACTAGGAGACCGGACCCAAGCTTGGGAGAAACCTGTATGCTGAGAACTGGAACATTCAACATTTTAACACCTCATTTTTCAGAGTGTCTCCCAGCACAGAAGCCACAGGTCTGCTAGTGCAATCTACAAGATAGGCTGATGAGTGCGGGAAGTGTCCTTCCCGTGGCTCAGCTGCTCCTGGGCCATGAACCAAAGAGCTGAAGCGAGACACATGCAGACTGAAATAAGCTATCCATTTTACCAGGGCAGTGATTAATCACTGGGACTGCGTACCGAGGGACATGGGGCATTCTCCCTCACATGGAGTCTTTAAATTGAGACTGGACGTCTCTTTCTAAACCATCTGCTGTAGCTCGGCCAGAAGTTCTGGGCTGGATGTAGGAATCCCTTGGTGAAGTTCTCTGGCCTGGGCTGTGCCGGTGGTCAGACTAGATGACCCCAATGATCACTTCTGGGCTTAAAATCTATGTCCCATTTCCTCAGGACTACTGTTAATATTCCCAGCCGCGGGCAGGGGCAGATCATCAGTCGCAGCACAGACTGGCCCCAAGGTTCTTAGTTATGGTAGCACAGTAGCACAGCGTCCCATTTTGCCAAGCACTGCTTGTCCACGTGATAAAAGATGGTCTCTGCCCCAGAGAGCCTGCACTCTAAACAGACAAGACAGACACAGGGTGGGCTACAGGAAGGATTGTTATCTCCAATTAGAGATGATGTGTGGGGAGATTACATGGCTTGCTCAAGATCACAAAGGTAGTTTGGGGTAGTGCTAGGCACTGAACACATGAACCTCTGAGTGTCAGGCCAGCACCTGAGCCATAAAACCACCTTCCCTCCCTGGGGCTTCCATGGGAACATGCTGTGGCCCTTTGGGCAACAAATTAGCTACTCCCATGTCGAGTTTGGAATATTAAGGGACTCCATGAGGAGCTAAAAAGACTCAAGCTGCACAAATGGACTCGCGCTGCCCCGAGTGACACTCCTCAGCAGAAGAACCTGTCTCTGATAAAGCCAAGTGACGTGCAAACCCGATGAGGGGTGTTTGGAAGGGGCAGGCAGACCCTCTCCTAGAATTTGAGAAGTGCTTCCCAAAGAGCTGGGCTTCTGCCAGGACGGCCCATTCCTGTGTGTGTCCCATTGTGTGGCCAGGCTGCAGTCTGGGTCATAGAAATGTGTAGAAAATACCCCACAGGTAAGAGTCCATTTTACTGACATGCCTGGAGAAGCAAACGTTGGGTGCCTATGAAGGGAATGCACGGTGATTGCTATAGAGCAGGGACTCAACCTCTTCCACTACAGGACCCGATCTTCGGTGCACCCCTCCCATCTGGCCATAAAGAAAGAGAGGCGATGGCCTGGGAGGAGAGGGGCACAACCTGATTGCTTGCTCTCAGGGTGAGAACACATGCCATAGACACCAGAACAGAGGGCTCTGTGGGTGTTCAGGGTTCTACTTGAGCAGAGAGTTTCTCTCTTTCGAAAGGGCTTTCACAAGAGCAGAAAGCAGAGCTCTCCCTGTCGCCTCCTGGGAAGGGCTGCCTGGGCGACTAGGGAAAGGGCGTGTTCTCTGCCAGGCAGGATCTGCTGCAGCTCTTTAGGAAAAATTGTGGGAGAAGTTGTCTATTGGGGACAGGGGGACAGTCAGGCCATGATTTTTAGCATTACAAGCTCTGTTTAGAGTAACCATTCTCCTTAGCAAATCTACAGGATGCGTGTGTGTGTGCATGGAGGAGGTGTCCTTGTTTTGGGTTATTTCCAAAGGGAAACGGTACAGAAAGCTGTGCAGAATCCTTGCCCACCACAGCTCAAATGGCAGCCGCCTCACCCAGAGCAGCTTGAGAAGTGGACACGTGCCTGGCTTGGATTCGGCGGCACAGACTCTGCTCTCAGCTGCAGCCAGAGAATTCCGCTGACGTCGACAGGGTTCCTCGGATTTCACCAGTGTCACTGAGGCGGCACCTTTTTTTGGCAGATCATTCTTTTGCATCATCATGATGCTTCCTGAGGAATAACCCCATTAAGAAAACCAACTAGAAAGTACTCCATGATGGCGGGGGGGGGGGGAGACTGAAGGTGGGACAGGAAGGTGCAGGGGTGGCTGGAAGGCTGAGGAGGGGCAGGGAGGTAAAGGGAGGTGTGTGGGGCAGGCCACACAGAAGCAGGAGGGAGAGAGGTTCCTATGCACGGTCCCCATCAGGCTAGCTGCAAAGGGCCATCAGAAGCATCGCCTCATATGACTGGCTCGCTTCCCTGCTGCCTCAGCCCATGTCCCAGCAGAACAGCTCCCTCTCCAAGGGTTCGCAGGCAGGTTCACCCAGCTTTTACTTTAACAGATTAAAGTAACTAATCTAGTTAATGAAAGCAAATCAGCCTAAATGAGCCTCTCTCATCTCTGCTGGGGCAGCAGGTCACTGGGGAGCAAAGCTCTCCATTCCTATGAGGTGTCGTTAGCTCCCAGCAAGGACTCAAGTACTGAACTAAATCTCCGTTGCTGAGGCAACCCCACAGCTCTTGGCCTGGCCTTTCACCTTGCCCGAGGCACGCAAGGCAGCCAGCCAGGGCGGAGTCTGCACCCAGCACGCTGCAGAAGCTGGCAACTTCCTCTTCGGGCACGTCTAAGAGGAAATTAGCCGGGCGCGCTTGGCCTGCCAGAGTCGTGGCCCAGCGCTGGGGACAGCGTGCCTAGAGGCTGGGCAGAACCGGTCAAGGGGCAGCAAGGTCACAAATGTTCAGAGTAGGATAGCCTGAGCCGGGAGAGGTTCCAGTGCAGTTCCACGGGCAGTGCAACATGGGCAGCTCTGGCAGGGCATGTGTCTATAGCCAGCCTCTGGGGAGCACAGCCACTGGCATGCAATAACCAGGGCAACATCCCGCACTGCCTCCCCTCCCAGGAGAAACATGAGCTCCTGCTCACACCCCACAGGATGCCAGTATGGCTACTCCCCCACTGCACAGACCTGGGGCAGGCAGCAACATTTTCAGAAGTGACCACGGAACGGGGGGCACTCAGTTTCTGAGAGCCCAGCCCGACTCGCCAACAGGAGCCAAGCATCAGGAGCGCAGGGGCCTGACTTTGCAACAGGGAGCCTGAGTGATCCATTCATAGGTTCCCAGGCAGAAGGGACCCCTGTCTGAGCCCCGGTGAATCACAAGCCCTTGAACTTCCCTAAAACAATTTCCAGAGAAGAGCTGACAGGAAAAAAACATTCACTCTTGATTTGAAAACGGTCAATGATGGAGCATCCACCACAATCCTTGGGGAATTGTTCTAGTGGTTAATAACTCTCACTGTTAAAAATTTACACCTTATTTCCAGCCGGAATTTGTCATGCTTCAACTTCCCGCCGTTGGATTGTGTGAGATCTTTCTCTTCTAGACTGAAAAACCCGTTATTAAGTAGTTGTTCTCCATACAGGTCTTTATAGACTGTAATCAAGTCGCCTGTTCACCTTCTCTTTCTTTAACTAAACTCCTCGAGTCTATCACTGTAAAACAGGTTTTCTAATCCTTTAATCATTCTCGTGGCTCTTCTCTGAATCCTTTCCACTATATCAACATCTTCTTTGAAGCGTGGGCACCAGAACTAGACGCAGTGTTCCAGCAGCAGTCACATCAGTGCTAATTACAGAATAAAATAACTTCTGTGCTCCTACTTGAGATTCCCCTGTTTATGTATCCCAGGATCTCAGTTAGCCCTGTTGGCCTGTGCTGTATTGGGAGCTCATGTTCAGATGAGTATTCTCCATGACACCCAAATCTTTTTTCAGAGCTGCCGCTTCCCAGGGTAGAATCCCTCACCCTATAAGCATGGCCTGCGTTGTTTGTTCCTAGATGTAGACATTTACATTTAGCCATATTACAACACATACTGTTCGCTTGCGCCTTATGTACCAAGCAATGCCAATCACTCTGTATCAGTGACCTGTCCTCTTCCTTACTTACAACTCTCTCAATTCTTGTGTCATCTGCAAACTTTATCAGTGATGATTTTATATTTTTATTTTCCAGGTCATTAACAAAAATGTTAAATAGCATAAAGCCAAGAACTGACACCTTTGGGACCCGCTAAAAACATACCTGTTTGATGATTCCTTGTTTACAGTTATATTTTGAGACCTATCCATTAGCCATACATTTAATGTATGCCATATTGATTTTATCATTCTAGTTTTTTAACTAAAATTTCATGTGGTACTAAGTCAAATGCCTTACAAAAGTCTTAAGTATATTACATCAACACCATTATCTTTATAAATCATAAAGATGCACCGCAACCAGCCTGTGTGGTAAAATGACATTATAGAAGCTAACATCGTAGATTGAAAGAGACTAGAATATTAATCTTAGTTTAGGATACGAATTATCTTTTAGTTAATGGTGATTAACTCCTTCACTCATTTATTAATCTTTTGATTTATATTAATCTGACTTAGATCCACTTAAAATCTTGCTGTAGTCAATAAACTCGTTTGCTTTATCTAAAACAGTGCATGTGGACTGAGTGTGGGCAGAGACCTCACCTAGAGTGACAGAGCTGGTGCATATTAACTTCTTTGACAAACGGACGGACAAATATAAATGAGTTTACACTGAACCCTGCAAGACAGAAGTTCCTGGGGTTGCATCTGGGGGTGTTCACTGGGGGTCTATGCCATGAGTGGCTGGCCAGAGGCACTCCTTCACTACGTCAGTGACCAATCACACGCAAGAGTCTGGGCATGGGGCTGACCCAGGAGTGGGTGGTTCACACAGGAAAGCGGGGTAAGTCAGGGCCCTGGAGTAGGAATTAGGGTGACACAGCTACACACCAGTCGAGATTACACTGGGGAAGGTCACATTCTCCTGTCTTCCATTTGTTACATATCTCTTTTTTTCTCATTTTTTCATAGCTGCCATCACTTCTCCTCTAAACTATGTCTTTTCTTTTTTTAACCAATACAGCCTTCTTCCTTGAGTGTGGCTTTCTAGGCATCGAGTAAAGTGCTCTTAATTCCCAATTCTCTCTCTCTCGCTCACACACACACTCGTCTGGACTTTGTTTAAGGTACCAGTAATTCTTAGTTCTGTAACAAGTTCATCTCTATCTTTCAAGACAAGGACTAACATGTTCACCCCCATGTTGGATGCAAAACTTTTTGAATTTGGAAATTGCCATGTATAATATTTAGAAATTCCAAGGATGTTTTAGTACTGGCAGCATGAGACCTCCAACAATTATCACTGAAGTCCCCCATGATCACAAGGCTTTTTTTCCTACAGCTTATAGGGTTTGATAGGGCTCGACTGTCAGGTGTATCAGTCCCAAGTCATTGACAGGGCTCAATTGTCAGGCTCCCTGTCACAACACGTCTGCTGCAGAGCCTGTAACACAACCCAAAGCCTCCTACCACCCAGACCTGTGCCTGAGCAGAATACTTGCTTCCCCTCCCTGCCCCAAAGCAGCTATAGCACCTGTGAGACGAGGGGCAATGCCAGGGCTTTGGCCTGCTCACACCTCGAGGAGAGGCCAGAGCGGTTTCCTCTGTGAGAACCACTGGTTGCTGTTGCTTTCCTTGTGCAGCAATCTGCCGCACTGTACCTTTGCAGACTGGTCATTTTGTCTGCCGGGGTTTCTGACTCTCGCTGCTCTGCCCCTCTGTGGTCCCCCAGTTATGTCTGGCAGACGCTGGGTTTCCTGCTAGCAGGAACTGAGGATTTTATTGATTCAGGGAAATTCTCTTCCGAACCATCCCTTGCCCAGGCTCCATTTGCCCCTGGTTTATCCCCTGTGCTGGACACTGGATTTCAGTGCTCGTTCTAGTGGGAGAGAGCTTTCTAGCCAGCTAATTTTAACACAAGGCTCTGAGCTTAGGGGGGATGACACATGGTAAAGGAAATCTCAGCCGTGCTGGTCACCTTTGACATGAGAATCGCTCACTAACAGCCCTAGCTATTGCTTGTGGAGCTCTAGTCTCTGGGCTGTCTCACCACAGGAACTGGCCACGTTTTCACACCTGAGCTTCCATGTGGGACTGCCATTAGGTAAAAATTAAACAATCCTCACTGATGGCAGGAACTGGGGAGGGGTTATCCAGCCTGACACCCACAGCCTCATATTTTGACCTCTGACCCCTCCAGGGGGGAGACACGTTAGTTTAGAGGGTGGAATATTGAGCCATAAAATGGTTATGCTTTGCTTTCCTGGTACACTCTGGCAACTAAGCATCCAGAGCTGTTCTGTGTTCAGGGCAGTACAGACTGTTACAGAAGGGATGCACAGTCTGTGCTCTCTCCTGGAGATTTTCTCTTTGTTCCTTCTTGCTTTCATGTTCTTTAAGTGTGAGGGGACATTACTTACCTGTAACTGGAAGTTCTTTGAGGTGTGTGGTCCCTATTTGTATTCCACTGAGGGTGACCGACAAACAGAACCTAGTTAGGCGGTGGGTGTGAGAATGACAGAACCATGGAATGGAGGACCACTGCCCTGAAGTGTCCATCACATAATCATGCACCAGAGCATAATGAGAAAAAATGGTGCATACCAACCTCCATGTAGACACCTCGCTTATATCTGCAAGGAGCATGTCATGCAGAGTGACGGTAGTAGATGCTTTCACTTTCGTGGGATGGGCCTGTCCCATCCCGATAATTGATAGCAGAGTGTAATGCACCCTGAGACCCACTTGGAGATTCTCCGGGTGGAGATGGCTTGCCCTTTAATTCTCTCCACTGTGGTGACAAATAGATTTCCAGAATGGCTTTGTCCCTTGTAGATAAAAGGTCAGGGCATCAACAGAGTGGAACTGCCGTCCCTCAGTTGAGCCATGCGGTTTGGGAAAGAAGGCAGGCAGGCATATGGGTTGGCTGAGGTGGAAACAGGAAACCACCTTTGGTAGGAATTTGGGATGCAGGCATATTGAGGCCTTGTCTCTGTGGGATGTGGTGAAAGAGGGGTTGCCATCATAGTCCCCAGTTCACCAACCTTCTTGCAGAGGTAATGGCGATCAGAAAGGCTCCTTTCATCAAAAGAAGAGAAAGGGGGCAGGAGGCCAAAGATTCAAAGGAGGACTTTGTTAACGACATGAGGACTAAGCTGAGGTTCCACTGAAGAACTGTCTGGATGGGCAGGTATTTGCATATAAGGGCTCTTCTAGAACTTGGTAGCTAAGAGACCGGTGAAGATGGAATGTCCGTCCACAGGAAGCTGGAGACACTAATGGCCACCACATACACTCTTATGGAGTTGAGAGTGAGCCTTGAGGCCTTTAGGAAGACAAAACAGTCTAATCCGGTCCCTATGTAGGGCCCAGGTGGCAACCTCCATAAGGTGCCTCCTAAGGCAGTGGCTTTGCCTTCCTGGGTATGAATAAGGAAGGAGAGACACACGCTGTACCTGGACTTAGGGTGTGCTTCCCCCAAGCAGTACAGGCAGTGTTGGTGCTTGTTGTTGAGGGCAAGAAGTACAGACTTTGAATCCTAGCCTCTTTGTCATAATCCAATACCTGGGGTTGGGTGCTGGAAGGTGGCAGGGGAAATCACTACCAAAAAACCCCAGTGAAAGTCCTTGTTTAATGGGGAACCAGTAAATAAATGTCTCAAGTCCTGAGTACTTGTAGAACTTTCAGAAACAAAAACATTGTCACCGAAAACGGTAGAAGATCCTGACTACATGCAAGTGGGGGGATAAGGAGGTTTAGGGGTTGTTTGGCGGGAAACCGCCGGAGTGGTATCCCCAATCCTTAACACTACAAAAACTTGAGGAACAAGAAATTGCTACATCAAACATTATAATTCCTCATTAAGTAATGAAGAAAATGAGTTTTTCAGAAAATGTGTCGCCAAGGACGAGAGGCCAGCAGACATTCCGACTTAGACCATGTGTGGTGAGAAGGAACTGAAGATGTAGTCCGTCCACCCCACCCTTTATCGCCTCGGGCCAAACCATGAGGCAATGTAAGAGCGCACGTGCAGACCAGTGGACACTACTTTGAAAAGCTCTGGCTCTTGCGTGTTACCCTCAGTGGAATACAGTAGGAACCATCACTAGAAGAAAGAGTTATTCTGATTGCAAGTGTCTGTTTGCTCTTTGTCTGTGGAAGCACAGTCGCAGTTAGGTCCTGCTCCAACAGAGATCCTGACCGTTTGAAGCACAAGTCAAAGAAAGGGCTTCTTTAATTTTCAAGCAGGAGGTGGGAGCCTGGGTGTGGGAGGTGCCCATCGGCTCCCCTGGCCTGATTAGCAAACAGCACTTCTCTAACATCAGCACTGTTTGAAATCAGCCGAGTTCTCTGCAGCTATCCGTCCGCTAAGCATCAGCACAGAGCACGCCAAGCACTAGAGCCTGGCATACAGAGCGCCACCAGCAGCAATTACTACAAGGTCTAAATGGCCTGCACCCTTGACAGCCCACTCCCCAACAGCCTGTGCAGGTTGTTTTCTGTGAAGGGAGCTGGGAGTCTGCGGGCAGAGCCCATAACCAGTACAGGACCTTTTCACCTACGGCCTCGCAGCAAGGGGACACTTCATGCCCTGCAGCTTGAGGGAGAGGCACAGAGCAGCGGTACACCCCGCTACAGCCCCCTTCCTCCTCCTCACCACATCTTGGGGCTGGCTGCGGTAAAGCCTGGCCCCCGGGGCATGGGCCCAAAAGCTGGCCTGCCAAGAACCAGGAGCCGAGAGCCCGTGGGCAGCCAGGAGTTGGTGCAACGCCATTCCAATGATGTTTCACCGGCAGGGAACCACGCACAGGAGATGTCTCCGGGGCCAGCACAGCCAGCTGGAGAGCCCCTTTACACCTGCTCCTCTAGCATAATGGGGCAGA
The DNA here is from genome assembly GCA_007922155.1 of Mesoclemmys tuberculata. Classification (NCBI taxonomy): domain Eukaryota; kingdom Metazoa; phylum Chordata; order Testudines; family Chelidae; genus Mesoclemmys; species Mesoclemmys tuberculata. The sequence continues at coordinate 13,303,912 of ML675630.1, forward strand.
AGGCAGGATGGGAGCCACAATCACCAGACACAGGCAGAGGTGGGCGAACGGGTGCAGGGCAGGACAGGTTCTTACTACCCTGGACAGAGTTCCCACCACTGTTGGGCACTGTGCTGTGGGGGGATTTGGCAGGCTGCAGACACATGCTCTGCTGCCCTCTTTATTAGCCTATAATGCCGTAGAAACAGGCAACATTCCCAGGCTACTGAGACTTCAGTCCCCTGTTTGTAGGTGACTTCCTACCTGGTACGCAACCCAGTCCTCCAGGGCATCCCGTGTGGAGGGTGGGGGGTGGCAGCCAGCACACCTGGCAAGCTTTGCAACTTGGCAGCCACGCTAGAGGGACCAGCCACCCAATGCTGTTTCCATGGCAATGGGCTAGAAGCCCACAGCTGGGTTTTTGAAGCACATTCATAAAGCATCAAACTCTGTCAGACAGGCTGGGGCCGTGCTCACTGGGGAGGCTGGCTGAGCAATACGGCCCCCAATTCTACTTGGAAAGGGCTATACTAGGAATGCGGCCTGGCTGGTGGGGGTCCCTGGCCTCATTGCCTCAGCTGAGACGCAGGGAAGTGCACGTATACGTCCAAACCACCCTGGCCACTCAGGCACGCAGGAGTCAGCATCACCCACGGCTGCTCAGGGCTACTTCCCAGAAAACACATCCCGTATATACCCTGTATTGTCTTCAATCACAGCACACTGCGCACACACACACACACACACACACACTCCCGCATAGATTGTACTGTCTGCAATCGCACCGCACTGTACATACACACAGCCACGCTACAGACAACCCCATCCCGATCACCCCCTCATACATTCAAACCTCTACAGTTAACCCCGTGTCACATCCTCTACCAGCCCTCTGGATTTACACAGACGCACACGTGCACACACACTAAGGTGACCAGGTGGCAAGTGTGAAAGATCGGGACAGGGGATGGGGGGTAATAGGCACCTATATAAGACAAATCCCCAAATATTGGGAATTGTCCCTATAGAATAGGGACATCTGGTCACCCTAACACAGACGTGCTGTCTACCCCCAAAAACAGAATATCCCTTTTATGCTCTTTATGCACACACACTCCACACACTGCACACTGTCCTGTTCTCTAGGCATGAAATCCTGCAGTTGGGCTAGCAGACTGCTTTGGGAAAGACCAGCTGTTGTGCTTAGCAGGATATTGAGACAGACTGAGGAGTTAATGTCCACAGAGCTCACACGGAAGTTGTAAGACACTTGTCTCTCCAGCCATGTGAGTAGCTTCTAGCACAGTACGCAACTCTTTGCTACCCACAGTATGCTGCACAGGAAAGGGGACCCTCAAAAAAGAGCACATGGCAAACTGAGGGCTGCCCCCTCTGCACATCTGGCTGTGGGTTCATTTGTGCTGAACAGAAGAGTTGGACATGGATTTTTTAGGAAAAGTTTTCCATCAAAAATGCGGTTTCGACAAAACCGTAACTTTTTGCAAAATCCTGTTAATTTTAACCAAATTTCATTCTGAAAAAAATTGGAAACATTTTTGTAATTTGGAAACAAAAAGTTTCAGTTATTTCCTTTTAAAATAACTTTTTGTTTCAAAATTTACTTTATTTTATATATTAAAAAAATAAAAAAAATAAAAAAAGGTGGAAGCGTAAATGAAATGTTTTAATTGACCCCAAATGTATTTTTTTCCCCTCTGACCCCTAAATCCTTTTTTAGAGACGCTGATTTCCAGGATACAGACCCACATTCTGTAGGGATGGCCTGTATTTCTCGTTCCTAGATGTGTAACTGCATTTGCTTGTATTAACACATTTTATTTCAATGCCTAGCTTACTAGATCATTCTGTATGGGGACAGCAGAAAAGGCAGGGGGAATGAAGAGACTTTTAGTTACTTACCCTAATTAATTTTCTAACTAAATAGATATGGTCTATGTTTCACTGCATAAACAGATCTTATCTATCTATCTATCTATCTATCTATCTATCTATCTATCTATCTATCTATCTATCAAGAGCAGCGTGCCAAAATGCACTCCACCAAGTTGCATGTCCTGTATCTCCCTCCTGTTGCCATATGAGTGTTGCATTAACAGTGGGACCAGGCCATTGTCCTGAGGGGGATCCCTGCCTTGGGACTGGCTGACAGAGACTGCAGACAGAGATCTACAGTATGCCAAGCTAGATGTACTTATTGAGAAAGTACCAGAAAGGCCAGACAAGATCTCCCACAACACACTGCCACAGACTCTCGAGAGCAGCACAGCTCCATGCAGTGCTAAGAACCATGGGACATGCCTCCAGGAATCCTAGCGACCCACACGGGGCGTGCAGCACTGAGGGTCTGGTTTTCCAGTGTGCCTGCTCACACGTGGGCTAGGCCAAGCTGGGTGCTCAGACCCAGGAGCTGATCACCCCAGGTTAACTTTGCAGTGAAGACAGACCTTTTGTGTGTCTGGGCGATCAGAAATTCAGTCTGCGCCTCAGAGCTGTTTTAGCTCTTCTTCACCACTTCACTAGCTCGCCTGGAAGATCCTTCTGTGGAATAAGAAACTGCCTTGAAGCAGAGCAAAGATAGCCACAGCCTGGCTGTTTAAGAGGAAATAGCTCCTGGGCTTCCCATTTGTGGGATATGTTTCCCCTCGTACTCAGCACAGTGATTAGTGCTCACCAGGGACTCGTGGCTGCAAAAAGGAATTTAAGACAGAGCAGTGTCAGATTTTTAGGAGCTCAGAAAGGATCTTGGCTCCCCTGAGGCCAAGTGCTGAGCGCTTGCAATTCAAACCTCTGCAATGAATTTAACAACCGAATGCTTCAAAGACGTGGCTGCTGAGAACTCCTTCCTTGATTTCTCCCCGAGGAAACCATTAGCATCTGAAAATGGAGGAGCCACAGCCTTGGACAGAGCATCTGGGGTTGGACACTTCACTTCAGAGCAACACTGGAGCACTATGAAAACCAGGGCTGAGAGACACTTTCATGCACAGACACTGTGCTCAGGCACATATTTTTGGAAACAATATCCCACAAGGACCCCGCTTGATCTTGCGCCAGTGCTGCTTGTTTTGGAAGGTTTGTTAAAGCTCCATTTAGCTGCCTGAGGGGTTATTCAAGCACAGAAATAGGGGTTACTGGTTACAGGTTTTTCCTGAGAGGGGTCTGACAGTTCCAGAGTGGTTTGGTTGGAAAAGCACAGACTTGGCCCGGAGTGAGGAATGGCAGCCTGGTTACATGGGCACCACCAGCCAGACAGCACAAAGGGCATGTCCAGAAAGTCCCTCCCTCCCATCCCGCCTTCCTTCTTTCCCACTTGCTCAAGCCGCCTCACTGTCCCTTCACACAATCGCCGCACACTTGGAGCAAGAACCTTCTCCTCCGTAGCAACAAAGTCTCCCTGGATCTTCATGCTCCATCACTCTTCATAGCTCGGCTGACGGGAGCTTGTCTGCATGGGGGAGCTGCTTGGTCCCTCAGCCATCATTTGCTATTTAACTCTGTAGAGGACTAGGTAGAAAAAATCTGATGCAAAGCAAAGCTGGGCTGCTCTGGGTATCATGGGACAGTCGGTATAATCTCCCTCATGTGCACTTCACAACATCCCCACATGGGAGGCTCTCCAGCCCCTCCTTTCACTCCCCCCGTAATACCAACAATTAAGAAACCTCTGCGTGTCTCCAGGGAAGTGGGACTGGGAGAGGGGCACAAAGGCTCCTGCAGCTGTGTGTTTGCAAACAACCCAGCTGAGCTGTGAAGAGGGGCTGAAAGCAGTAATTGTCTTTAATTAAAGGAGGCTGGAGGCATCACAGGCTTTGACAAAAGACATTTCCAGCCTGTTAGCAGCTCCAGAACTGAGCGCTGCTGCAGCCGCAAACAGGCCTTCCTCCAGCAGGCCTGACGGTGCCGCGGCTAAACATCATAGAGAGAGCATGGGATACGCTGGTGCCGGAGGCACCCAGAAGTCAGTACTGAAGATGCTAAAGAGGGCACACCCTGCCTGTTCTATGGGAACTGGAGAGGAACTTGCACCCTTCTTGGGCACCTCGCAAGTGAACTAATCACAGCATAAAATATAAAAGCAACCCCAGAATTTCCACCCATCCCAGCAAATGTGACCTGGAAGTGTGTGTGTCTGTCCATACAGGACCCAGCTTCAGAGAGAGAAGCTGTGCAAAGGTCTCTTTCAGTTTCTTCCTCTCCTCTGAGGCAGGTGAAATGGGACAAAGGTGTCCCAGGAGCCCAACACACGTCTGACTCCGGCCGCGCTTTGCATGAAGGAAGCTGAGTGCCTCCCATAGAATTCTGAAGTGCCCGGTCGCGCTCCCTCCCCTCAAAGCCAGAGCCCAGGGGATATGGCCCCTTCCCATCCTCCCCATTGGTCCGCCACTGCCCTGAGCGACATAGTTACACTGACCTCACCCTCAGGCAGCCAGTGCTATGTCAGCAGGAGAGTTTCTCCCATTGACAGAGCTCCTGCCTCTTGGGGAAGTGGAGTAACTATGCTGACGAGCTCTCTGCTGCCGGCGTACAGCGTCTTCATTAAGGTGCTAGAACTGCTCCGCTGCCCCAGTGCAGCATGTTAAGTGCAGACGTGCCCTCAGTGACAGCATGGGAAGTTCAATGCTCAGGTCGCTCAGCAAGCTCTTGGCATCTAAGCCCAAGATAAGCCTGGGCACCCCAGACATCCTGGCTGCGGAATGGAGACATCATGAATGAATGGAAGGAGCCTGCGGGGGGAGGAGGGGGGGCTGAGTTCTGCTTCCGCCTGACCATAGGCAGGGCTTGCTGAGGGGCAAACTCCAGCCCCCACCGTGGCTGCAGTGGCCTCCGTGGGAGGAAGTCAGCAAGGCTTTACTGAGCAAAGTGGGTGCTAGATTATGAGGCCTCCCTGTGGGGTAAGGAGGACTGCAGCCATTTCGTGTGTGTGCGTGTGCTCCTTCCAGCCTCACAGGTTCCCCCGGCCCTCTCTATTGTTGTGATGGCATCACAAAAGCCCAGCTGGCCTGGGATCTATAGCGCTTGCTATTGAAAGGGCCGATCACCCTCTGTGTTAGACATCTGTGTCTGCTCAGCAGTGTAGCTATCGATTCCCTTCCTCGAAGAGCCCCTGAGCTGGGTTTAACCTCACGCACAGCACTCTGACAGCCATAGGCTTCAAGAGCACGGCTGCAATTTAGCCCAGCGTGAGTGAGAACAGGATCAGGGCATCAGCATTTCATCCTCCTTCCCTGGGGCTGCGTGACGCCTCACGCCACCTGCCCCCGGGGCACAGGCAGGCATACCAGGGGTAAGCCTCACCGTGAGGGGTGCGTTGCCTTGCCAGGGGCACTCTGCCTCATCTCCTCTGCTCTTGTGCTTGCTTTCCACCTCCCAGGAACTGCAGCGTAGGGAGCCCCAGGAACGCCCCATTACACTGAGATTTTAATCACACAAGCCTCAGGAAATTCACAGTTCTTGTTCCCATAGTAACTGTAACTCAGCTCCTTTGTGTGCAGAACAGTCCCTATTCCTGTCTAGAGTGCTAGGTAGCTTTACTGCCTTAATACGTGTGCAAGATGGCTGGACTAGCGCGGCGGTGAGGATTTGCATCTCCTGATGCCTGTGCATTTCATAGCTCGTACTTCCAGATGCATCAGCTTTATTTTGGCATTTAATTAGCAGGGAAAGCCTAATTCTCTTTTACACTAAGGCCCGTTACCCAAGAGTCTACTTAGTGGCGCAAGCCCAATGGAGAGCGAGGGTGACCCTACCTCTAGCAGAGCAAACATGCTGGGAAGTATGGGGAAGAGGGTGGATCCCTGATGCTACTGGAGTCTTATTTTTTGTACACAGAATTGTAATCGTTCTGCCATCAAAGAAATTTATCAAACTACCAGGTGTCTTCTTTGGGAAGAAATGTGCAGCTAGAAGGTAGGACCTGCTTCTTTTCAGTCTGCACCCTATTCTCATTATGATCATTTTAATTTGTATTGAATTCACCATTAACAACAACAGTGACGCCTCTATTCCATTTGAATCAGAGTGCCACAGAGGCTCTACCCAGTCCAGAAGTAAATGGAGAACAGTTCATTATAAGGTCCCCAGAAGACACAAACATTGTAGGTTGTCATTCATTTTGAACACTCATAATACTTATGGTAGCACAGTAATTAAAAATTCTAAATGAAAAACTTTCCCTTCTAGCCAGCAGATCTTCATTATAAATCGGAACACCAAACACTAATAATATTTGGGGCAACAGACAGATTAACCTGACCGTGTCTCAGGTTTCGATAGAGTCTGAGATGGTAGCGAATTGATGTATTGCTTTGCATAGTCCCAGGACAGATCTATGTGCCATTTTGTTTATAGAAGAGGCATTAGTGCTGCCAATTCAATGTAATGTTTTCAGTAGGTTAATGTAGTTTTGGACTTTCTGTTGCCACAGCTGGAATGTGGACTGTGTTTGGGGCAGCTAGGAGATTTTGGATGGGCTTTTTGTTCACCATAGGAATTGTGTCCTGTACTCTTAAGTCAGTCCAGAGTGCTGGTCCCATGGGTCTATCCCCGGAATGTATAATAAAGAGTTGAACACAAAAATGATTGCTGGCTTGTAATGTATGAAACAGTGAATCAATGTCCAAAACTGGAGTATAGAAGGGCAGCTTCATCACCTCTTTAGAAATAAGGGAGATTGAGAATCACCGTTAGGGCATCATAGATACAGAACCGAGTTTGCTTTCTTTAAAACAGAAGTAATGCGGCAAAGCAAAAAATACTGCATTTGCTTGTAAGCACTGCAGATAGAAACTCCATAAAGGCATTCACATAATTTCTGCCCCACTGATTATCTGTACGAGGAATATGAAGAACACAAGTCAAAGGTACTAAACTTGGAGCTCACACTTTAGAGTATTTCTCAACTAAAATGCTGAGTTAGGGGCTTACTTGGGTTAGATCATTCTCCAAGTGCTTCTTCTAATTGGTTCTTCCCCACTTGAGCTGCTTCTCCTTTACTAACAATGTCTAGGAAACGTACAAATCATAGGTATGTCTAGAAATCCCAAGAGGGTAGAATAAATTTAATTTTGATCTGTTCAAAGTTCAGCAGTGTTAAACCCTGTAAGAAGTCTCCAATTGTTGATAGTCCTTTGATATCTCATCTTTTAGAGTTGTATTATTCTTGTCCTGGAGGAAAGCTGGGATCCAAGGAGTCAGTTAGAATTTTGGCACTGAACCAAGATACAGGATTGTGGTTTTCCATACTAGCAGCATAGTCCCATGAAAAGGATGTTATCTGATCTTCTGAAGAGGCAAAACATCTTCCCCATAAATAAGATTGGAAAGAATCAAAGGAAAACAACATCCTGCTTCTGTGCTTTGGATAGGAGGATATTGTTTTGAGTGTTTGTAAAATATATCAGTTCCAAACATATTGGTCTTTCTGTCTTTGGAGCCTGCGTCTCAGTATTTTTCCCTAGCATCACACCATTGCTGCATAATCTGTCTAGTCCTTTCTTATACCATCAAGAAGTTGGGAGTACTGGAAGACTTGGAGGAACGATGGTGGGAAGTACTGGGATAGTACTGGGAAGGCTTGGAGGAACGATAGTGCTTCCAGAAGGTTTGTTATCAAGTTGACTTGGCCAAACAGAGATAGTGAACATCAGAAATAAGAATGACGACAATGGGCCATTGAGCCCAGTTTTCCTGTTTTGCAATAAAGGCCAGTGCCAGAATCTTCAGAAGGAATGAACAGAACAGGATAATCATGGAGAGATTCATCCCGTCATCCAATCCCTACATCTGGCAGTCAGAGGCTAGGGACACTCAATGTATATAGTGGCCTCTCTGATCCTCTTGGCTAATAGCCATTGATGCACCTATTCTCCATGAACATACGTAATACTTTTTTGAACCCTGTTATACCTTTGGCCTTCATAATATTCTCTGGGAACGAGTTCCACAGGATGACTGTGCATTGTTTGAAGGAGTACTTCCTTATGTCTGTTTTGAACTTGCTGCTAATTCATTTCACCTGGTTCATGTGTTAAGTGAAGGGGTAAATAACACTTCCTTATTTCTCCACACCATTCCTGAATTTATAGACCTCTATCATATCCTCTTAGTCATCTCTTTTCTAAAATCAACAATCCCAGACTTTTTAATCTCCTCTCATATGGAAGCTGTTCCATACTTCCAATAATTTTTGTTGCCCTTCTCTATACCTTTTCCAATTCTAATATATCTTTTTTCAGATAAGATGACCAGAACTGTGTGCAGTACTCAAGGTGTGGGCATACCATCGATTTATATAATGACATTATGATATTTTCTGTCCTATTATCTATCCTTTTCCTAATGGCTCCTAACATTCTGTTAGCTTTTTTCACTGCCACTACCTACTGATCTCCAGTTTCAGAGAATTATCCATGATGACTCCAAGATCTCTTTCTTGCATGGTAACAGCTAATTTAGATCCCATAATTTTGTATGTGTAGTTGGGATTATGTTTTCCACGTTGAATACTACCTGCCATTTTGTTGCCCAGTCACGGAGTTTTGTGAGATCCCTTTGCAACTGGCTTTAGATTTAACTATCCTGAGTAATTTTGTATTGTCTGCAAACTCCTCATCTCACTGTTTCCAGATCATTTATAAATATGTTGAACATCACAGGTCCCAGTACAAATCCTTGAGGAATCCCGCTGTTTACCTCGCTCCATTGTGAAAACTGACTATTTATTCATCCCTTTGCTTCCTGTCTTTTAATCAGTTACTGATCCATGAGAGGATCTGCTCCCGTATCTCATGACTGCTTACTTTGCTTCAGAGCCTTTGGTAGGGGACCTTGTCGAAAAACTTTCTGAAAGTCCAAAAACAGTATCCCAACTGGATCATGCTTACCCACATGCTTGTTGACACCCTCAAAGAATTCCAACAGATTGGTGAGGCATGATTTTTGTTTACAAAAGCCAGGTTGACTCTTCCCAAACATATCACGTTCTAATTATCATCTGATAATTCTGTTCTTGGCTATAATTTCAACCAATTTGCCTGCTACTTAAGTTAGGCTCACTGGCTTGTAATTGTCAAGATTTCCTCTGGATCCCTTTATAAAAATCAGTGTTACATTAGCTATCCTCCAATCAACTGGTACAGAGGCTGATTTAAGTGATAGGTTATATCTCACAGGAAGTAGTTCTGCAATTGAGTATATGAGTATATGAGTTCCTTCAGAGCTCTTGGGTCAATACCATCTAGTCCTGTTGATTTACTACTGTTTTATTAATTTGTTCCAAAATCATCTCTATTGACACCTCAGTCTAAGACAGTTCCTTAGATTTGCCATCTAATAAGAATGGCTCAGGTGTAGGAATCTCCCTCATATCCTCTGCACTGAAGACCAATGTAAAGAATTTATTTATTTCCTCTCCAATGACCCTGTCTTCCCTGAGTAGTCCTTTTGCATCTTGATCATCCAATTGCCCCACTGATTGTTTGACAGCTTCCTGCATCTGATATACTTAAAAAATGTTGCTGTTAGTTTTTGTGTCTTTTGTTGTTTGTTCTTCAAGTTTGTTTGTTTGTTTTTGGCCTGCCCAGTTATACTTTTATACTTGACTTGCCAGAGTTTATGCTCCTTTCTATTCTCCTCAGTACGATTTGATTTCCAATTTTTAAAGGATGACTTTTTGCCTGTAACTACCTCTTTTACTCTGTTATTTAGCCATGGTGGCATTTTTACTGGTTTTTTATTATTATTTTGGCTATACCTTTGGTTTGAGGATATATTACAGTGTTTTTAAACACTGCAGCTTGCAGACATTTCACTCGTGACTGTTCCTGTTCATTACCGTTTAACCGGCTTCTCATTTTTGTGTGGTTCCCCTTTTTGAAGTTAAATGCTACTGTCGTGGGCTTCTTTCGTATGTCGTCCCCCCACAGTGATGTTAAACTGAATTATATTATGGTTGCTATTACTGAGCGGTTCAGCTTTATTCACCTCTTGGACCGGATCCTATGTGCCACTTTGGACTAAATCAAGAATTGCCTCTCCCCTTGTGGGCTCCAGGACTAGCTGCTCCAAGAAGCAAGAAACTTTATCAGTGCATCCTGTCCTGAGGTGACATGTATCCAGTCAATATGGGGATAGGTGAAATCCCACATTATTACCGAGTTTTATGTTTTTGTAACCTAACTAATCTCCATGAGCATTTCACCATCACCATCCTTGTCAGATGGTCAGTAGTCTATTCCTACTGCATTATTCTTATTGTTCAAGCATGGAGTTTCAATTCGTAGAGATTCTATTATACAGTTTGGATCATTTAAAAATGTTACGATATTTGACCCTGTGCTTTCTTTCACATATAGTGCCTCTCCCCCACCAACATGACCTACTCTGTCATTCCTATGTTTTGTACCCTGGTATTATTGTGTCATTGATTAGCATAATTCCACCAAGTTTCTATGATGCCTATTATATCAGTATCTTCATTTAATACCAGGCATGCACATTCACCCATCTCAGTATTTAGACTTCTAGCATTTGTATACAAGCACTTATAAAATCTGGAATATTAATTATCTGCCTTTACATGATGTAATTGAATGGGGACTCTTTTTTGTTTGACTCTTTCTCTTCACTTCCTACCTGCACTTTATCAGCTTTCATCTCTCCTCTTTACTGGGATCTAGAGTATCCCCTTTAATAAAGTCTCCACTAAGGCAGTGGTTCTCAACCTTTTTTCATTCGCAGACCTCTAAAAAATTCTGATTGAAAGTGCGGACCCCTTGGAAATCTAAGGTCTGCGTATAACGTTGAATTATGTTCGGTCAGTTTTCAGTCTAAATCTTTCACAGACCCCTGACACATAGTCTGCAGATCCCAGGGAGTCCGCCGACCACAGATTGAGCACCACTGCTCTAAGAGATGGCTCTGTGCGAACCGTGCACTCTTCTGCAGCTTTCAGCTTTCCCCCAGTCCTTGTTTAAAAACTCCACTACAATCTTTTTAATTTTACATGCCTGCAGTCTGGTTCCATTTTGGTATAGGCTCCTCTGTTCCCAAAAAATTCCCCAGTTACTAATAGTGGTAGGTCTCTGAAGGTCCTGATGTAAGGTGCATGGAAAGGGTTGCAGGCATGTGAATCCCGCAGGGGGTCACTGAAATGAAAATGCAAATAAAGAGAGTCTTATTGGATGAGTGCCTAACAGCATCGCCTCTGACTTGGTCATATTTACATGGAAGCCAGCTATAGTGCTGTAGGCCTCTACTCTGTCTGGAGGCTTCAATTTCACTGAGTTAACATAGGATTTATCTGCCATTGTCCTTTATTGTGGTTGTGATGCACTGAATGTCTGGAGAATCTGATGGCTACACCATGGGCACAGGAAACGGGGACACCCTTGTCTTATGCTGCTCTTTAAAAAGAAAAAGGCTAGATTTTCCAAGGTACTGAGGTGGCAGAAGATGCAGACAGGCACCAATGGAATTTTCAAAAGTACCTAAGTAGGTTTGGCAGTTAACTTGCATTGATTTTAAGCACCTTGTCACACTGACCCATGGGAGTTAAGCATGTAAACTGCTCAGAGACTTTTGAAAATCCCACTTGGTGCCTATCAGCATTTTTACACACCGAAATGCCTTTAAAACCTGATCATAGGTCTCTGCCCTGGAGCTATGCAAATAAAGGAGGGCATGTGGAGAGCCATGGAATAGTTTGCTGTAACAGTTTGCTGGAGGTAATTGGTTGATGTCTGAAATTATGTATCTCGAGTACTACAAGGCTCCATAGAAAGCCTTCTCCACATCTAATGCCAGAAAAAGGAGGTGATGTTTGCATTTCTTTAATGATGAATATTTGCTATATGACCGATGTGATTTGTAGCTCTGCCTTAAATAAAGCCAGAGTGCTCGATGCAAATCAGGAACAACAGGGCTAGAGGCAGCAGGTTTGCTGAGACTTTTTGATGAACTGATAACATTGGCCTGCGTGAGCTTCAGTCTTCTGGAATTTTATCATTTTTCAGTAGTTCAGTTACATTGGCTTCCAAACAGCAATTGGGAAATTTTCCTTGTTCAAGGGAGTGATTGAATGTTTAAAGTATTCAAGGCACCAGGAACGCCTGAACAGAATTCTAGAACTTGCTGCTAAAGCCAACCAGCCCAAGAGAATTACCATTTGGAACAGAATTTTGGAGTTTATCTGTTGATATCTCTGCTTCAAATGACACTTTTTGCTCTTCAGTGATCTCTGGGATTTAGATGGTTTCGATGTGACTGTGTATTTGTATTGTGATGGGAGTTCATGTAGGGTGAATAAACTTTTTCTGTACACCTTAAAAACATGCATCTGCTACTGCTATTTAACAGTTACTTTTATTGTCTCAGGTCTGGTCTACATTAGAGATCTTTATCAGTACAACTATATTACTGAGGAGTGTGAAAAATCCACACCACTGAGCAATGCTCCCTGTGTAGACAGTGCTTCTCTTGCATACATATCTACCACCTCTCGGGGAGGTGGATTAACTACGCAGACAGAAGAGCTCTCTCCCATCGGCATAGAGTGTCTTCATTAAAGTGCTACAGCTTCATCAACAGCTTTTTAAATGTAGACGTGGCCTGTTACAGATGCAGGTATAATGGACAGGGCATTAGTGGAATGGCATGGTTTTTAAAGCTCACTTTATAGCCCAATTCCAAAAACCTGCTGTTGAGTATCCCATCGAAGGCTCCAGGATGTCAGTGTTCTCAAGTCACGATAGAATTTCTTCACCTTGAGCTTCTGTTTCTTAGGAAATGCTGGTGATCAGTTGTTGAAGAGATCTGAGTTGCTTTGATGAGATCAGCCACTCTTCGGAAAGAGCTCTTTGGGTTTGCATGTAATGCCATGGTTATTCCCAACTGCCTCCCACAAAGCCTGTGGGAAGACTGTCCCATTGTCAGTCATGTCAAAATCCTACTGCATTTGTTCATTGATCAACTGCATCAATGCCTTCCTTTTTGTATAGGAGGGGGAAATCCTCATCTGGACACTGACACCAATGTCTGGGGGCAACGCTGTACTGGGGCGTGAGCAGTAATAAGGATTGCACTTATCTCAAAATCTGTTTCAATCTCAGTGAAAATCAAACGTATCCTGAGAGAGGAATCAAACTTAGAGTGGAAAAAAAATCTTAGTTGTGTTTAGCAGCCTCTAGCTTGAGTTGAGTTCAACAGGATTAACACACCAGCTATCTACTGTATTATATTTATTAAAGGGGTCTCTAGGAGTCCCACTCATAGACCAGAGCCCCAATGCAGAATTTATTGATATCATCTTCATGTAACTAACAGCTTTCCCTTTCTGATTGTATACCAGTATTCATTTACATTAAAAAGGACCTTAAGGCTTTTTCTTGAGTTCCATTTTCTGGTCTTGAATCTTTGTAAATGTCAGAGATTCTCCAATGTTTTTAAACATAACGTTGGACTTCTTTAAAGCTTTGCTTCCTTCCCGATACTTTAGTGAAATCTGGGTGCATGTTTAGATATAAGCTTTGCAGTCCCTTAATTTTAGAATATTTGGGGAAATGAAGGGTGATTAACGGAGTGAGCATTTTGACTCAGCGATCAGAAGCTCTGAAAATCAGCTATTGGAAAATGGCTTTAATAAAGATCTGTTCTAAAATGCATCTGGCAGGGAGTCCTCCAGCCCGGGGCCACAGATTTGTGCATTAAAAATAGCTGTGCAAGTCAAGCTGCAGCCCGGGTTCTCAAGTCCACCCCTATGCGTGAGAGTCTGAGCTCCAATCCAAACCACGACATCTACACATCTATTTTAGCTAGCTGGATGGCTCGCTCCCAGCTGCTGTGTAGACATACTGTAAAGGACTTCACTTCACCACTATAGCAACAGAAGGCAAACAGCGTACTGAGAGTTTCCGCTAGAAGCCATGGGAACGTACAGCTATTAAATTAGCTTCAGGGAAGCTCTTCCATTGTTCTCTGGATGCAGTAGAAGCATATTGAATCACTGGAAAATATTAATAAAAATCCAAACAAGATTAGGAAGTTGAATCAAAGCCCGTTCCCCAGGTCACTGCAGGATCTGCTGCACACGCAGACAAAATTTCTGGCACACTGGACTTGGTTTGCTGTGCATTTGCCTGTTCATTTCCAACAAGTGAGACAGAAAGTCATGTGATGCACAGCAGCAACTAATCAAAGTATCTCAGTGAGCTTGCCACTGAATCTAGAGCTTGTTGGGAAATACGCGATGAAACAATTTCACTGGAAAACCCCAATTCCTCAAACCTGAAACATTTCACGAAAACAGTTCAGGTTTGAGGAAATTTCGTTGACTCACAGGCAGGATCCAAAAGATCTGCCTGGTTCACTGCCAGCGCACCTGGGGGGCTACTAGGGAGCTGGACCCCACCATGCAGATGGCCCTGGGGATTGGACTGCTCCCTGCCATGGAAGTCATGGGACAGGCTTCTAGGGGATCTGACTCCAGAGTAGCCTGCCATACAGAGGACCTCAGGCCAGAGATCTTACCCAGGAGCTGTGCAGCCCATGGAGCCAGCTGGCCTGGAGGCCTTGGGGTCCCCAGCCCAAGGCAGAGTGCATGATGGACTTGTAGATCCTTCCAGCCCCAGCAGCTGTTGACAACTATGACAATTTCACTCAGCAGCTGCTGAGGTCCTGGGGAGCAATTTTTCTTTGAGAAACATCATGTGTCAGTATGTCCCAAACTGACCTGTTCAGGCTCTCTGGCTTGCTGGGAATCACACAGAGTAGGCAGGGAATTAAACAGCAGAGGTCATTAGAAGAAAAAAACATTCTTTACAATTTGGAAGTCAAAACCCAGTGAGGATAATAGGAAGCAGCACAAACTCTGGAAGGTGAAGTATAAACGTGTAATAAGGCAGCCAAGAAAGAATTTGAAAGCGCCTTGCTAAAGACACAAAATGTAACAGTAAGAATTTTTTTTAAGTACGTCAGAAGCCAAGAAGCCTGGCAAACAGGCAGTGGAGCCACTACCTGACCAAGGTGTTCAAGGAGCACTCAGGGAAGACAAGGCCATTGCAGAAAAGCTAAATGAAGTCTTTGCACCGGTCTTCACTACAGAGGATGTGGGGGAGAAACCCACAGCAGAGCTATTCTTTTTGGATGAGAAATCTGAAGTACTGTCCCATGCTGATGTGTCAGTAGAGGAGGTTTTGGAACAAACTGATATATTAAACAGTAGTAAATCATCAGGACCAGATGGTATCACCCAAGAGTTCTGAAGGAAATCCAATATGAAATTGCAGAACTACTAACAACAGTATGTAACCTATCACTGAAAAAAGCCTCTGTACCAGATGACTGCAGGATAGTAATGTAACTCTGATTTTTAAAAAGAGCTCAGGATGCAATCCTGGCAATTACAGGTTAGTAAACCTGATTTCAGAACCAGGCAAATCGGTATACACTACAGTAAAAAACAGAATGACCAGACATATAGATAAACATGACTGGTTGGGGAAGAGTAAACACGGCTTTTGTAGAAGGAAGTGATTGATCACAATCTATTAAAATTCTTGGATCATATCAACAAGCATGTGGATATGGGTGATCCAGTTGAGGTAGTGTACTTGGACTTTCAGAAAGTCTTTGACAAGGTCCCTCACCAAAGGCTCTTAAGGAAACTAAATACTCATGGATAACAGGGAAGGCCCTCTCCTGGATCAGTAACTGGTTAAAAGATAGGAAACAAATAAATGGTCAGTTCTCACAATAGAGAGAGGTAAACAGTGGGGTCCCCCAAGGATCTGTACTGAGACCTCTGCTTTTCAACATATTCATTAATGATCTGGAAAAGGAAATGAAGTGGCAAAGTTTGCAAACGATACAAAATTATTCAAGATGGTTAAGAAAGCTGACTGTGAAGAGTTACAAAGGGGATCTCACAAAGCTGGTTGACCGGGCAACAAAATGGCAGATGACATACAACATTGGCAAGTGCAAAATAATACACATCGGAAAAAAAATCCCAATTACACACATGTAATGGTGCATTCTAAGTTAGCTGTTGCCATTCAAGAGAGATCTTGGAGTCACTGTGGAGTTCCGGTCACCCCATCTCAATGACTCATTTAGGAGAGACTAAAAAATTGGACTGTTCTGTTAGAAAAGAGATGAATAAGAGGGGATATATGACGGAGGTCTATAAAATCCTGACTGGCATGGAAATAGTGAATAGAAAGGTAAATAACGTTTCTCTATTCACTACAAAAAATTCTCCTAGATGAGTCTTGAGATGTGGTGACCAGACCGGAACACAATAGTCAATGGTTTTTCTAGTGAATAGAGAAATGTTATTTACCTTTCCCACAATACAAAAGCCAGGGGCAAACCTCCAAAGAAGAGAAAGTACTTTTTCACACAATGCACAATTAACCTGTGGAACTCATTGCCACAGGATGTTGTGAAGGCCTAAAAGTATAACTGGATTAAAAAAAGAACTACATAAATTCACAGAGGACATGTCCATCAATGGTTATTAGCCAAGGTGGTCAGGAACACGATCCCATGCTCAGGGTGACCCTAAAGATCTGGCTGCCAGAAGGCAGAAGTTGAAGAAAGCGTGGATCTCTCCAGAACTGCCTTGTTCTATACAATGTCTCTGAAGCTCTGGCACGGCCTCTGTTGGAGAGAAGATACTGGGATACATGGACCATTGGTCTGACCCAGTATGGTGGTTCTTATAGTGCAGCTTGGAAAAACCCAGGTGAAGAGGGGAGAGACACATGGGTCTATGCCCAAGAGGGGTAATGGCTGAGGAGCCAGAGACTGGAAAGTGTGCTCTTGGTGGACCACGGAAGGGAAATACAGGTGCATCTGCCATGAACTGTGACATCCACCACCAGCACATACCTTCCCCATTCCCTTGGACTCCTGTTAGAGAAGGCTGAGACTGCAAAAGTGTAAGCAGTGCACCTGTCTTTTCACATCTCTGCCTCTCCCTGGTGCTGTATTCTCCAGCTCCTGGCTTAGATGGGTAGAAACAAACCCTTGGTTTGTTTTTAGTTCAGTCCATTTTCTTGGCTGTGCTCCTTCCTCCATTACTGGAAGTGACAGAATGGGCCCCCTTGAGCCTTACCATGGACATAGTCATCTATGGAGCCACTTCTCCCATGAGCACACCATAAAATTAGCTACTTTGGAGAACTAGCCAAGCTGTGGGGTTTCCTATTTTCATAGATGTCATGCTGTCCATTCCCAGGGATACATCTGGCAGAAGAGCACACTGCCCTTTCCACCTGAGGAGCTTAAACACAGCGTTAGTTACAACACACAAGCCCTCACCCCCGTGTCTGTGAAGCATTATAATCTCTATTTTACAGATGGGAAGCTGAGAAGTTATTTGTCCATTTGTCCAAGGTCAGACATTCAGTGGAGAACCCAGAGACAGGGCCGCCAGAGGCTCTCGCCATGTTCATGTTCACATTGTTTCTTTTCCAGTGACTGTATGGCGGCTGTTCTTGGTTTGATTTCCACGTCCTGGTTTCTCTGTGTGTGATGCAACAGGGGGAGGGCAGAGCGCCGTGGTGCTAGAACAAAAGGAGCTCTCTGCAGAACTCATCCAGATGATGGGCAGGGCTGTAAAGTGCTGTAAGTGTTCCAGAGTGAGTGTGCACATGGGGAGGTACTCCGGAATAGCTACTGCGGTCCATTTCCCCCTGTAGACAAGCCTGTGGTGGAAAATCTCAGACCACATACTGTGTCTGCAAGGCAAACTGACAGAGCCGTTCCCTGCAGGGTCCCTGCTTCCCGTGGCTGTTTGGGAAGGCCAGCCTAACCTCTGGGGAAGAGCCTCCACTCACGAGAATGCTGTGCTCTTTACTGAGCAGCCTCCCTACCCCCCGGCAGAAAAGGCAAGGCAGCGAGGGCCAAGCCTCTCCAGGGAAGTGGATCTTCCCCTCCCCTACCAGAGCCCACCATGTGTGCAGGGCGAGAACTGCACCATCCCCGTGGTGGGAGCCTGGGGGAGCACACTCCCTATTCACGACCATCTCCACTGCAGGCTTGGCCGGGAGCTGAACTTACAGGGGACATGTGCCACCTAACTCATGTGTCTGGCCCTCCCCCAGCCCCCTGCCCCCTTCCCATCGCCAGGAGCCTGAGCGCTGGCCCAGAATTACAAGCAGAACAGGCCGGCACCTCCCGTGGCTTGGCGGCCCTGAGCATGCTCAGTGTGGTTAACAGCCTGATGCTGTGCAGCTGTGATCCCCATCGCGGTTCTAATTGGATTCACAACACGCAGGGGTCAGCGAGAAACAGGAGGGAAAAGAATGAAAGAGGAGGAAAGAAAGAAGCGGCATTCTGCCTGGAGAGACAAAGGGGGGGAGCCCAGAGAATGGGACCGACATCAGCAGTGTCCAGCAACCCTGGAACCCCAGAACCAGAACACACCGGGAGTCACGTAGCCATAAAAATACCTGCACCGCCACACACAGACAGGACCACGCTCGGACATGGCTAATATGTGCCCCTCCCCGACACACACACAGAGAGGGCACAGCTAATCCGCAGCACACATCACTACATGTGCACGGCAACTGTTTTCCATGTCCCAATGCCATTAGCATCCAATGTAAAAATACCCTGGAGTCCCATTCTGGTGTACAGCGTGGCTCCCCAGAACAGCCTGAAGGCAAAGTGATACAAATCTGCCCAGGGTCTTCTGTGTCACAGGCGCACACAGCTGTACTCAGCAACATCTCGGGTCCCTGGGCACGTCAGGCATGTGTCGGGATGTTCAAACTGACATGAGAGAAAAGCTCACCCTTTCACGGCATTGTCCCTCCCCCACAACGGCAATGGGAGCTTCGTGCATGGACAGAACACGCTGCATGCAGCCCTCAGGGAAGCAACAGCAGCCGTGGAGCCTGGCACAGCAGCTTGTGCCCGTGTGGACCAGCCAGGTGAATGGGGCTATAACCCAGAGACACAGCCATGCAGCAAACACCACTGGCCGGTGTCTGGCTAAGTAGCTAATCGCTCAGGTGCTCCAGTCAGGGGGTTAAAGAACACGGTTCTGACATGAAACTGCAGGGAGTGAGGCCTGCCCCACATGTAGTGCTCCCCATCTGGGAGCCCACAGCTCACCCCAGAGTATTAGCGCCTCCAAGGACAGTAAAACGGGCATTCTTTGCCTTCCTAGGAGAGCCTTGGAAACAGCTTGCAGATCGTGGGTGAAATTCTAGCCCTACTGAACTCCCGGGGAATGTCCCATTAGGGGCAAGGATGGTTACTGCAGTGGTGCTGGGAGGGGAACCCCACTGTGCTAGGCACTGTGCACCAGGACAGTCCCTGCCCCCAAAAGCCATGTCTCTGGTGAATGGAAACACCAGGCCTATTAAAGTCGCTACATGTACTGAAAGGTGCCGTGTTATCCAAAGGGGAGGCTGAGGGACAGTGCACAGCTCATGCCATTAGGGGTATATGTGCAGCTGCTTCTGACCTAGCACCCTGGCTTTTGTGTTTAGCCATAAGCCTCTCGGGGTCTTTGTGAGCAGGCAGAGAGACACCACTGTCAAAGGGAGGGCTTGGTTTTAGAGCCCGGTAGAAACAGACCTAGCAGCGAGCACAACAACAGCTCTGCCTCTGCCACCCCAGCGCAGAGCCAATAAATGAGAGAGGCAGAGACTGAGATGTGCTTAGCACACTACATGGGGTGGGGAAGCAGTGCAGACAAAGGGACGGGGCATGGGGAAAACCTACAGAGGCAGAGAAGGAGAGAAGGAAAAAGTGAGGAAGAAGGAGAAGCCAGGAGGGAGTGTCTCAGGAGGAAAGGCCTGGGGGAGGTGTGTTCGGATGCAGCATGTTAATGAGATACTTGCAAACACAAGGGAAAGAAGCAGGGAAGTGACTGTCTGGGGAGAGAAGAGAAGCGGGGTTGCTCACTCCGTCTGCCCCTGTGGGGCCCTGTGGGATTGGGTAGCAGGGCACAGGGAAATGAAAATCTTTTAACCACACAGAATTGTTAACTGCTCCCAAATCCTTTTGTGCCATGGCTGCAAGCTTAGAAGAGCTTAAGCTGTTAGATGCATGAACTTCCTCAATAAATATCTCTCATGTGCTGCCTCGAGCAGGTTTGCATTGTATTACCCAGATGAAAAGCCCAGCAGAGAAAGCTAGCAACTTTCCCAGCTCTTTACAGCAGCGTTTGGGGCCTTTTAATAACTCGGTATGCATCCTCCAAAACAGCTCAGGCAAGTGGAGCGCTCCACCTCTGCGGGCTGGGTGCCGTGCGGGCCGCCTGGGCCATCTGATAGTACTTCACACTGAAGGCCAGCTTTTATTTGCTTGTGTTTTGCTGTTGGAAAGGGGCCCAGACTTCCTTCCACCTCTGGAAACATGAGTAAACCTGCCAGCCACATGTACGGGTTCGTGCTCTGGGCTGGGCTGCTCGAGGATGGGACACGGCTAAGGCTGGAGTCTGGGTGGGAAGGAACGGGAGTCATAGCTCCCCAGACCCCTATAAGACAGGCAGGTTGGGAACCAAAGGCGCTTTCATTGTGCCAGGCAGAAGCTACCCTTTCCCTGCTGTGAGGGCCCAACGATGGGGCTGCGGAGAGGAAGGCGCTGCTAGGGCTGAGCTGTGCCCCACAGGGAGACAGCTCTCCCCTACAGACCTCCACCATTCAGGGGTGACTAAGCGCAGGGCCAGCTCTCTCAGGAGCACACTTTTGCAGAAGGCTTGGAGGCTCCCACGTCCATTCGTTCGCAGACCCAGCACCCCACAGGCCCTGTGTGGGGGTGGCTGGCGAGCGGGCAGCACTTCCCGCAGAAGGCTGATGCCTGCAGCAGGCCTGCTCCTTGCGGTGACAGACACAGCAAAGGCCTGCGGGCTCTCCCGGGCCCACTCTGCCCTGCACTCTGCCTGGGCGCCTGGCACGGGCCAGCCGAGCTCTGCCCCAGGAATTCCTGGGAAAGACTCGGGCGTGTTGTCAGGCGGGAGGGAAGGGATCCTGTATCCCACGTTATCCATAGGGGCTCTGGCAGAGACAGAGATGGCCAGGGAAGAGACCGGAGACAGGGACTCCAGGTAGACAGAGGCTCCCCGCACAGCTCAGCCTGACACACACAACCTCCCCCCCAGGACACACCGTATCACACACACAGCACCCCCCGAGAGGGGTCAGATCCCACGGAGCACAGCCACGGACCCCTCCCCCTCTCCTCCAGCACCCTTCTTTCAGGCCCCTCCATCCTCAACTTCCCATGAGGTCTTACAGCCCCCTTCCCGTCCGCAGGGGGTCATACGCCTCAGCCTCCACCTCCTCCCTTGGAGCCTTATTCCCTTCCTTCCCACACCCCCACCACATCGCACCCCCACCTCACGCCCCTCCCTCCCTGATCCTCCCCCCTTTTCTTTCAGTGAGCCAGTTTAAAAACCAAGCCTGTCTCCGCAGACAGCAACCAGTGCCGGACCCCTGCTCCCTGGTGTCTAGGGCAAACGTTACCCTGCCCCAGGCTACTCTGTTCAGCCCCAGTCCTGGCTCTCAGTCCCTTGTAGGGATGGTGATGGCCCCTGCAAACGCACTCGCTCTCCGTGGGGGCCCCTCGTGCTCCCGTTCTCGCTGGACTTTCCAAGAGCCCAGCCACCCGAGAAGCTGTCGGAACCCAAAGCTGGGCCGTCTGGCCTGGCACCTTCCCCAAACACCTTCCAGCCCTCCCTCGTCCTGTCCTGGAGTCCCTGCCAGCGTGGCGCCCGAGCCGAGGGAGCTCCCCCCTTGCTGTGGCGCAGAGCTTGAGCCAACTACCCCAAGAAGCCTGGACTGCAGGCCTGTGTGATTAACGAGCGCAGGGAGCTGGAGCCACACACACAGCGCAGGCTGTGGAAACAGCTGCCGAATCAGTGACTCCCAAATCCTGCTGCTAGGAAAACAAAGGGAAGAGGCAGCCTGGCTCTCCCCCACCTCCCTCCCCCTCTGGCTTCCTTCCCCCTCCGCCGTTCACGCTCTTTCTAGGTCACTTTCAAACTCTTTCCTCTCCTCTCTGCGGGGTCAGACTGGGCCGCAGCCTGTTGCTGCCACGCCACCCCACCCGATTCCTGCGTACTCCAGGTGGAAGCCCAGGCACCCGACTGGCTAGTCTGGAGCAGGCCAAGCCAGTCCCTGCACCAAGGCGCCAGCACTATTGGCTGGGGAGAGCTGTTTAGGCCAGCGCTGACACCACCGCGTCCCATCGGAAGCATGTCGTGGGAACCTGTCGATTCTGACTGCATTTATGTGAAAACACCTAGGAATCACTGTGCAGCACAGAAGGTGAAGCCCCGTCCCCTCCGAACTCCCCAAGAGTCACTCCACTGCCTGGAGCCCCGGAGACTCTCCCCATTGCTCTGCTATGGCCCTGCACCACGCTTGCCTGGGCCCTGCACTGGGGTTTGCGGGCGCCTATGGTGGCCCAACACAGCGCCTGCCCCAGGGGCGCTCCAGGGGCTCCTTTCCTGCTCAAAGTTGGAGGCTGATGACGCAGACCCCAAAGGGCCCGTTCTGATCCCAGGCCAGTCCATCCCTTCCTTGCCTCAAACATTCAGGGACTTTAAGGCCTGCCCTCTCTCTCCCTTCCCTTCCCCGCTGGGAGGATAGGAGCAGAGGCGCCCCCTTGCCCCAGTGAGCGCATTAGGATGCACCTTTCCCTTCACAAACCCCTCTGCCATATCTATAATTGATCTCGGAGAAACTCTGTCTCAACACCAATTGCCAAGATGCTATCGGGGCCATAATGGGATTTTTATATTTAGCTTGGACAAGGGAAGGCTCTGTTGGCTGGGATGAAATATTTCAATAACTATGTCTGCCCAGGAACGAGCCCAGGGCCCCTGGCTGTGCCGGCTCTTTTCATTCCTTTTCACAGGCTCTCACGCATTTCTTTCTTCCTCCTGTTATCTCAGCAGCTTCCCTGGCTCTCTCTTCCCCACCATCCGTCCTGCTACTGGCTGCTGGAGACGCGAGTCCCGTTGTCAGTATATTAACAGCTGCAAAACTTTACTTCTCTCTTAAACCTGATTGCCACTTTCCCTTCTCTCAACTTCACCCTGGCCTGGCTCTCAGCTGCATCTTGTTAACACCATGGCTCCTTCCATCACACGTCATCTCGGAGTTGGTCAGAGAAGCATTCCCTTTCCAGCAGCCCCTGCGCAGGCATCAGGCTGACCTGGGATGTATCTACTCTACAGCCACATGAGCGACACAACGCCAGCGCTGCAGCGGTGTCACTGGAGTGCAAACGCTTCCTACATCAACAGAAGGGGGTTTTCTGTCGATGTAGGTAATCTACTGCCCCAAGAAATGGTAGCTAAATTGACAGAAGAATCCTTCTGTTGACCTAGCCCCATCTATACCGAGGGTTTGGTCGACCTAACCACGGCTCATAGCTAGGGTCGCTCTAGCTTTCAAGTGCAGAGTAGCCGGAATGTGGGTAGGAGAGGGCGAGGACAGGGACGTGCAGAAGAGGGAAAGAAAAGCCACGTTCCTCCAGGTGCACAGACAATATCACAGAGACGTTGTGCCCCAGTCACTGTGCCCTGCAGACTCTTAAACAGTACAAACAAGCTCTATGGCAGCTGCATGCCGTCAGGGATTCCACCTGTAGGGACATCCTGGCACCTCGTCACCCTGCATGGGATGGTGCAGGATGGACAGAGAGCAGGCAGAAGGGGACAGGCTGGAAAGTTGGGACAGTCTAGAGATTCTGCAGCGCTGCAATGGCCCATCAATTGATGCCCTAGCCTGCACCAGGACTGAGACGAGCCCTGGAGCAGGAGGCATAATTGCCTTCTCCCTGGCCTAAGGGTGGGGCAGGGATGAATTTCCCTTACCGTCCCTTTTCTAAGAGGAATTCTGGACTGCAGAGCAGCGTCTCCAGGCCCTGCTTTCTTTGTACGTCAGTCTGTCCCGTCGACACAGCCCTGCAACCCATTTCTTTTCATAGTGCTGCTGTGGTAGTGATCATACATTCATAGATTCCAAGGCCAGAAGGGACCACAATGATCATCTAGTCAGCTCTCATGTGTAACACAGGCTAGAGACCTTCCCCAAAGTAATTCCTAGAACAATTTTGTGAGGGAAACATCCGATCTGCATTTAAATATTGTCAGTGATGGAAAATCCATCACCACCTCTGGTACATTGTTCCAATAGCTAATTACCATCACTGTAAAAACTGTTCACCTTATTTCAAGTCTGTATTTGTCTAGCTTCAAAATTCCAGTCTTTGGATCATGTTATGCCTTCCTCTGCTACACAGAGGAGCCCATTATTAAATATTTGTTCCCCACGTAGCTACTTATAGACTGTCATCAAGTCACCCCTTCACTGGTTTTGTTAAGCTTATATAGATGGAACTCCTTTAGTCTATCACTATAAGGCAGGTTTTCTAATCCTTTAATCATTCTCTTGGCTCTTCTCTGAACCCTCTCCAGTTTATCAACCTCCTTCCTGACACCAGAATGGGACACAGGATTCAAGCAGCAGTCCCGAACACAGAGGTAAAATAACCTCTCTGCTCCTACTTGAGATTTCCCTGTTTATGCACCCCCAGATCCCATTAACCCTTTTGGCCAGTGTGTCATTCCGGGAGCTCATGTTCAGCTGATTACCCACCTCCCTTAAAATCTCTGTCAGAGACAATGTTTCCCGGGGTGGAATCCCTCATTGTGTAAGCATGGACTGCACGCTTTGCTCCTCCATGTAGACATTTACAGTTAGCCACATTAGAACGCATACTGTTTGCTTGAGCTTAATTTACCAAGCAAATCCAGATTGCTCTGAATCAGTGACTTGGCATCTTAATTATTTAACCGCCCACCCCCAATTTTTTGGGTCATCTGCAAACTATCAGTGAGGATTTTACATTTTCTTCCAGATCATTGATAAAAGTGTTAAACAGCAGAGGGCTCAGGTCAGATCCTCCAGAAACAAACCTGTTCCATGATGATTCCCCGCTTACAATTGCATTTTGAGACCACGCAGGTAGACAGCTTGTAATCCACACAGTGTGTGCTATGCTAATCTTACATTTTGCTAGTTTTCAAATCAAAATGCCATGCGGTACCAAGTCAAACGCCTTACAGAAGTCTAAGCATGTTACGTCAGCCCTGTGACTTTTACTCAATGGCTGGGCCGAAGGCAGCGCTCTGAATGAGCTGGTGGAAACAGACAAAGGCGCTCACACTGGGGTGACCCTCTGTGGTTGCGCCAGGTCACCAAAGCAGCCAGCTGGAGCACAGTACAGTGCCAGTGACACTTTGAATGCTTTCCCTGTACATCTGCTCCTCCACCAAAGCTCCTCACGCTGCCTGGTAGCTGGCCACCCAGCTACTCTGGGTCTGGGCTCCACATGCAACTCTGCTGATGCCTCTCAGTCCTCAATGGCAGCCCCCACTGCTTTTCCAGCCCTGAGCTCCCCCCAGGTTCTGCCTAGTCATCCCCTGCAGGCCTTTGCCAACTGTGCCAGACAAAGGGTGGCTCTGCCCGGAGGAGCAGTGTGTAGAATGTTCCCATTAACATTTATGATTAAATCCAGACACGTACCCAGTGGCTAACCAGAGAACCAGCCCCCAGATGTCTGGGCCCTTCGATGACCACAACTGACAGAGAACCGAAAGACTGTGATTCACACTGAATCTGTTACAGCAGAAAAGCAGCAAACAAGAAGAACTGAATCCCTGACGGGGGCCGCCAGCCAGGCATCAGCGCACATCCACCCTGCCCCCATCCCTACCTGCCGTGCATGAGTCAGGGGTCTTAGAAGGAGCCAAGAGCAGCAAGAGCCAGGATTTATCTGATCATTGGGAAGGTCAAGATGACTCACCCGTGCCCATTTCTGGGCACTTCCTACCACCCCCCCAGACTGTGGAGGGGGTAGAGGGCAGAGCCCTCAGCAAACCCCGGGGGAGTCATGGTGGATTATTCAGCAGTACTCCAATGGCAGTGCAGCCCCGCTCCAGTGCCCGGCACATGGGGCGGAAGGGGCTAATCATGGAGTTCTCGGGGATAACCGAAGAGCCACCTGAGCGCGAGGGAGGATCGTGCTGGCTAGGACTTCCTGCTGAGCACTGAGTGGGACTGGCAGACCTTGACTTTTTGTGCCTGCAGGAAGCTCCAGTCCCGGTGGAGCTCAGCTGCTGCTCTCTCCTGCGCCTGAGCCACTCTGGTTCGTCCAGGACCTGCCTTCCCCGAGACCCCTCCACGCAACTGCAAGTGAAACTTTACCTCCAAGAGGCAGCAGCTAAGATGGGAGCTGGCACCATCAGCTGGCCTGATGGGATGGGGGGCAGTGGAGCTAGGGAGAGGAGGTGGAAGGCCAGGAGTCAAGGGGAGGGGGAACAACTGAAAGCCATTCATTCCTGGAAGAACCCCTCCCCATCCCAGTAAGTGGCCAGATTGCCGTCCAGCC
Organism: Mesoclemmys tuberculata; assembly: GCA_007922155.1. Classification (NCBI taxonomy): domain Eukaryota; kingdom Metazoa; phylum Chordata; order Testudines; family Chelidae; genus Mesoclemmys; species Mesoclemmys tuberculata. The sequence goes on from ML675630.1 coordinate 13,330,333, forward strand.
TCTCCTAGCAGTTCCTCTGTTATACACTGCTCTGTAGCTTGGGACGTCGTGGCACAGTCTAAAAGCATTCCCTGTTTGGATCAAAATTCTCCCCAAGAATGGATTCCCCTTCAGATCCTGCTGCAGCAGGGAGGGGCTCTGCCCACCCATCCTTGCGCCACTGTTCTGATTGGTCAACGTAACCCAGCTGCCTGGGGAGCCCTGTAAAGTGAAGGCCTGCTGGCCTCCTTAGGTCTCGTACCAGAGGTGCTGCAATCAGGCAATGCCAGGACCTCCTAGCCAACCGGGGGTTTCTTCCAATGTGGCATCTTCCAACGTGAGGTACAGCCTGGGCAGACTGGCTGGGAGATCAGCATGAATGACACGGGGACTGAAGATGGAACATGCCATGTGTTTGGGTGTGCAAGAGTGGGTCAGCCTGGTCACTGTGTACACCCACGGGCAACCAGGGATGGGCACATCTGGTCATGCTTGCTCAGAAATACAGGCGCGCACACGTAAGAGCAGAAGCTTAGCTAGGAGCAGGTATTCATGAGTACCCAGGCCCTTGGTCAGACAGCCCAAACAGGCTCTGCATTCTGCTATGGACAGGATTCAGCGTAGTGATGGGAAATCAGCACACGACAGAGACGTGTATGGAAATCAGCCAGCCCCATGTTTAGAGCTAATGGACGGCTCTCAGAGATCATGAAGAGCCTGCACAATGAATGGAAGGGACTGGACCGTGCAGCCTAGTGCAGGCAAAGGGGTAGTGAATAGCCGCACACACTCAACTGCAGCCCTCATGGCATTGCCCATCTGTTGATCTAGGCAGGGTGTGAGTTCCCTAAAGCCTTTGTTTGGGCTGTTCTCCTTTTTGTTCCCATCTCTGGCCAGGGAGGTCACTGTCAGCTTGGCAGAGCAGCACATTAAAGCTACAAATCCTCATTACCCACATTGAGTAATGCCCACAGAGCCTAGGTTCTCCAGCCCATCTCCATTGCCAGGAAGCAAGGCCCCCCAGTATCTCCTCCAAATCCTGGCACTGGAGAGCTTGCCAGAGAACCACAGCCGGCAGGCAGGTGCTGGGAATGACTAATGCAGCAATGGAGCAGGAAGCGGGGGGAGAGCAGCCAAAGGATACGTGGTGCACTCAGGCTTGCTGGCACTGCAGGGGCAGGACAAAGTCACTGCATGGGGCGTGTTTGCTAATGGGATGTGAGAAAATCTGTGCCAGCCAACCTCCCTCTGCCTGCAGGAGAAGCAACATGTTGAGGCACCTCCAAGGCTCTGTGTCCTATGTGTCCTGCCTAGTGCAATCACAGGTTCCCATGCTAAGGACACAGTGTCCTAACCAAAGCAAAGAGAAATGGTTACCTCTGCAGACAGTCCCGTTCTCCACCAATTCGTAGCCAGCCTTGCACATGCACCGTCCAATGGGCACCAGCCACTCCCCATCCCCATTGCAGTACAGCTTGATGGGGACGTCCACCTCCTCGGCATTGGTAATGCACGACCCCCTGGCTGCCACCAGTGAAGTGCTCTCTGCTCCTGAGAGCGTCTCCTGAAACACGGCCCCATTCTGGACCACTCGGGGGCACTTGCGGTAGAAGACCCTGACAGCGATTAAGGACATGCAGCCCCCGTAGTCCTGGAACGCCAGGTAGAATCCGTTCTTGGAGACCGGCCCAAAACTGCGCACCTCGGTGTTGATCTTCATCACCCGGCCACCCAGGTCCACCTGGGAGAAACTCTCATCAGCCGCAATGGTGTCCACCTTGGCCCAGGGGTTCTCCATCCAGTTGGGAAAGGTCTTGGTGGCCGAGTCGAAGTCAGATTCATAGTAGTAGAGATTAAAGGTCTCCTTGCAGGAGCCGGGAACGTTTGGGATGCTGCTACAGTCCCGGACGGAAAATTTCATCTCCACGTGGATGCGGTGAGCTCCTCTCCTCCGGATGTACTTGGTCCGCAACCAGTTGTTCTGGCTGGACTCAAAGACGTTGCACACCTGGTACGTCCGGATCGTGTTCATGTTCTCATCGTATCCGCTCACCTCTTCCCACTGCAGATGGGACACAAAAAGTCACGGGCTGCGCTGCATTTACATTCACTGGCAGTCAGCATAGGCCGGTTTACACACCGGGTGGGGGCACAGCTCCACCTCCCTCTGATCCCCTGACAGGCAAAAGCGCAGCCTGCCTGAGGGAGAGGAGAAGCTACTTTCAATGTGGGGTCAGCTGCATTGGTACAAACCGCACTGCACCAGGGTGAATCGGATCTACACTAGTGCTCTGCCTAGGTGCAGCCACACCTGTGTCTGATGCCCAGTGTACACCCTGAGCCAGTGCCCACGTCTCAAATACTGCATGCCCATCTGGTGTGCCACGCAGGCAGGTGCTGGGAATGGCTGATGCAGTGATGGGGGAAGCTGGGGAGGGAACAGCCAAAGGATACTTGGAGCACTCACTGAGAGCCAGGACTGGACAAAGCCACCAGGCCGGCTTGAGGGCTCTGTCCCCCAAGTAGGGGGGAATTTTGTTTCCACTGGAGTTAATGGGAGATACATGCACTGATCAGCAGAGGAGACTCTTCAAGGGGCAGTAAAGTACCTAGTGCCTCTGTTAGAAGGGCTCTCACCCCCTGGCTCACTACCTGGCTCCCATACAAACAGGGACTAGAGTTTTGATTTCTCAGTGCCAGGGTGGGCAGGGTTCACACACATTGCAGAGAGCATTTGCCATCCAAATTAGACCGATTTTAAGGTGCTAAGGGAGACCTATTCACTCGAAACTACTTGACGGGTCTCCTTTAACCTGCATGAAATGTAGCAGAAACCCTAATCAAACACTTAGTCCCTGGGCTGCCACATGACCTCCGCCTAGTCAGCAGGGAGCTGCTATGGTTTGTGAATGGGGGTTTTCTGCCCAGCACCATGGAACAGCTAACGCCCTGGGATTGTCACTCTGCAGGGGTGGGGTGGGCAGGCAGTTGGGGTGTGTGGTGGGGCTGGGGCCAGGACATGAATCCCAGCTGTGAGTGGCCATGCCTTTACCAGAGATCCTCTCCAGCAGCTCCCCTGCACTGCAGGGGCCTGTTAACAGCAGGGCCTCACAGTCAGGAAACCCGATGCCTTTCGCAGACGTACTCCCACTGGTCCCGCTACGGTTATAGATGGGGCGACATTCCACTGGATTTCCTAACGTTGTTTCTCCGGATTTCCTAACGTGGAGAGAAAATCCCTTTCGAGGTTGAACCTTGGCTTAGAGGCTAGGGACTTTAGCACTAGTGGAAGGTGCCGATTAGACCATCGGGTTAACTGCAGAGCCACGGCAGCATGAGCAGTGGGAGCAGTCCCACTTCCCCACGCTGCCCCCACTGTGCTGAGGCAAAGGGGCCCCCTGAGATGAGAGGGGAGCTCAGTCCTGGGGCCCACTCATTTCGGGGCCTCTATCCTAAGGATGCCAGCAAGGAAGGGAGTCAGTGCCCTTGCGGTGGGACGGTCTGTGCAGAGAGACCCTGGGGACTAGCCCCTAGACTGAGAACCACAAACTCACCTCGCATCAGACGTGGAACAAACTTGCCATAAAAACACCTCTCTAGACATTTAGCTTGTGCCGCGGGGAGAATCCCTCCCGTTTTATGGCTACTTCCTACCCCCCAGGCCCTAATTTCACCGCCTCTCATGGCCCCTCCCTCACTTATACCCACCAAGGTCAACTGGATGGTCTGGGACTGTTCTATGTTTGTACAGGGCCTGGCTCCATGGGGCTTGGGCCAGGACTGGTCCTAGGCATGACAGTAACACGGCAAGACCCCGACTGAGACCGACTGCCTCGTCTCACCCTGCAGGAGTGGTTTCATGGCTGCGCTACTACCACTCGTTTCTAGGGCCTCTCAGGTCTCTCTTGGTGGCAAGCTACACCAACGTGCATACGAACAGTTGCTGGCTGTTCTTTGTTCCTAGTTTTCAAGCGCAAGGAGGCAGATTGTCAAGACTTTCTGAGCCCAGCAGGTTCCAAAGGATGTTCTCCAGGGGAGATGCTATCTGCTGAAAATCTGGCCCCAGCAGAGCCTGTATTTGGTGAACACCCAGGACCCCGCACTTCACTCCCAGGGGCTGGGAGATGAGACACAGAACCCAGCTAACACCCAGGAACTGATTCACTCTATTCCTCCCTAGGGGTGGGGATCTGCTCTCAGCCTTGGTGGTGGAGATGACACCACGGCCTCCCTTGGCAGCCACGCTGCTCCACATTTCGGATGTTGCCCCTGCTATTTCCCTTGGCTTTCCTGTGGGAGGCTCAGCCAAGGACTGCCATGGTTGTCCCTGACGACTGATGGCGATAACTGAGCCTATCTGCTGTAGAAGGTCTCCTTGCAGATCTGATGGCCGTTATTACATTTCCCATAGCTGCCTCCTCTCCAGACCGACCCTGCCCAGTCCCGAGCTTTCTGCACCCTGACAGGGCTTGTTCTCCAAACCGTGGCAAGTCTGCTCTCCACGCTCTCTGGTCCCAAGATGGAATACAGCCCTGCCGTGGAGGCCTGGGTCTCACGTTGGTGTCAGGTGGGGCTCTGGGAAAGGCCCTGATCTGATATAGCTGAGGACTGCAGTCAGTGTCCCTAAATCTGTCCAGGTGGCCTCCCTGGGGGGGCTCCCACTCCTCTACAGAGACCAGTTAGTCCAGAGAGAGGGCAAAGGAAAAGTTCTTTGTGCTTTGGTCGTGGCAAGACCCAACTCCAGTACTGAATATCCAGGGTGCTACTGAACATGCAATCAATGTATCCCAGGTGCAAGGCAAGTGAAAGGTGAGGGTCTCCTTTCCACAGCATGTATGTACATGCCTCAAATCCACATGATTTCCAAATATAGCCCTTTGCCCCTCTTCTGCCCCCCAACTCCTGGATCCCTGCAGGGGCTTGAATTCTCCTTCTCAGGGGAGAAACCTGTTAACATTTGGGGACATCTCCCTTCAGCCCGAGTGGCACCAAGCACGCCCTGGAGCTGGAATGAGGCAGGGCCCTGCCATATAGCTTAGGCACAAGAGTCATTCATTTGTGGTGTGCACAGATGTGAGAGGGATACTGGCTGGGAGGAGGCCTTAGCAACCAACTGAGCCTCCCCAAGAAAGCAGAACTCCTCCCACGGCTTTGCTCAGGCGGCCAGGAAAGATGCAGCACCCAGAGCTTGCCTCACCCCTCCCACAACACCTACAGCCAGCATCTTTCCCATGGGACAGGCAGAAATCAGCATGTAGCCAATGATTTCGTTTAATTATTCACGTCGTGTGCTATGTTACGATTAACTAACATGTCATGTCAGATATAATCATTGTATGCTAACCAGAGATAAGCCGTAGGATGATAGAAGCATAAGACTGATCAGTATTTAGAAGTGATAATTATGTATTAGGTATCTAAGTAAGGAGGGCTGAAACACAAGGCCTACAGGCTGGAGGATTTTAGCTTAGCTATTTTTGGCCTTAGAGATAAGAAATGCTGGTGTAAGTGACCGAAGAATAGCCCGATGCTATAAGATGATGGGAAGAGACGTACGAAGGGGTGAAATTGCGAAAAATTGGCCAGAAAATTAATGGTAGATTGCAGAAAGGCTCCAGAAGCACATTTTTCTCTAACATGTGCCTTAGCCACAGGATACAGGCTGTGCGTCAATGCTAATGAGAATAAAAGAAACTAGACACAACCTATAGAAAATGGGGTATCTCAAGTTTTGGAGACACCAGACCAATAAGGAAAAAGAGGGCTGACACCTTCATGCAGACGTGTAGAACACAGGGACAGTCAAAATCACATTATAAAAAGAGGGCGGCCAGATTGGGAAAACTGAGCTTCCTATGGGAAAACTCCACCTGGAACCACCCCTCTATTGATAATCACGCCACGAGCAGGCTCTAACACTATCTAGGAGGATGTGAGCATGCCTGTAGCTAGAATTGGTGCACAGATATATTTAGGATTTATATATGCTGTTATATTAGCTGTACATATGCTGTATGTGTATATATATATATATGTGTGTGTGAGATTCATAACTGTGCTGGTAACTTTAATACAATCGATAAAAGGCATTAGACCTTGTTCTTTTGATTGCACGTGCTACTTTCCTTGGTTTTCATGTGTTCTCATGAACTCTAGATCTGAAACCAGTGGCAGAGATAACTCTGTTGCACTCAGGACTGTAGCCACTAGCGCCAGACCCACACTGGTGTAATAGAACATCGTTAAAGTTACTTTAGATAAAATAAAAGGCATGGATATAAAAGCATGGATTGTAGCAGCAGGAAGCAGCAGTGTCCAGGGCTGCCAGGTTCCTGCCGCAGGTGAGAAACAGCACGAGGCAAGCTGTGTCTCTGGAGATGCTAAGCAGCATGTTCAGCTTGGAGTGGAGCAAGAGGGGGAATTTGGTAGGCGCTATTGACAAAATCCCAGCCGGCTGGAACGGCGTTTTACAAACCTGCTCACGCAGAAGCCGAGCAGTTTCCCATGGACGTGAAACCTGATGTGCTGAGCAAAAACCCTTCTTGAAACAGGCCTGCATTACCCAGCTTCCCATGTGCCTCTCATCACTCCCAGAGCAAACACCTTCACTGCTGACAGCCAGCACCAGCAGAAATTCAGGGATTCAGATCTCAGAGAGCTGCCAGAGCATGTCTGCACTATTTTCCTGGCCCCTCAGATCACGAAAAGCCTCACAGGAGACACTCACATCCTACAGTGCTATGCACCGAGGTTGCGCCATGCACTTTCGGGGCTAACTAATCAGCAGAGGCATTGTCATAAAGGTGGCCACATAATCCTCAAATAGTTCCAATTTTCCTTATTCGCACTGTCTGCAAATCTGCCTCTCCAGGAAGGGATACAGCAGGAGACCCCTTGGGCAAGCAGGGGGAACCTTCATCTTCATTTTATTTCCCACAATCGTCTGAATTGCAATGGAAAACTGCAGCAGGTTTTGCCCCATGTTTTGGTCACTGGCTGTTAGTGACCCTGGCTGGCCAGGTGGGATAAGCAGGGAACAAATGAACATTCAGTGACGAAATCTATGGAAGGGAACTTCCCTGGCCTCTGTGAAACAGGGCTCTCCCAGCATCACCGTCCAGAAGAGATCTGTCCTGGTGTCTCACATTACAATGTGGATTCTGCAGTTGAGTGTACTGGCCCGATCCCCAGCCCCTCTCGCATGCAGTCAGGTTAGGGTGAAGTTGGTTGTGGTGAGAGAGGCCAGTGGGAAGCCAAGACACCTGGGTCTGCGGGGTTCCTCCAAAACTCTCTGTGCCTCTTGTGTTCCCCAGGCCGTCTCCAGAGCTCGGGGTGGGGATGGGGACGTGGGGCTGGAGAGCCCAGAATGTGGGGTGTTTGTTCCTTCAGAAGGAATCCCTAGTGAAGCTCCTAGAGGGCGCGGCGAAGCCCCAGCTGTGGCTGCAGGCCAGATACCCGGCTCTAGGGCACCCAGAGCCCTGAGCTGGGAGGGAAGAGCGAGGAGTGTCAGGGCTCATTTCTAACATCTCAGAAAGCCCTGTTGGTGACCAAGGCGGAGGGGAGAGACCGCAGTGGATGCCGTGCTGTGATACTGTGCCCTTCCACAGAACCTCCATGGCGATGCAGTCTCCTGTGCCATGCGGCAGGGTGGGGCTGTGCGGCAGGGGAGCTGAGGCACCAAAAGGAGACACACCTTTCCCCAGGCTGCACAGAGAGTCTGTGGCAGATGGAACTCAGATCATGCCCCCACCTTTCATCCTGTGCTTTAACCACAATGTCATGCTCCGTCCTGCCAGCCCCAAGACCCTCAGCGACCCAGCAGGGGAATTCGGGATGGGCGTGGCAGTGGTTCTTGCCCACAGCAGAGCCCCAGCAGCTGGGGGGGTTAAATAAGAACGTCTCAGATCTGGATCTTCTCCCGACTCACAATGCAGTGACTGTGCCTGTTACATCCCTCTGCATTTCCTGCACTGAGCCAAATGGTTCTCATTTCGGCTTGTGGTCAGCTGAGATCCCACCGTGCCGGCAACCCCTGTGCCAGTCTTCGGCAGAGCTAGACAGTGATTAGGAGCAGGTGCCCAGCAGGGGAATCAAGGCAGTAAGATTTTCCCTTCCACTGCTGGGGGTGAGCTCATAGGAGCAGCTGGGCAGACAGAGGGGAGGAACGAGAGCTTTATGTAGCTCTCCCCCAAAGGGCTCTGCCATGACAGCGGAGCCAACAGCCAGCATGGGGGCATTGTAGTTTGCCGCTGGTACAAGACAACAAACTCCTCCTCCCCCAAGCAAGGGGACACGGACGAGGGACCTGTGCTTCAGCGTGATGTTTCTGTCACCATGGCTCCAGGGCTATTCAGGGGGTGGGTGCACAGCTTCAGGATCCTCCACTCAGAACATCTCACCCCAGCCCTGCAGAGTCAGCTGCAATGAGCGTGGGCTACTCCCCGTTGCCCGGTGGGGCGAGGGGACACATGGTGCTCAGACCTGGCCGGCCGGCCCGGGCTGCCATCTCTCTATTTCTTCAAATGGATCTTTGTGTTATGGGAGAGCACAGAACAAAGAGATCCATCAACCTCCAGGCCACGGCACGTGCTGAGTCCTGAGTCCCACCCCCATGGAAGTCAGATGAGGCTTGTCTGAACCAGGGCTCCGGGATCTGGCTCAGAGTGACCTCATTTCAGGGGATCTGGTTGGACATGCACTCCACTCACAAACCCAAGCGCTCAGGTGTTACTCCGCACTTCCTCCAGCAAGCTCCCATTGCTGTACGTGAACAAGGCATCACCATGGCCAGATCTGGCCCAAAGTGAATGGCTTCCTCGGTCCTGATTCCCTGGGAATGCAGCACGTATTGCCTAGCGGTCAGGTTCCCCCTCTCCCCTCTGCTCCAGAGGAGAAGATGCTACTTCCCCTTGTGGGAAGGGGAAAGGCAGAACCCATTGGCCACGCCTTCTGCAGTGGAGCTCTTCTTGCCTGGGCTGATCCCCGAGAAGCCAGGCCTGTTCCGCTTTCTATTCCTAGTCAGTTCATGTTCAGGCCAGAAGCAGGTGTGCTTGGGTTCACTGTTCCAGATCTCAATGATGTCCAATGAGAATTTGTCTCCTAATCACACAGACGCTTTTTAAAATATTACCCCTTATCAAAGATTCTCAAAATCCTGGAATTTTGGGGGGGGGGGGGGGATTTGCCTTTTGTTTCTGACACCGTTTCAGTGAATCCCATTTATTAAACACTAACATCTAGGGCTGCTAATCAGTCCCCATCCTGCAACCTGGGTCCTAAGCCACCATTCCCTTAAATCCCGTGGAGGAAAGGAAGGGGCCCATGGCCCGAGAAGAGAGAACTCACCCCTGAGGGAGGATGCACTGTCCAGCCCAGCTCTGCCGTCGCCGTGGTGGAGTCCATTAGCGTTTCTGTGGGGAGATTACACAAAAGAGCCATCAAGGGGAGACAACTGAGAAGCAACCTCAGCAGGCAAGCCTGGGTGAGCAACACAGCAGGGCCTGGACCAGGAGAGCCATTCACACACCCTAGGAAGGCTTCCAGATAATCCTGGCTCAGGACAAGAACCTTAAAAGGCAGATGGGTGCAGAAATCAGCTAGGATTCTGGGCGGAGAGCACCGTCTGCCCCAGGTTAGCATTTTGCCTTTCACATACCACAGGTGACCCACTCCAGAGCCTAGGGGTGCTTCCAGAGCTGGGATTCAGCTAGCTCTCAACAAGGAGGAGGGCCCATGCTCATTTAGGGCCACATCCCGAACTGAGTAAAGTCTTGGAGAGCGTGCCCTTTGCTTTCAGTGGACACAGGCTCAACCTCTTGGTCCCAAGCCCAGCTCATGGACTGGGGACCTCCCTCATGACCAGGGGGCTGGGGAGAATTCTCAAGTGGGGTGAGGAGCTGTTCCACGTTCCCTTCCCTGGTGATGGGCTGATCCTCGGAGTGGCAGAGGCCACTCAAGACAATCGTAGATAAAACTTCAGCGTGCTGTCCCTCTCCTCATAGGCAGCTGTCCACAAAGGAGGGGCTACCGGGCCGAATTTGAGTGAGTGGTGGTGTGACTTGGCACTCGGAGTCCCAAGCCACTCAAATTTGGCCTCGCCACTCTCTGTCATGACAGAGGGGCAGCTGCCTAATCTACCTATAGCTAGAATGGCCCCTGGTGTTAGTTCCCCCTGCCCCACTCCTTCCCAGGCCTGCACTGCCCCCAAACAGAAGCTAAGCTGCGTGTAGGAAGCCCTGAAAGAGCTGGGATCCACAGTACTATTGTGCTGTCTCCTCAAATCCTGCCCCTCTGCGTAGAGGAACACTCCATCTGCCATGGGCAGTGCCCTGGCACGGGGTCAGCATTCGTCCCCAAGTGCCATGGGAGTCGTCTGAGACGTCTTGCTGCTCAGGCTCCGCCTCGGAGGGCCCTGGCACCAGTCCCTCACTGAGCATGGCCCTGCAACCTGGCTTCTCCCACAGCCTGTAGCTATCAGGGGGCTGTAGCTCAGCCATTTCACACCATCCACGGGTGAAATTTGCTCCTCCAGGGACCAGCTCAGCCAGGGTTTCCTCCTCTAAAAATATATAATCATAATGAAATGCATGGCAGCAGCTTGGAAACCGCAGTAAAGGAGCTGCAGCCCAGCAAGTGCGAACAGAGGCTTCTCTGCTAACCTCGAGCTAGGGAACTGCTCACATTTAAAAGAATACGATGTTTTGCCACCACTTTGCAGGGTAAGAATAATAGTTGGCAGCGCTGCCAAAAAGCACACTGAATTGCAAAGGGAAACACACTGATTTAAGGATTTAAACTACATTAAAAGTTAAACTAACACGAAGGCTGATTTTCCAAGCCATTTGGGCCCAAAGACGTTAGGTCAGATGATGTTTCAGCCAGTCAAGACTGAGGAAAAAAACAGGCCAAGTTTTATAGACAGCGCAGGTAGCGATGCTGATCGTTAAGGCTGCAGGACACTTTCCATTAGAAGATGCTTTTTCCAATTTCTTAAAACATTGCCAAAATGTCACCATTCAGTCTGAAACCATCCTTGCCGGGTGTCTGCCTCAGGCTGGCATGATTTCGAAAGTTTCAGATAAAACAGGCCAGCCATTTCTCAAAACAAAGTTAGAGAAAAATATGTTGATTTGCCCATGTTAAAAATATCCAAGCAACTACAACTGTTTTGCCGAGAAGCCCTCAAATCAGTACCCACGCAATTTGGAGAAGGGATATGGAATTTGACGGGGGGTCACTTTAGCTTCAGGAAAGTGCCTTTTTCTGTTCCAATGAAAATCCATTCAAATTGGGCAAAGTTAGACGCCTCTGAAAATCTCAGTTTGCATATGCTCATTAGAAAGTTGCTGGAGGCTGGAAGCATTGGTGTGCAAAGCTTCCAGCTGCAATGAACATGCTCTATACCCATGCAGCTTCTGTGTTCCTACCAGCCTGCACCACCCCCACAGGGCGACTGACTGTGCTCCATCCTGGAGATCCAGGGGCTGAGCAGCACATTTGCAACAATTGCTCCTCCTAGCTACCAGGGAGGCAAGGGCAGCTGTGAACATAAGAAGGGCCATATTGGATCAGACCAATGATCCAGCTAGCCCAGCCTAGTATTCTGTCTTCCGACAGTGGCCAATGCCAGATGTTCAAGCGATCCCTCCCGACATCCCAGCTTCTGGAAGTCAGAGATTTAGGGACACCCAGAGCACAGGTTTGCGTCATTGACTGTCTTGGCTAATAGCCATTGATAGACCTATCCTCCATGAACTTATCGAATTCTTTTTTGAGCCCAGTTTAACTTTTGGCCTCCACAACTTCTCCTGGCAATGAGTTCCACAAGTTTCTGTGTGTTGTGTGAAAGAAGTACTACCTTATGCTTATTTTAAACCCACTGCTTATTAATTTCATTGGGTGACCCCTGGTTTGTGTGTTATGTGAAGATATCAATAACACTTCCCTATGCACTTTCTACACACCATTCATGATTTTATAGACCTCTACTAGCCTCCCCCCCACTCAGTCATCTCTTTTCTAAGATGAACAGTCCTAAGGTTTTTGATCTCTCCTCATAATGAAGCTCTTCCATACCCGTAATAATTTCTGTTGACCTTTTCTGTACCTTTTCCAGTTCTAATAGATCTTTATTTTTAAATGGGATGACCAGAACTCACGTAGTATTCAAGGTGTGGGCGTACAGTGGATTTATATAGTGACGTTATGAAATTTTGTCTAATCTATCCCTTTCCTCCTGGCTCCCAACATCCTGTTTGCTTTTTTGATTGATGCTGCACATCAAGCGGAGAACTATCCCCAATGACTCCAAGATCTCTTTCTTAAGTGGTAACAGCTAATTTGGATCCCATCACTAAGTACATGTAAATGGAATGATTTTTTCCAATGTGCATTACTTTGCACTTATCAGTGTTGAATTTAATCTGCCATCTTGTTGCGCAGTCCCCCAGAATTGTGAGGGACCCCTGTAACTCTGCAGTCAGCTTTGGACGTAACTATCTTGAGTAATTTTGTAGCATCTGCAAACTTTGTCCCCCCCCGTTCTCCACTTTCCCAGACCGTGTGTAAGTATTTTGAGTAGCATGGTGGCAGGGAAGTAGCGGTGTGAAGACAGGCCCCTCCAGCTGCAAACCGTCTCACTGGGCTCAGTATGTAAAGGGGGGAGAGGGCAGCAGGGAAGGGGCAGAATGAAGGGAGGGCTAGCCCCACTTCCCTTGGCTGCAGATAGGGAGGGGAGGAGGTCCCGGCTGCTCCGAGTCTCTCGGGGGAGGGGAAGAGGAGGGGAGAAGAGGTGTCAGCAGCGAAAAGGGGGGGCATCCCATACACACACACCTCTTGGGCCCCCTCCTTAGGAAAACTCTGTTTGTGCCCCTGTGCCAGGCACCTGCTACTGCTGACAGAGGTGAGAGTTAACCTGGGACACCCCTCCCTCCCATAGGCACCTACTCCCCACCCTCTGCCTGCTGCACAATCCCCCCTGCAACCTCCAGTACCCAGAACCCCCGGCCACTCAGCATCCACCTTCCTCCCCAGCTCCTGCACGCCCCTAGACATCTAGCATCCCCAGCTCCTTCCAGACACCCAGCACCCCTCTCCCCTTAGTCTTGTCTACAGCGCAAGGTTTTGTACCGTGTGATGGTGGAAAGCGATCACACAGTGGGCCACGCGCAACTAATATAGGTTCTCTGAGCGTTACAGGGGTTTTGCACCACCTAGAGACTTTTCAAAGTCCATTTGGTGACTTTCACTGAGTGGCAATGGGCAACATTGAGGAAATAGCTTGATTCGAATGGCAAGGGGTGGAGAAACGGGCAGAGCAAGAGGCAGGGACAGGAGATGGAGGAAAAAGGGAATAGGAGTAACTAGGGTAGGGTACTATAACCAGTAGACACAGAGTCCAGACCTGGAATTAAATCCAGGATTTCCAGCTCCCAACACATCTCTGCTCCCAGCAAACAGCTGTGACACCTACAGGCACCGTTTGTGCCTTGCTCCCCTGGAGGGGCTGGATCCACTTAGTATAAGAGCCTACTACTGCGACCTGTTATCCTGTTGGATTAAATGGTAAAGATCTGGGCTGTAAATCTAAATCAAATCCCCTGACGGTCAGTATGGCTCAACATGGTGGAAAATATATTTTAAAAACATTTTAAAAAATGTCAAGGCTGCAAAATCCAAGCACCCATAAGTTAGGAAATCCCAGAATTAAGGTGGTCTGTGCACCCTGAATTTGTCTCCTTTGCTTGCATCTATTACAATAGAGTCTTAAATTACACGATCGTGTTATTTTTTCTATAGGACCCCTGCCTCATTTCGTGCAAAGGGGATTCCAGTATGAGGATAAATCAGGGTAGTGGAGTGAAAGGAATTGCTGTCTTTAGGGCCCCTGCCTCGTTTGTTGCAGAAGTTGGAAGGTGGGGAGTGAATGAAGCAGGGGAAGAGGAGACAAGATGGCACTCACAGCTGCAACTGAAGTCTTTGGAAGCTAGGCTTTGAAGATACAGTGTGTCATATTATGCTACATATTCTGAAAAATCCGGTCCCAGTGTCTCACATTGGGCACCCAAAATTCATGGATACTTTTGACCCTAATCTCTCTGTGCCTCCGTTCCCCACCTGTAAAACAGGGATAATAACCCCCACCCACATCTCTCACAGGAGTGCTGTGAAAATAGATTCATTAATGTCCATGAAACTCTCAGACACTCTAGTGCAGAGCGCCACAGGAAAGGCCAGGAGGAAATTAATCATTCTGTCTGTAAGGCAGAGTTTGACTAGCATGCAGTGACCAGGGTCTAGGACCCCACATCAAACACCATCCATCCTGGGCACTGACCGAGGTAGGGTCTTGTGGAAACAACAGTCTGTGATCATGTAATTCAAAACGGCATCATAACGCACGTGCACCAGGGGGCCAACGCAAGATTGCACAGGCTGCCTTAATACAGGTGTTCGCTAACGTCTGCGTGCTTGACGTGGCACTCGTAATGGGTTCTCTTAGTGCGTGGGTTTTTCGCTGCATGGAAGCACACTGACGGCACATCCTGGCGGAGAATTTAGATGCAAAGATCAGGAAATCCGAGGTCCTCGTTCTCATGTCATCTATGACTCAGCCCTCTTGTCTGCCCCTTGCTTCACAGAGACCCCAACAACTTGTGAGCTAGACTGGTTCCATGACTGAGTTTGGGTGCTGTCGCCACCCCGGTGTCCCACTGGGAGTACTTTGTGGTTTGGCAGAGCTCAGAGCGTGCTGCAACCTACACAGGACCCTTTGTAGAGCCCCATGGGCGGCGAAGGGGGGGGAGACTCGGAAACAACAGATACCCCCCCAGGCTCTCCCACACCCTGCACCCTGCTGCACAGAGCTGTGTTTGTGCAAGGGCTGTACCATTCCTGGGCCTCCCACCCCCATTCCACCGCAAAGGGCCGATGCATGGCAACAGCAGGGAGGGCCTGGATCTCCTTAAGGGGAGAGAGGGTTGCTGGGGATGACACACGTCACAGGGCTTTCATCTCAGCTTTTCATTCAGGGATTTTTTTTTTTTTTAATACACAGAATCCCTTTGATTTTTGCTTCTTTGTGTTTGCAAATAGGCCAGGCTCAGGTGTGCTTGGAGGCCTGTGGGGTGAAGCCGCTCAGCGTGAGTCCTGCTAATCCACACAGAGCGCACAAAATGGGATATGACACCCCAAAGGCAAGGGCAGGGGAGGGGCTGGCAGCACAAACGCTGCCAGGTGGGCCGGGCCCCTTCTGACACAGTGGTCCTGGCAGGGAAGAGAGAGGCATCTGAGACTGCCCGTCTCTAAGGGCAAGACACTGGAGGGAGCCAGCTGGCGAGGTGCTCCCTTCCCCCACTTCTGGTTAGCAGTGTGGAATTACGCACGCCCACTATGACACAGCCACACAATCACAGGTTCAGTCAGGCCCCAGTGAGGGGCAGTGGGGGAGAGACAGCTCAGCTGGCTGGGACAAAACGAGGGCCCAGACCCACAGGGTTCGATAAGGGACAGCTAGGCTAACGGGTCCGTATGTGGGGATCAAGAAGCCATTTGCCGCGGGAAGCATTACTAGATGAGAATTCCACACACACAACATCATTTTACGTTTCAAGCTTTGTTCTTGTCCATTTCTCCTAAATCCCTTTTGTAGGAGAGTGCTAGCAATCCTTACACACCGCTGAATTATTGCCAGTGAGAAGATACCTTACAATACTGCCACCATAACCACATCTAGTGATTCCAGTATATACGCAGGACTTAAAAAACCCTGATGAAATGGATTCCCAGTGAGACAATGCTGACATTGGTTTCTTCTTTACAGAAGTCCTCTCCTTAGCGTTGATGAGTCGCTGTGTTTGCTCTTGGTCTCTGTGTGTGTCGTTTTTACATTGTGTCTTTCTATGTTGCACTCAACTTTTTTGCTAAAATGAATTGAAAAAAAATTTTTTTTTAACTGTGTTATTTCTAAACCAAATTTCCACAAACTTCAAAGCCCACCCAGAGGGCTGGGTTCAGGGGAAGTCTGATGCTTTCAAGAAAGGCTGTATCTTAACTAGTGAGCAGCCTTCTTTGAAATTGCTGCCCAAAGGGGACTTGTTTGCAGAAAGCTCTAATTGCCTGAAAACAAGCTTGGGATGAAAATGTCTCCTAAACCCTAATGAGAGCCTCCCAGGCAGTGCCATGCAATGGTGTGTGATGGAGAGAGTCCATGCCTAAGGTTTGCTGTTAGAGCAGGGATTACACCCCTTTCTTAGACATGAGCAATGTGCATCAGCACTCATGTACAGCGCATGCATGAGGGTGAAGAGTGCATTTCCAGGGAAGCTCCAAGTCTACTGAGGAGTTTAGGACTGGGACAGCAGTTAAAAGTGAAACGTAGCCCAGGAAACTTGCTTTTCCTCCACTCTCTCTCTTGCTACCAAAGGGCTGGGAAGTGACATGTCAGACTTTCTGCCCACGCAGCTCCAAACTAACACCCCTATCTAGCAAAGCATTTAAGCGTGCGTTTGAAGTTTTGCAAGGGTTTTAGTGCTCTGCTAGATCAGTTCTGAATCCCAGGTACTAGCTAGTTTTACATTAAAAAGGAGACGCAGTCTGTGATTTCCCCCAAAGAAGCCAACAGAGATTGCCTCCTTCACGCAACAGCCAGCTCAAGCAGAGCCAAATGCTGGAGTAGGACAGCCTTCACGGCTGGTGCAGGGCCCCAATCCCACTTCCCAACCCTAGCCCCATTCAACCCCTTGCTCTAGCTCCCCCCGTCACAGGAAGGCCTAGTCTGGCAAACCTAGCCAGGCTCCTTGGACTAGGGCTGGTCTCCAGGGCAGCACAGGAAATCTGCCAGGAAGCGCTAACGTCTGTGCTTTTGGGGGAGCCTGTGCTGGAAGTGAAGCCTCCCACCTTCCCTGCCTCCTCTTCCTACTCTGTCCCAGCACTGAGGGGACAGGGAGGAGCCAGGCAGAGGAGGACATTCAGCAAAAGTCTTCCAGGAAGCACAGGTTGTAGCTCACGAGGGAGGTGCTTTCGGCTGTGGACTGGACCAAAGCTTTGCTTACCCTGCACTAGTGGCAGCTGAGGTTGCAGGGGTACGAAATGTGTTATATAGCATGGGAGGGACCCTGCCTCTAAGGCTGGAGCATGCAGCATGGGAGGGGCTATGCTAAGCCTCTGAGCATGCCTTGGGTGAGCTGGATAGTTGCAGCACCCGAGCAGACTCGGGCTGCGCTGAGAGCTAGGGCTGGGCATTTTTCCCCAACAAATCTGCCTCTTGAGTGCTCCCCGTTCCAACGTTCATCTCGCTTCAGATGTCTTAAGCCATGGCTGGGGAAGTCTTCACAATCAGTTGTCTGGCTGGGAATCTGCCAGGCAGGTTAGCGCTTGGCCACAGCTCATGAGGATAGGTGGGAGTAGAAACATATGGACATACAGTGCCCTGTCCTCACCGGCCCTGTAAGCTTTAGATCCCCCTGCTCAGGCAGTCGCTGTATCCCTCCCTACCAGCTTCTGGGTCGGGGGGATGCCAACACGGCCTGGCCTCTGGCGAGTGAGGTGCAGGCAGCAGACTGGTCTGGGTATGGGACTGGGCATTCCTGCAGAGCCTGGCCCATGGCTCAGGGCTGCTGCCTTGTCCTCTCGTGTTTGGTTCTTAATGAGGCGGCAGCGTTGAGTGGATGTAGCATAGCCAGCACGGGAAGGAGAGCGGCCAAGGCCTGTGGGCTCTAGGAGACTTGAAATGGGGAAACAGAGATGGGTCTTTTCTTTCTGCAGGCTCTGAAGCATCTGACTAAGATTGCCCCACCACTATCCCCATCTGTCCACACCCTGCTGCCATCCACACCTGCCAGGAAACCTTGGAGCTGGCTCCACAAGGAAGCAGCATCATTCAGAGTCAGCACCCTCCTTCTTACACAGAGGAAGAGGCGCAGTGAGGAGAGCGCCAGGATCTACAGCACGGGCTGGCCCTATCCTTCTGGAGCGTCTTTCCCTCTGCACTCTCTCTTGCTCAGATATGGAGCACAATAACAACCTTGCCCAGCCCATGGATCTAGGCAGGCCCTAGCCAGTGGGGCCGTGTCAGTAATGGTGCATGTTCCATACCAAGCAGAGTCCAAAACAGACAGCTTCTGTTAGATCCAACCGCTTCCTCCAACCCAGCCCACAATAACCCCAGGGATCAGATGTGGGACTCTCTCATGTTACACACAGAGGTGGCCATCCAAGAGTTAGCATTTATCCCCCGGCACAGCTGAGATAGCAGTTATTACCGGTTCTTTATCTCTACCGTGATTTCTGTTCTTCCACTGTGCTGTAACTGGGTACACAGTGACTTCATGGCAACCACTGTGCGGATCTGCTGGTTTTACTGGCTATAATGGGAAACTTATTCTGCTTGGAAACTGGCACGTAGCCTTTCCTGGTTGCGCTGCCTAAACACAGCGAAGAGGAAGGGCAAACAAACTGAACGGAGCCCACAGCATTAATTACCACAGTGGCCTTTGGACTCACTTTCTGTTCAGCTCTAGTTACATTGCTAAAAATCTCCATATTTGCAGAACGTAACAGGGGCAACTCCCCCCACACCTGACCTTAAAGCATCACAAGTATCTGGCAAATGAAAACTTAAATACAAAGCGAGAAGGAGATCTAACAGGACAGATGGGGAAAAGGGACAGGAAATTAAAAACATGTCCAGCTAGACAGAGCGTCCTGTCCACATTAAGGTTGAAAGCATGCTCATAGCAGCCATGTAGCAGACATCTCTGTCCTGCTCGACCAGTGATTTCAAGCCATCGTCCGACCCATGGATGGCTGCATATGGAAATGCAGCAGCATTCTGCCAGTGACACCTATCAATCATTATTTCACCCGCTGTCAGCGCACCGTTGGACAACTCTCTCCATATTCTAGATCACAGGTGGCCTGTCTATGGAATCAGCTGATGGCACTGATCTCGTCACGGAGTCTGGGCCAATCACATGGGAATCACAATCCAGCATCCCTGGTAGGCCTCCCAGGGATACTGCCGCCTCTTGCCGGATCCTGACAAGCAAGGACCCAAAGCCCCCTGCTGCAAACACTGACAATGTGAACCGTCTCTGCTTTGAGCGCCCCAAGTTGGGAGGGGAGGAAGTTGGTCAGATGGTCTCACCGTGTGCAGCAAAAGGGTGACAAGATCAGAGACTTACACCAGTGCAGTCACAAAGGCGCACTTTTTCATTAGCACCAACAGTCACCTTGTCCTCTCTGGAACCGGTCATCGGAACTTTTCAAACTCTCTTTAATTTAACCCTCCAGCTACTCACAGATCCACAGATTCCAAGGCCAGAAGGCACCTCTTTGATCATCTAGACCAGTGTTTCTCAACCTCTTAAGTAGCAAGAACCCCATAACTTCTGAAAATTGTAATACGTACCCCAACACTCATTTTCCCATGGGATTTTATATTGACAGACTAATGTGAGCCGTATGTTGGAAGCAGGGCTGAGTGTACAAGGCTGTGACATGACAGATGTCAGATGTAGTGTGGGTAGAGGTACCACCTTACACCAGGGGTGTGCAACTCAAGTATGTACCTGGGCTAGAGGTGGTGTTGGCCAGAGCTAGGAGGCTTTGAGCGGCATGCCAATTCTGGGGTATATAAAGTGCCGCGCCAAATTTTCTGCCATAGATTTGAGGAGGAGGAAGGGGTGAGAGAGAGACAGGAAAAGAGGGTAACTGGTGAAATCTGGGGTGTCATAGATGTCAATGTCACTGCTCAGCCAGAGCAGTCAAATTGACAAGTTTTCTGGGCACTGGGCTTTGAGCCAGGGAGGGGAGCTGCCACCTGGACAAGTTGCCCAGGCTGGCAGCCAGGCGACTGCCATCCAATCCGAGATGGGGCAGAAGAGATTTCCACATCGGCTGGGACCCGGGGATGTGGGCAGGTGGCTGCTGCCTGTCTTCAAGCTGGGACACTGGAGGCCGTCCCTCGGCTTGGAGCTGGAGCGTGGGTGGCTGCCACCCAGCTGCGAGAACGAGACGCAGAAGGCTGCCATCGGTCTCCCACCTGGGAGCTGGGAACCGGTGGGAAGGAGGGGGCTGCTGCCCATCTCCCCCAGAAGCTAGTGGCTGACACCTGCCTCCCAGCTCGGAGATGGGACAGGGCGGGAAGTGGGTGGCTGCCACGCACCTTCCCCAAAAGCCAGCAGCTGCCATCCACCTCCCCTTCACTCTGTTTTTCCCTGGGTACCCCCCACCTGTGCCCAGGGTACGCGTACCACAGGTTGAGAAACTATGATCTAGACCAGGAGTCCCAAAACTTTCAACGATGGGGCCCACACCATTGAGTCTTGCTCTTATGGTGGGCTGGAGCAGCTGAACCCACATCACATGGACGAGGGGTAGGAAGGGGGAACGGCATGCTGGGCTCACATGGGAAAGGGGCAGGGGGAAGGGTTGGGGCCAAGAGGGGGAATGGGTCAGTCAAAATGTGTCGGTGGCCACGGGCCAGTTTGGGGACCCCTGATCTAGACTCATCTCCTGAATAGCCCAGGCCAGAGACCGGCCCCCAAATAATTCCTAGAGCAGCTCTGTGGGGGAAAACATCCAATACTGATTTAAAAACTGTCAGCAATGGAGACAGTACAACCCTTGGTAAATTGTTCCCAAGATTCACTGTTAAAAATGTACGCCTTATTTCCAGTCTGAACTTTGGCAAGCTCCATATTAAAGAGGCTAGAAGCCCCAGCCCCTTCAAACACAAGTGGCCTGTTTAACTCAGTTTGTATTAGATACCCCTACTTACACAGACAGAGGTGCCCTACGGATTTTTCCGTGTCTCTACAGCGGGACGCACTGATCAGCAGCCCAAGAGCCATGACACCCTTAATCTTATCTTTGTTCAAATGAATAGATGGAGCTCCTGGAGCCTATCACCGATTAAAGGATTAGAAAACCTGCTTTGCATTCTCATGGCTCTTCTCGGAACCCGCTCCAATTTACCAATATCCTTCTGGAGCTGTGGACACCAGAACCGGACACAGTATTCCACCAGCAGTTGCACAAGTGTCATATAAAAGTAAAATAACGTCTCTGCTCTTACTCCAGATTCCTCTGTTTATGCATCCCAGGATCACATTAGATCCTTCGGCCACAGCATGACACTGGGAGAGCAGGTTCAGCTGATTATCCACATAACCACCACATTTTTTTCAGAACCACCATTACCCAGCGTAGAGTCCCCATCCCCCCCCCTTTGAGTATGGCCAACATTCTTTGTTCCTAGATGTAGACATTTACATTTAGCCATATTAAAATGCACAGTTTGCTTGTGCCCAGTTTATCAAGTGATCCAAATAGTTTTGCATCAGTAACTTGTCTTCTTCATTGTTTACAACTCACACAAGTTCTGTGTTATCTGAAAATTTTATCAGTAATGATTTTAGGTCTTCTTCCAGGTCACTGATAAAAATGTTAATAATGTGGGGCCAAGAACTGATCCCTGCAGGCCCACACTGGAACCACACCTTCTTGATAAGGATTCTCTATTTACAGTTACATTTTGAGACCTATCAGTTAGCCAGTTTCTAATGCATTTAATGTGTGCCATGTTTAAATTTTAATTTTGTAATGAAAATTTCATGCAGAACCAAATCAAACATCTCACTGGAAAGACTCTGACCCTGGATGAACTGTTCGGAAGCATTTCCTCATTGCTAGGCAATCTGAGCCTTCCATTGCAACAGCAGGACAACTTTAGACTAATAAACCACTCGGGAATGCAACCTTTATTGGCTGAAATGCTGCTTTCCCATTCTCCTCCCTGGCATGTGAATCAACAACGGGACCATAAGTAACTAGTTGGCTCCAAGCCTCTGATTTTCCTGTTTGTTGCCTTGCTCTCCCTGAGCACTTCCTTGGAGACATTCCCTACCTGGGAGCAGTAATCACACACTGGTTCCTATTTCCTGCTGTCTACACTCTGTGGTGAGGTGTACAGGATTGTTTACCGTGCTCCCTGCCATTCATTCTTGCTCCAGAGGAGTATGCACTACTGTTTCCGAACACATTGTTTTACGTCCAATGCCAGTCACTGTGTTAATTCTCTGATTTCCAACAAACAAAATCAGAAGCGATTTGCAATCCATTCATGCATCCCTAGGCAGAGGGGGCTCAGCTCTGCCTCCCTCCTGGGTTCCACACCAGATCCACTCAGGCATCCTTGGTGAGAGCTAGCACAACCGGATTGCTCTAGAGAGCAGACTCCACAAACCAGGCACAGAGCCAGTTAAAGGCATAGCAGGCCCTGTTTTCACACTCTTCTCCCAGGCCAGCCACCCTGAACGTCCCCCCCCCCGGTTTGTTCTTATTTAAATTGGACAGGGTCTTAAGCTTCCTCTGCCCCCGTGCAGCATTATCAAACAGAAGAGGGGGCTTATTGCCTGTAAGTACCTACACAGCGAGACCGTATCTGAGAGCACAGGGCTATGCAGTCTGGCAGAGACAGGCAGAACAAGAGGCAATGTCTGGATGCTGAAGGCAGCAAAGTACAGTTGGAAGGCAGACCCAGTTCTTTACAGGGACAGTAAGTAACCAGGGAAGAGGTTTACCCCAGGCGCTGGTAGATCCTCCAGCACTCGGAGAGTTTAAATTGAGATGGGACGTCAGTTCTTGGCTGCAGACCAAATGCCCGGAGCCAGGTTCTATGCAGCAGAACAGACTAGACGGTCATAGTGGGTCCCCCGTGGCCTGGAAAGGTTTGAATCTATCAATAACCCTCTAAATGCCCCAGGAAACTGCCCTCCCTGCCGGACAAGTCCACTCACCCCACGCTCTGTGACAGCCTGTTACGGAGCGAAGGATGGGCTTGTCAGGTGAGCTCAGAGCTAATTCTCTCTTCAAGGGAAAGGCCCCACCACAAAGCCATACTCCAAGCTTGCTCCTTTATACACTTGCACAGGGTAGATTTCCCTCAGTACAACAATACTCTTCCTCTCTGAAAACCACGTGCTTTTAGACAGGTCTCCCACAGCCACCCATGGCGCAGCCCAGCACTCGCACGCAGGCCTCACTAACAAACTGTTGGCGGCTATATGTTTGTTGAACTCCTTGAGTGGAGTCCTGCACTGGACCCTAGGAGCAGGGGCTGACCGACACCCAGGAAATGCCGTAGCACAGAGTGCTTTCCTTTTGCCTACCGGTACAACTAACAAAAGAGGACATGCTGCTGTCATCTAGGAAGCCTGGCCCCCTCCAGGGAAGTCCAACAAACCCCTGGCCGGCGGGACACATGATGACTTGTGAGACACTGTACGATATTAGGCCTCATGATTCCTGGTCTCCGTTCCTCACTCCGGGAGCAGAGTGTGTCAAGTGGCTGCAGACAGCCCAGATGAGTTTAACCACCCTTGAGGGGTCATGTGGGGGAACCGACCTGAGGACACAAATGCCCGAGCATTTAACACTTGAGCTGCACCCACCCTCTTCGCAAGGACGCAATATCCGAGGCAGTTCGACAGACTGTCCAGCTGCTGGCTCATGAAAAAGACCACCACTATGCTCAGGTGGGTTACACAAGCACCTGATTTGATGTTCTCCTCCTAAAAGACAATGGCAAAGTGGAGGAGGCGCGGTTCTGTTACATCAGGAACTTCCAGCTGTGCCTGATGTGCCCGTGGGCAAGCTTTCCGTTACCTTCTCTGTGAAATGGGAGAATGACAGTTACTCTCCAAGGCTGTAGGGTGAGACGCTGACTCGAGAAAGGCTGGGAGACACAGAAATGTTACTAGCGCTCAGCAGAGCTGAGATTAGCACTCATGAGCTGAGGGCTGGTAGGGCAGGTATGCCACCCACTAGGCCACAGCATAAGGGACTCCCTTGAGCTTGTTTGACTCAAAATCACAGAAAGGCTTCAAGTTTTTGCATCATCACAAGCCACCCTGCAGCAGGGATGCATTAGATATGATCAGCTCACAAGAGCTGCGTACCCTGCCATCCTAGTGACACGTATCCCTGACACACTGCAACCCTGCCCATAAAGACACCAGCTCCACTGGGGCTCCCACCCTCTTACTGACCCCACGCTGAGCCCACACTCGCACCAGTCCCATCCCAGAACCCAGATTGTCCCCCGGCCCATCCCGTGATGGGATCAGAGCTTACCCAGTACCAGAAAACGCACAGCAGTTCTAAGACCTGACCAGGCTAGAGAGAAACCCTGCTGTCAGGTCCTGAGGAGCCCTCTGCACGCCTGCAGGCTGCCGGTCCCCTCTGCGCTCAGCCTTGCTTGCCATGAGGAGGCCCAGTTTGTCTGCCTGCCCCTACACACACTCCACCTGGGGAGTTCACTTCTTGGGGATCTGGGCTGAGTTTTATAAATTAACATTTAAAACTGTGATTCGTTAACCCTGAGGGGTGGGAGGAAACTCCCTCTCCCGACTCTGGATCAGCGTCAGTGGAGCACCAACAGCTCTTCTATCCTGCCGTGCGGGTTCTGCCCTCCACCAGCAGCCAGCCCTGACTACGGGGTTTCTGCTTGCTCCCCTGTGCCGGCGGCAGCAGACAGGCAGCTCTGTAGAGAGGAGAGCGCCTGGTCTAGCAACCCATACAGCCACTTGGCTGTTCTGGGGATCCCAGGGGAAGAAACAATGGCAAAAAGTAAGGCTGAGGGCAGGGAGTGAATACACAGGAGTGTGAAGGGGCAGGGAGCTGGCCCTCTGACAGGAAACAGGGCACAGCGGCAGCCTGGATCACCCCTGTAGCATCACCCGGGGCTGAAGCCAGTGCAAGACACCCCTTGATTTGCTGAAGACAGGCAATGGTCTCTGGGCAGAGCACTTGTCCACCTGTGCAGTGCTGAGCACAGACCAGCGGTAGCCTTGCCATGAGACTGCACAGGGCTCCCTGCCCCTGGACGGGCAGAACCCCCAGCAGGCAGGGCCCCAGCCAGGTTCTCCATTCCCCTGCCTCCTGAGGGCGCTCCCCATCACAGCGCTCAGGGAAGGGCAGCGACTAGCACTGTGTGGACTCACAGGGCACCCAAACGAGCTGCCATTCCAAGGGATCTCATGGCACCTTTCTCCAGGGAGAGGGATCAGTCTCCTCCTCTCTCTCCAGGTAAGGCAGACATTCCCCAGGACCTTGCTGCACCCAGCTCTCTCTATTACGTCACATCGTAGTACTGCCTAGAGGCCTCACTGCGCTAGGTGCTGTACGAACACATAGGCACAGCAGGTATGGTGATTGCCAGCAAGAAACCAGAAGTTACTTGAAAATAATCCCAGTGGACCCCATAAAAAACCCAGCATTGCTTGCCCTGGCCTCTCGCGCTCCTTGGCGCTTGCTGCTCTTCGCTCCACTGGACAGAGGTCAAACACCACAGCTGCAAACAGCGAAGTTTCAAAGGCCACTCAAGGCCGTGAAAGCAGGAATTGCCAGATGGGATCGGACCAGCGGCCCACGGGCCTGGCCTCCAGTCTCAGGCAGCAGCCTGATGCAGAGATGCTTCCTCCCCAGCCACGCTCATCAGTGGCTGTTCAGAGCCCGAAGCACTCAGGGTTATGTCCCTTCAAGCCACCGACCTGGGTAAGGTGGGAGGCCGTGTCAGGGCAATGGCTGCTCACCGTATCTGGACTGAGATCTCAGCTCCTTTCTCAAAAGGGATCGGTGAGCACCGGCGAATGACTGTCGCTCATTCCTACCCTCAGCAGGATTTGAACGTGCAAGGCAGCAGCAATCAGCCCCATCCACCCTGCCCCGAGGCATCAGCCCCTGCTAATCATAGAAGACTAGAGTTGGAAGGGACCTCAGGAGGTATCTAGTCCTACCCCCTGCTCAAAGCAGGGCTAACCTCAGCTAAATCATCCCGGCGAGGGCTTTGTCAAGCCGCAGCTTAAAAACCTCTAAAGATGGAGATGCCACCACCTCCCTGATTCCACACACTGCCTCTTGGGCAACGGCTAAATGCCAATTCCACGGGCACCATGCCAGAGAGAGCCCCACACCAATGTGCCACTGCATGCCAGCCACAAGGAGGGGCTGCAGCCCTGCAGCATCACACCGCACTCCCCGGCAGCAGCACCGGGTGCCACCTCCACCACGCAGTCAGCGCACTCCCCCCCTTGCCCCGCCCGGCCAGCGAGCGGCTCCAAGCGGTTCTGACTGGGAACGAGTTGGCCAGGTGGGGATGGGAACAAAGGAAAGGAGGTATCTGGGACACCAGCTTAGTGCTTGATTACAGTGGTAGGGAAGGCGGCCAAGCGGTGCACAGAGGGAGAGAGGAATCAGGACTCCTGGGCTCTGTTTCTCGCTCTGCCATTCAGTTGCTCTGCAATTTTCAGCATCTTCGCCCACCCCCCAGGGGAGTGCAAGGCCGAATTCATGGTAAAGTACTTTGAGATGCCCAGATGAAAGTGCACCACAAACCAAGGGAGGTGGTAGGTCTAGTTGCTAGACCTGCCACGGCTTTGCTGTGTGCTTTGGACCACTCACGTCCTTTCCCCACGTCTCAGCCTCCTCATCTCTGCAATGCGATTATGGCCACAACCTGACTTTGTAAGCCGGTTTGAGGCACCACATGTGTGTGAGGTCTGCTTATTAGCCCAGGAAGGGCAGCACTGATGCAGACACCCAGCTGCCTGAGCCGAGGGGCCGGTCAGGTAGAGTTACACCCACACAGGAGTGAGATCAGCTGCTTTGCTCATCCTTCCCCAAAGCCTCGTGCTGGGGCAGTAGCTTGGCTGCCTGGCACATGCTAGTCAGCAGCTGCTGTCACACAGTTCCCAGAAGAACAGGGAGTGACCAGGGAAGGCCTGTGGCACAGTGGCTCCTCAGTAGCCTTGAAAGCCACCGCGAGCGCTGGATGTGCCGCAATGCCTTGGCAGGCCCCGCCGTGCCTGGCTCACGCAGACAGCCCAGCCCTGCATCCTGGCCAAAGTGACAATGGCAAGTACAACACGGGCCCGCAGGGAGCAGCTGGGAATGGGTGGCTGGCTGCTGGCCCACCACTGGTGGCTGGCGATAGCTGCAGCTCAGCGAGAGCCCTCGCAGAAGCAGCATTTTATCAGTGTTGTTTGCGTTATTCCCTCCCGCGTGTTTATCTGCAGATTCACACACGCTGTCGGCATTATAAATAAACCCACAGCTGTTCGAACGCGCAGGCACATCGCTGGCCTCCTTCCCACCAGAAACCACACTGCTCCCCACGGCACACTTACGATAAGTGCCTGTCCTTTTCGCTTTGAAGATGCTTTCAATGAACAACTCTGTGCCCATCACCGGCAAGGCTGACCATTCGGCGGCACAGCGGGTGGTTGTAAGGACATCCACAGCTCAGAGCACTCTACCATCCAAAGACAGGTCACGACCATCAGCACACAACCGCCAGCTGGTTCAGAAACTACCCTGGATCACCTAGAAATTTTATCGCACTGGTGTCGATGCCCCACAGGGGAGGGGCACCTGATTTTGCACGCTAGCCTCTTGCTACTTAAGTCACAAGTGAAAAGACCTTGGCCACATTCCCTTTTCCCCAGCTGGCTGTTTCAGGACTGAGGTCCATCGGCAGAGCTAGTCCGAATGATCAGGACCGGAGTAGCAGGGCGTGCTTGCCAGGACGGAGGCAGAGCTGTGCAGGGTACCCAGGACGGGATTAGTAGGGGATGCAAAGGGTCAGAATTAAGAGGCATTCACAAGCACTAGGGTTCCAATGCAAAGCACTCCTAACAGCTGGAGTTCGCGCCTTTATTTCTCCTCCCACATCTCTAATCTCTTCTTCCCCTTCCCCCCATCCCTTCCTCACTGCAGCCTCCTCCTTTCTCTGCTGCTCGTTATTTCTCAGGGTAGGGAAAGTACCAACATTTAGCCCACTTCGGTGTTATTGACTCAATAAACCTTTGCATGGACACTGGAAGGGACTCCCTCCTGGGTTAGTGCTTGATGGTAATTAATTGTCTATATAATTAAATGCCACCCTTTAAGGCAGCAAAGCTGTCAATCGCAAGCGAGGGTAACTCAGCCCTTGGAAGGGAAGGCTCATGAGGTTCACTGCCCAAACGTTGCAGGCAGCACAATGGATCTGAACTGGACCTACAGGATCTCATTGCATTGGGGCACTTAGTGCAGGAAAGGGCAGACGATGAGCTGCATCTGCCATGCCAGTTCCAGGCCGCACCCATTGCCCAAACCTCGGGGCAGACAAACTCGGTGCAAAGGCTGGCTTTGAATTTCACTGGAGTGGCCTTGAAACCATGCTCCTTCCTCAGGAAGGCCTTGCCCAAGTGAGAAATGGGTCCCACGCTGCCATGCTTTGCCCCGATAGAGTGCAGTCATGCCTTGGAGTGAGCGTATTCCAGTCGGGAGCACCTTAGAGAGAGCTTATCCAGGAAGGGATGCAGAGGTGCGGGGAGAGGGATACCCTCTGCTCCCAGAAGGGGCAGGTCCAAAATTGCCCCAGGCGCAGTCCAGTGCCATGCTGCTGATGCCAGGTGCTCGCTGTCATGAGTCGGCCCCCTGACGTCACAAGATCAGCTAAGAGCTCATGAGATCTTTGAAACAATAAATCTGGAGTTCCCACTATTTGCTTTCTGCTTGAGGGGGGAGGGGGAAGCGAGGGGGATCCAAGCTTTTCTCCACAGCCAGCCAGGCTGAGCACTTACTGTCTTGAAAAAGAAATGAAAGGTGAGGTTCCCTTGGCCTGCTATGACTCCAGGAGCTGGGGCTTTAAGGGATGCACCAAACACCAGGAGACTCACATTAAAATGGCGAGTTGGCACCGCTGTTAAGTGATCGAAGAACAGATACAAGAACACTGTCAGTGTGCAGGGCCCAGCCTGGACGCAGGCACGGCAGACTGTCTCCTGTCACCATACAGAGGGTCCTGGGAAATCCTGGAGCCCTACAGAGGGGGGCCCACTTCCAGCTTCCTTCCCCATTGTGATGAGCAGGGCTCGGTCACGTCTCCTGGCACGCCTGCAGACTGAGGTCAGCAGCATTTCTCTCTGTGGGCAGCCCATGGTGAGCCTGGGGCTCCATGACGTACAGACTCACGGATATGCCAGAGTGGCACAAAATCCTTCATCAAAACAGACATTTTTTAAAGCGGACTGTGTGTCAGAAACAGCGCTCGCCACACAGCCTCTGCACACAGCCACGCGCTCCGGCGCAGGAGGGGCAGCTCACGAGGAATCTGTCTGGGCCTGGCCAAGAGGCTTTGGTACAGACATATTTATCCTCCGTGCAGTTGAAAGGTCCCCATCAGCTCTCTGTTCTTTCCTGGGGCCTTAGTACAATATTTTCACCAGTGAGCGCTAACAAGGTCTTGTAAACACCACAGCAGCCTCTTGTCCTTTCGCTACAGCCCTGAGCTTTGCTTTGCCTGGCCTGGGACCAGCAGAACAAACTGAAACCAAAACCGGCTGCTCAACAACACCATGCTGCACCGTGAGCCAGGGCCACAAGGTATTTGGGATACTTTGCTCAGCGATCCACTTCACCTTCAAGAGGGAGAGAGTGATTGATAGGGAACGAGCAATAACTGATGTGGAATGGGAAACACACACCCCCTTCCTCCTCCACCCCCACTCCCCAAAGGAACAAGGAAAGCCAGGGGCATGGTGTGGCAGTGCCATGCCACAGCGGCAGGGAGCACTGCCGGTGCTAGTGTTCGCTCCGGGGCAGCAGCGCCACCGTCGCCAGGAAGCAAGCTAGCCATGCACGGGGGTAGCACAGCCTCTGCGCTGGCCCTTGCAAACACCTCACGCCCATGCAGCAACATTCCACATACCCCAGGCTACACACAGGGCACTACCACCACACGGAGGCAGCTGGGCCTTGCACACTAAGCGTGGGGACATGAGCCAGGGAATCAAGAGTCGGGGTCCCAGCTCGGCCACAAGCCCCATCCTCACCCCTTGTGCTTCAGTTTCCCCATCTGTACTAACAGGGACAAAAACCCTGGCTGCCACCACCCCGGTGGATTAATTAGTTAGGCCAAGGATTTAAAAAACTGTGTGCACCGACCCCACTCCGAGTGCTGATCTCAGGGCACAAAAAAGGCATGGGCGCACTGGGCATTAGCTAAGGGAGTAGCAGGCTACATGCAGAAAGAGGCTTGCATGAATGGGATGACTGTGGGCATGGCTTCAGGAAACATGTGCAGGTCCCCGGACAATGTGGGGGGACAAGCCAGTTGTGACCCTGGTAAGTATGAGCTGGGGAGGAAGGGGGGAGTGTTGCTGTGGGGCACACATGCATCTTACAAAGCACCAGTCCGGCATGAAGCATGTGTGTTATCTGCACCTGTCGGCGAGTGGCTGGCACATGTGGTGCTGAGAGCCGCCTGCCAAGCCTACGGGGGGGCACTGTTCCACCGCTCATCGGGGCCTGCTGACACGCAAGTCAACAGCGTGTCTGGTGCAGCAACGGCAGCCAACACAAGCAAGGAGGGAGGAAATGGGGAGGGCTCCGGCTGCCCTCACTAGGGCTATTTGTGTGTCCTTGTTTCTAGCAATCAGAGGGCAGAGGCTGCTGCATGCCAAAGGGATAATGGAGCGTGGCTGGGCCGCTGGCACCCCCATTCCTCAGTCCAGCACTGTGGCATGTCCTCTCCCCCACTGAGTAGGGTCCTCCTGGGCTCTGTCCAGCAAAACCATCCAAGAGCACAAGCCAGTGCACAACCAGCCCCTCCAGACAGGGCCTGTCATCTGCAACCAAACCCCTAGACCCAGAGGGCAGCAGCGCCCACCACCTGTGACAGCCCTTCCCAAGTGCCCCATCCCCTCCTGCAGTGACAGTGGGGTAGTGTCAGCAAACCCCACTGCACGTTCGCTCTGGGGAGCAGCGGGCTTACTCCTGCTCAGGGAACCCGCTCTGTCCCATGGAGGCTGGGGGGGAGATGGCTTGGAGCCACACCAGAAGCAGAGCATGCAGGGGCAGCTGACCCAACAGGCCTCAGTGGCTGTCCTGCCAGCCAGGGCTGTCTCCTTCCTTAAGGGAACAGGAGATGCCTTGCTGCCAAGTTCCAGCATGCAGCTCCTGCCCGGAGGGGAGCGGGCCCCAAGCTGGCTGCACCATGCCCACTGGGCCTGACCCGGGAGCACCCTCTCAGGCACCATGGCTTCTGCAGCCCCTCCTGGGAAGGGCAGTGGGCTGCGGCACACTCTTTGAGGATGTCTTACTTCGGGTGCTGCCCTGACCGCCTCTCTCAGAGCTCTGGGCAAATTCCAGCCAGCCCCCTTTGAGCACAGCAGGGGCCGGACCGCCCCTGTCAGCCTCTCACTGCAGGAGCCAGACAGGAGGGAAAGCAGGTTACCTGAGCTACCTTTCTCATCCCATCACTTTCCACCCAGCTCTCCAGAGCTGGCCTCGCCAGGCTTCCTTTCTGAGGTGGTCAGGGGATCGATCGCCCCAGTAACAACGCCAGGGCCTGCTTCCCTCCTGCCCTTTACCTGGGCCGCACCGCAGACCGGCCTGAAGATCTAGCTACCCCCCTGGCAGAAGCGTGATTGCAGTGCGGGGAGGCAAGCCTGGACGACAATACTGGTGAAGCCATAGCAGCATCCTGAGAAGAAGGTTGCCAGGGAAGCTGGGTTCATACGCAGGTTGCTAGCCCACGCAGGGCCTGTGCGGCCACGTCTTCACTGTTATCGTTACCTGTAGTAGCTTGGTTAAAGCTAGCAGGGGATGGCTATGGACATGGCAAGTGCACCTTCAATTGCAGCATAGCCCTGTCTACATCACCTCCCCCCGAGCAATGCAGTTACACCAACCACACTCCCGAGCCAAACGGCGCTGTCTCCAGGAGGGCATCTAGCTTCCGCCTCTCAGGGAGGGGATTGACTGCACTCATGGGAGATGCTCTCCTGTGGGTGTACGTAGCATCTTCACTAAGCTTTGCACTCGTGCTACTGTGCCACTGCAGCGCTGTCAGTGAAGACAAGCCCGGAGCCAGGAGCACGGTACACATACTAAGCACTGGTATGGTTGGGGCACCATGGCTCACCCTGTACCCCAGCCTCAAAGCTCTCTGTTCAGGGCACCAACACGCTGGGGAGGTCTCTGCTCCCGCTGATATAGATGGCTTTGGAGGCTGGGAGATGCACTCACATGCACGTGCACACACACACACAAAATACATTCAAAGAATCCCTGCCCATAATCTGGCAGGATCAGTGAGAGAGACAGAAAGGAGCAACGAGCAGGGCCATACAGTCATATCGGCAGACACAGGCCTAGAAACAGGCTTCCTGTTCCAGCTTTGGGTCTTAGCTGGGCTCCAGGGGGTGCGTGCTGGTAATCAGAGCCATGCTGTCCCCAGCTGCACGCTCCATGAACGGTGCCAAGGTCAAGGTCTGCAACAGGAAAAGCAAATACAGGAGCAGGCCCATCCCCGTGGCCAGCTGACAGCAAGGCACAGCTCCCGCAGCCTGCTGCTGGGGAAACGGGAGAGGTATTGGGATGGGCAGATGTGCAGCCGGACACACGGGGAACACTGCGACCCGTCCTCGCCCCTCCTCCAGTCTGACTCAGGGGCTAGAGCAGATGGGCAGAGGGCTTTTCCCAGTGGCACGCAGGCCCAGCCCCCACCAAAACCCAAACAGCCAAGTGGCTTGGCCAACCCGTGCTGGGGCTGGTGTGATCCCGGCGCGCGCGGGGTGCCGCAGCCTCTCGCCAGCAACGCCCAGACTCAATGAGATTTTGCCGCCCTGAGCGGCGGTGCCATTTGGAAGCAGCTCCTCGCTCTCAGCAGGCTCCGGAGCCCTGCCCGGAATCCCAATCAACTTCTCCTTAATGGACTTCCATTTTAATTTCCTTTTATTGGAAAACACAGATGGTGACCTCCTCCCCTCCCCAGCACCCCTGCCCTGGATGCACACAGTGCGAGAACATTGCTCAGGAAAAGACATTATCCACAAGCACAGCCAAATCCCCGAGGGAAACCTGCCGCCCGCAGGGCTGTGCAGCTGCCCCACGGACGGCTCGGCACGGCAGGCCCACGGGGCGCTGGCGCTGCAAGGGAAGGCAGCACGAGGCACCTGGGCTCTGGGAACGCAAGAGTTACAGGCAACCCCAGGGCGCAGCAGGCACAGGTGCCACCAGCAGAGAGGCAGCCACAGGAGCAGGTGTTTTGCTTCCCCTTCCCTCGCAGCACCAAACCCCACGGTGCTGGAGAAGGGCTGCCAGCGGGCTGGGGCACGGGCGTCTGGTGCTGCCCCTATGGCCATCTATCTTCTGTCTCCTGAACAGCTGCAGCGAAGGGCCTATCTGAACTGCTTCCCCTCCCCACCCATGCCCCGCCTGGACAGCCCCGTTGCTCTCTCTCACACAATCCATTAGTTCTCTGCTGGGCACAGAGCTGTCGCCCCAAGCAGAGAAGAGCCATGCTGGGTGATCAATCCCACAGGCCTTGGAGGTTGACACTTGTTCTTAAAAATGCATCTAATTAAAATGGCTGGTGATTGTGAGAGCCGGGGATGGGGCGAGGGAAGAGGAGGGAACTAGAGCCCAGATCTTGCTCCATGGCGGGCAGAGCCGCTCCCCGTCCCTGGATCAGTGCATCTCAGCCAGCAGCCACCACCAGCCAGAGCACAGGATGGGCTCAGAACAGCTCCCGGGAGCTGGCAAGGCAGATGGATCGGGCTAGGCTGCACACAGATGGGCAGAGTCAGACAGGTGCTGTTGAAGGCTGTGAGTGCTGGGCAGACAGGGTAGACACTGGCACGGAGAGTGAATTTCCGGACAGTTCTGCTTTGTCATTACAGGGCCAGAGCATGACACCTCCCAGTCCCACGACAATGTCCAGGTCCCAACCCGCAGGAGGCGCTGTACAAGTCACCCTACCTGCACCAGCAGGTGCCAGCATTCGGCATCCCTCATGTGCTTGAGATCCAGGAGCCCATGCGAGAGGGCAGATGAACTGCCCAGGTTCACACAGAGTTGGGAACAGACCCTGGCTCCCAGCCCTGCACGGACCTGCCCCAGCCCCCGGAGGGCTGTGCAAGGGATGCACCCAGAGCCCGCTGGGGTTTGCTCCCCGTGGCTGATAGAACAGCCCAGTGCGGGGTGCAGGGCACCAGGAGGGAGCACAGGACATCAGCGTGTCCCTGCTGCCAGCGAGTGGGCAGCCCTCCCCTCATGAAACCGCGTCAGGCCGTCCTGGGGAGAGGCCGCGTGGCCTGGCAAGCTGCATTCACCCCTGCGTCCCAACTCCTTAACTTTGTTCCCCACTCCGGGCTGGCGGCCAGCGGGGAATCCCAGCAGCACGGCCTCCCCTGCTAGTCTCTGCTGAGACGGGGACGCAGGTGTGAGGCCGGGCTGGGGAAGGACACTGGGCAACCCCAGCCTCCACCGTGGCCTCTGTGAGTTGGTCCCAGGCTTCCCGGGTTTGTTCTTAGAGCTGCGCGAGCAGCCCACGCAGGGCCCCCAGTGCAGTGCTCTGGAGGGAGGGGCAAGGCAGCGGATCCTCGCAGCTCTGTTGGGACTTAGTGCCAGGACAGGTGCGGGGAGGTCCCAGGCACTACCAGACAAGCCATTGCTCAATTGTGCTTTTGTTTTCAATCAGAATTTAGGCTGCCCGAGGGAAAATTTCCATCTTCCAATTTGTCACTCCACTAACTGTGGTGGCCACCAGCAGCTCCAAGCCCCCCAGGGCTGCCAACCCACAGGGAGAAACGTATCGACACATTATGGACTCACGCTCCAGCCCTTACGCTGGCAGCCTTTCAGCCCCTGCAAGCTGATCATTACGAAGCACAGGGAGCTCCCTGCAGGACCCCCACATAGGGGGGGGGAAAGGGTACAGTTTACCAGGGCCTCCAGGCCCTGGACCAGGCTGCAACCCCCATGGGTATGTGTGTGAGAGGGGGCCCGTGTTACAAGGTTATACTGGGCCTGAAAAAATTATGCTTGGGCCCTGCCTCCCTGCACAGGGCTTGGCAGCTGAAAGGAGAATCCCAGGGCTCACGGAAATATTAAGCTCATTCATCCTCTGCACCAAGTGAAATCATCTCTTTGCCGTGCAGTGAAAACGTACCAGGCAAAGCAGTGGGTTGGGGGGATGCTCAATAATAAATGACTCAGTGGGAAGACAGAAACAGAAGAGGAAAATGATCCTTTATTTGGGCTGGGAACATGGAGCATCCCACTCCGATTCTCTGCAACCCTTCCCCGGCAGACAAGAGCATTCATGGGGCCAGAGTGGAGGTGTCTGTCCCCCCCTGCGCTCAACGCAGAGCAGAAGAGGGCAGTCACGTCAGGGCTACGGCCCAGTGAGTGGTTTCTGGATTTCCAGCTTTCGGACACTCGTGTTCAGGTGGAGTTCCAGTTTTCTGGGACCTGTGTGTTTAGCTGCGAGGAGCAGCCTCTCCCTCTCCCCCATGTTTATTCCAGACACACCAAGTACTGCGCACCGTCATGTCAGAGTACATGAATAAGAGCCATGCCTGCACACAACGGCAGGTGAAGCACGTTGCTGCTGGCGCCCTCCGCGTGGGACAGCTAATAACCAGCACGTTTTTAGTGACAAAAATATTTTCTGAGGAATGTTTAGGAAACCTAGTGTGTCTAACTCCGGAGCAAGGCAGCTAGCACGGCAGTCTGCGGGTACCTGAACGATGCAAATGTCAAGGAGGGAGGGATATTTTTTGCAGTGCCGCACAAAGCTACATGGGGAGAGAATTCAGAAGGGGACCTTTGGGCTGAACAGCAGGGAAGACTCCCTAAAAGCAAGCTGTACTGTGATGTGGGGCAGTCCCCCAGGGAGGGGGTGGGGTCCCAACTGCTGGGAAACACAGCAACTCTGGCAAAAACACTAGGAAACTGTATAAAAAGGAACACTATACGGATTAACAAGGAAATGGGCCAGACCCTCTAAGGACGACACAGGCAATGCTCATCTTTACCTCTGTAATTCCAAGCTATTTCTAATCACCCTTTGGAAACACACAACCTGGGCACCATGTGACACGCAGTCTCCTCCCAGCAAACCAAGATACTCCTCTCCCCCATGCAACTTGGTCATGCTCCTGTGGGAGCACCCAGCTGGGGGGAATCAGGCCAAAATCCCTGGACACAGACATAAAGTCTGTGCCAGGCAGGCACCTCTGCATTTAAAATGTGCACCTTAACCTCTGTAAGCCTCAGATAACTGAGTTTCATGCATCAGTGCTATGGCATAGACTGTGAAAGGTGCACACATGCATGCACGCACACACATGCACACCTCCTCCGCATGCATGTGCGCATACACACACACACACGTGTGTACGCATGCCCCAGGCCTGCCAGCCACTCAGATGTCCTCGGCGTGAGCCGCAGCGTGCGAGCAAAGCTCTCTCTGCCACAGTGGAAGCGCTCAATGCTGGTCTGTTTTTTCTTCCCCACAGGCTCTGGAATACCACTGCCCAAAGTTTGCTTGAGTGCTGGCTCCCAGCTACTGCAGAGCCCTGAAATGCCAATACTCGCAAACAACAACTCAAATGAAATTTCACTGGGACAAGGTCATTCAATCTCTCTCCCCTTGAGAGCTGCTGCCACAAGAAATCCGCCCGTCAACTCCTGGCCCTGAGACTTGCACTGCTGGGGAGAAGAACTCCTTAAAGAGACAGGCGGCTTGCTCACACACAAGCTTCTTTTGCACTGAAGAGACATTGGCACAGCCTGTTCTCAGGGCAGCCAGCCCCAGGGAATTAGGAGCCATCCAGAGTTTGGCTAGGCACAGAAGAGTGGTGCAGTTTGTAACAATGTGCTGGCCCCAGCCTTCATTCAAAGACTGGAGATAAGGCGCAGTTTTTTCCCAATGAGGGGGATACAAGTGACTTAGGGGCACGGTGGATTCTTTACCACTAGCCGTTTTTAAATCAAGATTGGGTTGCCCCCCATAAAGATCTATGCTAGTCCAAACAGGAGTAGTTCAGGGAAGTGGTAGGGCCTGTGTTAGAGAGATCAGACTAGACCTTCTAACCCACCATCTACTTTTTACATAGATTATAGTCACCTTTTCTAGAGACGGCGCCTGGGACTGAGGCCTGGCTTAGGCCACTACCCTTGAGAGGTGAAGTAAGGGAGCCCTGTCCGGCTCTCAGGGGCTGCTGATCAGAAAAACAACACTCCTCTAACAAGCCAGTTACGCTTAAACTTGAGATCCAACCAGACACAGGCCCAGACTGTGGATCAGATCCAGCCCTGGTATTAACGTGACACCTTGCAGATTGCGGGAGGAAGCTGAAGGAGAGGGATGTACGGCCAAGAGAGCCTTCCTCTTCCACGAGTGAGAGCGGACAGATGGCAGAAGACACTGAAGATGAGCCGTTCGCCAGGGGAGGGGCACTCATTTCATGAGCGAAGGCTGGGCTGTCTTCTATGGGGAGAAGGGGCGAGTGGCACTGCCACCTGGGGCAAGGGGTCTCAGCACGTCTCTCCGTGTCCAGAGGGACAGACGGGCCCAGCCTGTCTCCTCGCCAGGTTGCAATGACCAGAGAGGGGAGTGGGGCCTCACCAGCGGAGGGTGAGTTCACTCTGACCAGGTTCCCCAGGCCACAGCCTTCAGCCGCTCACTCCACCCCTGTGCACATTGGTGTAGTGACAACGCCACTGGTTGGTGACCTTTCTGGGACTTACTTTCCCCGCCCCTTGGCCATGAAATACACTAAAAACTCCTGTGCCAAAATGGAAGCCTTAGCACCCCAGACACTGGAGGCCAGCCCAGAGACCGTGGCCCCATCTCAGATTCCATCAGGAGGGACAAAGGGATTTGGGCTGCCGCTCAGCCATTCCTCAGGTTCAAGCCCACTGGCCGTCTGCCCTCCCTCACACACTGCACTAGACCAGTGGGACAGCACGCCTCTGAATGTCAGGAGCAGGGAGCGGAGGCCTCTGGCTCTGGGCCGGTCACATTGGTTGCACTCCTACATGCTGCTGTGCGGTCACAGTGCCTGCATGAATTGAGTAGGGTGGCTCGGTCCAAAGAAAACAGTGCTTACATCAGTGTTTACACCACAGAAAACAGCCGGGTTCTCGCTGGCAGTGGGATCTGGTTGTCACGGCCTTTACCTTGCTACAACTAACACCCCTTGGCATTTATCGCCACGCCTCTCGCCTCCCAGCACTTTACAAAAGCAGATGGGCCCACTGCCCTCCTTTGAGTGGTGGGGAAGCTGAGGCAGAGAGGCCTCGGTTCCTAAAGAATCTACGTGAAAGGGACTTTACAGCCAAAGCGCAGGCCCTGCTCTCTCCATCTTTCTCTCTCTCCCTTCCTTTCTGAAGACTATGTTAGGGAGTATTAGCAAAGCGAGGCACCCTGAGACATGTGCTAAAGAAACGTGGGGCAGGAAATGAAGGACTGAGAAGAGCTCACTCAGTGTCTGGCTCTGCCATACAGAAGTGTGGCTGCAATGAGCCCAAAGGAACCTTCCTCTCCAGTCCCTCCCTCGTGTGATGGCTGAATTCACTGTGCATCCAGGAATGGAGGAGCCTGCAGTCTGTGCAACCGGCGAGTGAGGGCTGGGGGAAAAGGGAGCAGTGTGAAGATGAGGACAATATGCACAGAGACACAAGGAGAGGGCAGAGGTCAGCGTCTGGCAGGGTGATTGCACAGGCCAAGAGCATGGCACAGCTGTGCACAACAGCAGAAAATAACAAGCCGGCATGTGATGGGGTGTCCACCCCACGAAAGGCCTGGAGGGGTAAAGACAGCCAGGCAGGCCAATTAAGTGTCCAGGCTGCACCTGGAGGAGGAGCCAGGGAGCAGGGATTGATTAAATGAGGCTCAGCAAGACAGGACCAGGAGGGGCCTGTATTCAGCCCAGGAGAAGAGCAGATGGAGGCTGCAGGAAAGCAATCAGTAGTCACTCTTTAGGAGAAGCGAGGTGTGGTAGGGGGTGGTCCACAGTTACTCTCTAAGAGGAGGGAGTTTCGGGCTGGCGAACCCAGGGGGGGGCAGGAAGTTGGGAAAAGCAGCAAGGAATAGGAGTGCAAGCCCTGGCTGCTGTTGAGAGGGCCCCTGAGCTGGGACCCGGAGTAAACGACAGACCCGGGTCCCCTACCAGCTGCTTCTGAAGTGGCAGTGGCAGGGCAGTGAGCAGGAAGACTGCCTGAGCCATTCATTGAGAGGCAGGTCACAAAGCAGAAGCTGCAGCTCTTGGAGCAAGAGAGGCCTCAGGGTGAGACAGGAAGGGTGGAGAGACTGCCGGAGGAACTGCTAATCCCAGTGACCAGGAGGAGGTGCCACTTGCAGTGAGTGGACCCCGTGACATGATGAGACAAGGGTTCGGCACCTCCTCCAGTCAGGGGACCAAAGAGAGAACGATGCCTGGAAAGGGGTGAGGCAGACCTCTGTGGGGGGCGGCGGTGGCGACAGAGCCAGAGTTGTGTGAGAGATTCCCACATATCTTCTCCAAACTGGGTATCTGTCCTAGGTAGAGGGATTCCAGGGAAGATGAAGTGACACCTCCTCACAGATCAAGCACTCCCGGCCATAAACTGGCCAACCTATACATTCGGATCTGTCCCAGGGCCTGTCTGCTCCATTAATGGCAGGTGCTCTCTTGGCGCTGTGAGTAATGGTAATAAAACTCATAAATGCATCTGCATGACCCTCTTGCAAGAGCCACCTCCCAGCTGGGCAAAGAAACCCCCAGCACTTCTGCACACAGTGTCACACACGCCTCCAGGTACCTACCTAACAATAAAATGTCCTTCATGATCAGTGCCCCCTCCGCACACACAAACAATGCCCTTCTTCGGAACGGGGAGCAAAGCAGCAGCTCCTCTATCTGGGGGAGAGAAATGCGTCCCTTCCCCAAGCCAGCAACCTGCCTGGCAGCTGCACTTCCCCATCCCACCTCCTTTCTCAAGCCCAGACCCGGGCACACAGAAGCCCAGTGAAAGGTCACAGCTCCCTAGAGCACAAAGCAACGATCAGGAGGGCAGGCCCAAAACCAACACTTCCGTTTGGTGACAGTCAGAGGTTCCAAAAATTTGTTTCCATCCCAATGGTGAACAAAAGTGAGACTTTTGAAACGTTTTGTGTCAAGTAAAGAAAACATAAGCAAGTCCCCAAAATAGCCAATAGCCCAGTGGGCTGGACACTCACCAAGGATGGGACAGGAAAGACCCAGGATCAAGTCCTTGCTCTGGGGCAGTGACTTGATGCGAGTCTCCCACATCCCAGGGGAGTGCCCGAACCACCAGGCCAGAGAGTCCAGTTCTGTCCCAGGCTAGTGAATATTTAGTTACATGAGCTGGAACAACTCCAAAAAGAGAGCCTGAGTCTATAGCCTTCCAAATCCTTGCTCTACCTCGTTTAGAACAGGGAATTGAACCCGTACATCCTCGATGAATGCTTTAGCCATCAGGCTATTCTGGACATCTCTCTCACTGACAAGAAATCCCATCATGCACTTCAGGAAATTTTCAGCCAAAATCAGTAAAGAAAAGAGCTTTGTCAACATTTTTGAACCCACTTCAATGATCATTAACATTAGCTGAGACTTGGCACTGATCCAGCACTTTCCATCCAAAGCAGGTCAAGTCCACAGTCCCCATTTTACAGACAGGGAAACTGAGGCACGCACTGGTGACCTTTAATACTTCAGCCATGACTTTGGAACCAGCTGTAAATCTGACCACGTCTGAAAGCATTTGTGAGCTCGGACCACAGCAGTGAATGCACCTCCTACGTGATTCCACTTTCACTGACATCACCCACAATTACAGTGCTAACAAGACTCTGCACATCAAATTCTGCACTAGGAAAGCAGATGAGAAGCACCATGCTCTTTCTCCACCCCTGCATGTGTGTTAGAGGTGATGAATTTGAGCACCTAGTTGTTCTCCTTAGATGTGCCAAGCTCCCCACCAGAGAGCCTGCAAGGGAAATAAAACGACTTCAGAGTACTTTAGTACTTCCCATTATTTCATTCTGTTTTGTTCTATTCAGGCTCCTTATAGCGCACCCATCACCACGCTATCTAGTGTCAAATCCCTCTGGGAGAAATATGGGGATCATTTCATCCACCACTGAAATAAGGCCACCTCTGGAGTGGAGTGGGCAGCTGCTTGATCGGTCATGCCAAGACTACATAAGAGTTGAGAAGTAAAGAGCATTATACCCAACTGAAATGGCAGAGGAGGAGAGTGCATTTGTACGAAATGAAGCTTGGCCAGGATACTGGGGTAATCAGGGACAACGAGAATCCTGCTCAGCATAGAGTCTGGGCTCTGCACAGGGATGTACAAAGCGATCACGTGTTTCTGTGGGACCTAGGCTGACTGGACAGCAGTTACCATCTTCAGAGTGTGGAGCTCACACTCCACGACACTCCACAGCAGCTGGCTGCTGCTTTGAACCGGAGATGATGAATCTTTCTGTCTCAGGTCTAGAGCCCAACTGAATGGAGAGATGTCTGACATCGCACCCTGAGAATGGCCAGGCTGCAGCTCCAGTGGATTCCCAGAGTGAGGACCCATCCCACATACACCCAGCCCGTGAGTCTCGTGAGCTTCCCCCTACAGCTATGTAGCCCAAGTGCTAGCAGCCCCCATATCTTGCAGATCTGCCTATGCATAGGGGATTTCTCCAGACCGTAACAGCTCCATGCTATTCTCTTCTGTGTGGCAGCTTTTCTGCTGCAGGAAGTCAATGTGGTAGGGGACTATTACTGCCCATGCCTGGGAGATGTGGGTGGGCTGTAACAGGAGCTCCTCTTCCCCTGCTCTCCACATCAGAAGTGTGCAAACACTTGTGGAGTCAGGTAAGAGGGGAAGAGTTCAGAGCCACTCAACCCATGGCAAGAGCTACACAACCACTGGCAGCTTTTTACTCTGTGATTTACTGCTCCTTCCCAGAGCCGAAGGAATCTGTCTGCACTCAGAGCGTCCTGCTCTCTGGAATGTGGCTGCTATTAGGGTAAGAACAGGGCTCCCCAGGGAGACAGCTTTGTGGAGTCATGCCAAACCAGCTGCACGGAGCAGCTACAGCACAGAAAGTAATTTCCCAGGTGACTTTACAAAGCAGTGAAGATTGGGGTGCCTGTATCACACCCTCGGTTCGGCCCTCTTGTAAATCTCTCCATCCACATTGCTTGGGCAGCTCCCTGTTTCATTAAGTCACAAAATCAACCCTCTTGTCCTAACACATACCTGCCTATTAATTGAGAACACCTGGGCCCTGAAAGCTGCTCTCAGGGAGGAGGGGGAAAAGGTGTCCAGGCACCGCCTTCTCCAGACAGAGCTCTCCACATACACTCGTTTCTAACAGAGCAGGGAGGAGA
This sequence comes from Mesoclemmys tuberculata, assembly GCA_007922155.1. Lineage (NCBI taxonomy): Eukaryota > Metazoa > Chordata > Testudines > Chelidae > Mesoclemmys > Mesoclemmys tuberculata. The sequence goes on from ML675630.1 coordinate 13,372,551, forward strand.
GAATCTGTTGGAGATATCCAGGGATACAGTGGGAAGCTCAAAGGAAAGGGCACGCGTGCACGAGCAGAGGAACAAACACCACATGCACTAATGCACACTCATGCATGCTCATGTGCATTCATGCACACTTATACTTGCACACACGTGCCTGTATTCACTTGGGCAGGTACACTTGCACGGCCCAGGACACGAACACAAATTCATATACACATGCACTGACTCATGTACAAACACACTTGCACAGTCTAACACACATGTATGCAATATGCTTGTGTGTACACCCATGCTCATGCACGCACATTTCATAGCTGGGCACAAAGGCCACAATATCAGGATTTTGGCTTGGTATTGAATATGGGTTTTTAAATGAATACAGACTTCTTAATGCATTGGTTAACCTCTGCCACTGAAATAACTCCCCCACCTTGGGAGGATGCACCGCAGAGCTTCCTCACATCTAGTGCAGGCGTCGGCAACCCGCGGCTCCGGAGCCGCATGAGGCTCTTCAGCCGCGGTAAGCTATGTTTTGCGGCTGCAGACTATTTTTCTTTAGTCAGTGGAAGAGGGGGCAAAATGGCTCTTTTGATAGTAAAGGTTGCCGACCCCTGATCTAGTGGATGAAGTAAACAGATGCTGAGTGGCTGGGGTGGGTTAATCACTTCACCTATTTGTTACACACCGTCACAACTTTATAGATGGTAAAAGCCCGTTGACTGAATATTCCACTCTTTTCGCCTAGAGCAAACTGGGATTTAAGCAGGTCGGGTTTGCAATTCGTGGTTTTAAAAAAAGGTCAGTAAAACTAATGTCCACAACTGTATGGATTGGAGCAGGGGTGAAAGCAGATCGGTGAGCCCCCAACACACAATTCCAAGTGGAGGGCTGCATACAGCACAGGCTTGCCATTGATCAGCGGTACCACAAGACAGGGCTAGAGGGTTACATCACGGATGAGGAGCTTTGTGAACAAATCCTCAAACCAGAGCCGATTTGCACATAGACCCAGATTACCTGGGACTGTGTGGCTAGAGATCCCGGAAGTATGTAAACTTTGGAAGGTACCTTGCACATGAATCCACCTGCCCAGCTAGCGGTGGGCCCTGTTCAAGTCGAGGCAGAGCTTTCTAGCTATTCTAAATCAGCTGTGAGAAAACAGATTCCAACCAGGCACCTGAAAGCTTGGGAAAACATCACAGAATGGCTACCAAGGGCAGCACTGTGCGTGTGGGATTTCAGTCCAGTCTCAAAAGGCCATGCAGGGATCTCTGGAGCAGCAGGGAGCACACAGGAGGCTATGGAGGGATGAGTCTCCAAAAGGTAAGATCCATATCACCCCGGAGGATGACAGCCACCAACAGCCAGCTAACTGCTCTCTGGCAACTAATGCAATTGTCAGAACTTCAGTTACAGCTTCCTGCCAACAATAGTCCTGCCAAATACTAGCAAGTTTGCCTGATTGGGACACTAAATGCTAAAGCAGACCACAGCCTGCTAGTCACTGCAGAAACGGGTTCCCAAAGAAAACTGCCCAGGCGAGGCTTGGTCCCCCTGGCTCATAAGAGATCTCAGAAACACATCCAGACACTGTGTGTGATGAGAGCTCTGGCAACCAGCACAAGATGTGCTGGGGTACAGCCAGGTGCCGAAGAGAGCATGGGTTTTGGCTCTCAGACGGTGCCATGAGCATGGCAAGTGCTTTCAGACACTACCAGATGCAGATGCTTTGCCCCGTCTGCACTAGCAGCAGCTTATTAAATCACGGCTCTGCTCAACATGTACCTGGGCACTCAGAGCTGGTCAGCAATTATAAACATCCTGCTGCTGGCCACTGTCTGCAATCTGCACAAGTCCCACTTGGCAACCGCCTTCCCATTGACCGGCTCTCCCACAAGGGAGCACCACAGATGGTGAGGCGCTGGTGAACAAATGGGCTCTTATCACTGTCTGCTCTGAGGAGGTCACAGCTTTGAATGAAGCACAGCAGAGCCTGCGATCCAGCTTTAGAGGAGCGAACACACAAAGTTAAGCTCAAACAGCACAGGAGTACCCTTTCTTCACTTCTATATCGGACTGCTTCACTGACAAGGAGCCCAAGGCTTGTGGGCTGTAGCCCCAGTTCAAACCCTTCCCCCTCCTTACAAACGCATTGCTAGAAGCTTTACACACAGCCTGACCAAAAAGCATCAGAAAAGAAACAGGTACTAGAGATGGAGAAGCGAAGATTAACTCAAAGGTGTGTGTCACCGCCCAGTAAAGAAATCCAAGCACTCAGAGCTTTTGGAAAAGACTGCCCCTGACTCCAAGGCACACAGATCATAAAAACAGAGATCAAGCCAGCTATGCATCTTGCTAAGCCCACCACACCACGCCAAGGAAGCTCTCTGTAGCAGTAGCGGCATAATGGCATCAAGCTTCTGTATCTTGCAAGCCTGGCTCAGCCTTTCTGCAGAGCCCTTCCGCGCATCATCCCCTTTGAGAGGCTCCTTTAGCCACACAGAGGAGGTGGCATCTGACAGCACACATGGAAGGGTCTGTGATTTTGGAATGGAGTCTGCCCAATCTGGACTTTAGTACTAATGATCTTCTATGAGGATTACACGGCTGGTGGGGCAAATAACAGATCGGGTTCAGCCCTCGAACTGACCAACCGGGAAAAAGAGTTGTTAGGGGTTGAACAAAATATTTCATTTAGTTTTCAGGTGGCTTGTCTTGGTTTTTTTTCTTTTCTTCTATTTTTTTTTTTAAATCTTCCCCTTTCCCCCTGAACCTAGCTAAATTTCAAAACCAAACACTGATTTTTTCAGAAAAATACCCACCCCCTGCTTTTTTTTCCCAGCCAAAGCTATTTGCCAAATTCAACCCAAATTCATGAACACCTTCAGTTGACCCGAACCTGTAAACTGAAAACTTTCACCCAGCTCTAGTCAGCAGTTTTACAAGCATTTATGAGACATGCTACACTTCTGATTTACAATTTTATGAGTGAACACTTTTAAACCAAAATATCTTGTTTAAGATGAGCATCTCGACTTAAATATTTGTTCTATAAGACACTCCTCCAGCAAGAACATGCACAGTTGGAATGCAGCAAATGAGTTTGTCAGAATTCTCTTCACAGTGAATTCATTATGTTCGGCAACTTCAGTGATGTGTCTTGTCACTTGGAATTGTATTTGACACACAAAAAAAGGATCAGAGATTCATATATAGGAATTACTCTGAGCATCTAATCTGACCTCCTATAGAACAGAGGCCAAAGAACTTGCCCCAAATAATGCCTAGAGCAGAACTTAGAAAAACATCCAATTTTGATTTAAAAATTGGCACTGATGGAGAATCCACCACAACCCTTGCTAAGTTGCTCCAGTGTTTAATTACCCTCATTCTTAAAACTGACTCTTCATTTCTAGTCTGAATTTGTCTAGCTTCATCTTCCAGCCACTGAATTGTGTTAGGCTTTTCTCTGCCAGACTGGAGAGCCCATTTTGGAATATTTGTTCCCCAGATAGATACTTGGCCTAGGATTTATTTTGGGGCAGGTCTCTGGCTTGTATTATACAGGAATTCAGACTAGATCATGATGATTACGAATAAGTTTTTCACTAGGAGGGTGGTGAAGCACTGGAATGGGTTACCTAGGGAGGTGGTGGCATCTCCATCTTTTCAGGTTTTTAAGCTAAGGCTTGACAAAACCCTCGCCGGGATGATTTATCTGAGGATAGTCCTGCTTTGAGCAGGGGGTTGGATTAGATGACCTCCTGAGGTTCTTTCCAACTCTAATATTCTATGATTGCTTCTGGTTTCGAAATCTATGAACTTTCAGAAGACTTGTGTTCAAGTCACCCCTTAACCTCTTCTTTTTTAAGCTAAATAGATTGAGTGCCTTGAGTCTAATCACAGGTTTTCTAATCCTTTAAATCATTCACATGGCTCTTCTGTGAACTTGCTCCAATCTATCAACATGCTTCTTGAATTGTGGGCACCAGAACTGGATGCAGTATTCCAGCAGCAGCTGCACCAGTGCCAAAATACAAACAGAACCTTTCTACTCCTATTCAGTATTTGACTGTTTAGACATCCAAGGATCGCATTAGCCCCTTTGGTTACAGGAATGCATGGGAAGTTCATGTTCAGCTTATTATCCACCATGAGCCCAATTTTTGGGCAGGGTCACTGCTTCGCCAGATAGAGCATGGCCTACATTCTTTGACCCTAGAAGTACAACTTTACATTTGGCTGTATTAAAACACATTGCTTGCTTGCACCCAGCTTACCAAGCAATCAGATCACTCTGTAGCAGTGACCTGTCCTCTTCATTATTTACCCCTCCCCCAATCTTTGTGTCATCTGCAACTTTATCAGTGGTGAGTTTATGCATTCTCCCAGATCATTTATAAATAAGTGGAACAGCACAGGGCCACAAACTGAACCTTTGACATCCCCACTACAAAGCCACCCCCTCAATGAAGCCTGCCCCTTTTCAATTACATTTTGAAATCTACCAGTTAGCTAGATAGTAATCTATTTAATATGAGCCATGTTAATATCTTTTTAGTTTTTTAATCAAAATGCTGTGTGGTTGGCTAGTCAAACAGCTGACAGAAATATAGTACATCAACACTATGACCTTTATCAATCAAACCCATAATCACATCAAAAATATATCAAGTTAGTTTGATAGGATCTATTTCCCATAAATCTGAGGCATTAATATTACCCTGCTTTAATTCTTTATTAAACTAGTCTTTTATCAATTGCTCCATAATCTCATCCAGGGTCATAATCAGACTGGCAAACCCATAACTACCCGGCTCATCCCATTTACCCTTTTAAAATATTGGCACAACAGCTAGCTTTCTTCCAATCTTCAGGAACTCCTCAGCGTTCCAAGACTTAGTGCTAAAGTTCCAGTGGTTCACTATTCACACTGCTAAAAAGATATGCCTTTTTACTAGTCTAAATTTGTCTAGCTTCTGCCTCCAGCCATTCGATCTTGTTCTACCTTTGTATACTAAATTAAAGAGACCTCTACCATCAACGATCTTCTCCCCCTATAGGTACTTATAAACCATGATCAAGTCATCTCTTAGCCTTCTGGAGAAGCTGAAGAGACTAGATACTTTAGTATATAAAGGCTGTTTGCAGTGCTGTTGCAGCTGTGTTGTTCCCATGATATTAAAGAGACAAAGTGGAGGAGGTAATTTCTTTTATTGGACCAACTTCTGTTAGTGAAAGCGACCAGCAGACCTGAAGAAGAGCTCTGTGTAAGCTTGAAAGCTCGTCTCTTTCATCAGCAGAAGTTGGTCCAATAAAGGATATTACCTGACTCACATTAGACGGCAGGATTTCCAGACTTTGAATCATTCTTGCAGCTCTTTTCTGAACCCCTTCCCATTTTTCAACATCCCCTTGGAAGTGTGGAAACCAGAACTGGACGTGGTCTCTAGCAAAGTCTCATTAATGTTGTATACAGAGGGCTTCTACTCTGTATTTTCCTGCTTATAAACCAGGATCCCATTAGCCCTCTTGACCACCACATTGCATTGGGACCTCGTGTTCAGCTGGTTATCCACCATGACCTCTAACTCCCTCTCAGAGCCACTGCTTTCCAGGATACATTGCCCATCCAGGAAGTGTGACCCCCAGTCTTTATTCCTAGATGAATGACGTTCCATTTGGCTATATTAAAACACATATCGTTAAAGTGAGCTCAGCTTACCAAGTGCCCCAGGTCATCCTGCATAAATGACTTGTCATCATTATTTATCACGCTGCCCGTTATTGTATTGTCTGCAAATTCAGACCCTATTAGAAACACCTGTTGAACGATGATTCCCCATTTACAGTAAATTCTTGAGATCTGCCAGTTTTTAATCCACTGAATATACGCTGCATATAATTTTATGTTAACTCTTCATCAGCATGAGTATGGTAGTCAATCTATTGCCTTAATGACTTACGATTACAGCACAGTGACCTTTCTCAATCAAACTTGTGATATCATCATCAATTTCAAATTTGTCTGTCAAGACCCATTTTCTATAAAATCATACCAATTGCCATTAATTCTGCTGCCACCCTTTAATTCTTTACTGACTGCATTCTGTATTAGCTGTTCCATGATTTTGCAGAGGATCTGTGTCAGATTAGCTGGCCTTTAGCTACCTAGGATATCCCACTTATGCTTGTTAAATATTGCCACAGTATTAGCTTTTTTCCTATCCTCTGTCACTTCAACAGTATTAAACTGTTAATCATCAACATCAATGATTCAAAGAGCTTCTCTGCCAATTCTTGGCAAACTCTTAGATGCAAGTTATCTGGTCCTGCCAATTTAAAAATGTTTAAATTTAGTAGTTGCTGGTCCACATTCTCTTTAGTTAGTCAGAATATAAAGTATTTCATTATCACTGTTCAATATGAATGCTCCATCCAGGTTCTTTATGAATACAAAACAGTTTATTTAACACTTTTACCTTTTCTGCACCATTATCAACAATTTCACCATTTCTAACTAGGAACAGACCTACCCTCTTGCTAGGATTTCTTTTGTTCCCAGCATACACCAAAAAAAAAATCCTTCTTTTTGTCCTTTACTCCATTGGCCATATGTTTTTCATTGATACCTTTAGGTTCCCTCACCAACAGTCTGCATATCATGACTGTTAATTTGTAACCATCTTGTGATGGGGTGTCCACCCAAACATGGCAGAGCAGGTTAAGGTTAATTGACCTAATTTAGGTGGAACACCTGGGGGAGACCGAGGGACCAATAAAGCCTACTGGAGGATGAAGTTTAGCTGAGAAGTAACAGGTTAGTCATGTATAAAGAGATGAAGCTTAGAACAGAATGGGGCTACAGGGGAGGTAGTCTGCAGTCACTCCCTGGGAGAAAGGCGGTTGGACTGGTAAATCCAGGGGTAGGGGACAGAAGACAGAGCAGGGAAGTAGGACAGAGTCCAAGAGAAAGCAGACCCTAGTTGCTGGACATAAGGTCTCTGGGCTGGAAACCATAATAGTAGGTAGGCCAAGGTTCCCCTCCCAGCCCCTGGGAAAGTGACGCAAGACCTGGCCTTGAACTGGAAGACTGTCTGGAATGGCATGTAGACTGTATATCCGGTGGCACTCTGATACGCCAGAAGGGGAGGACTATACCGTGACAGGGCCAGCAGGCTGAGTCATGAAGGAGCAATGCGTGTCCCATAGAGCAAGAGGGGAACATGGTGAGAGCAACTGTCAGAAGAGGGGGGCTTCTGACCTGAAAGGAGCTAACGACCAGCTGCAGCCACAAGGCGGTGCCCCCAGTGTGAGTGAACATTGTTATACATCATCAGTTTTACCCACTTTCCCCCTGTTAATTTTCTCTTTTTAAGTGTTCTGTATTTGAGGATTCCAAAGAGAATCAAAGCCACAGGTCTGGCAGCTATACTCTTTGGTGGCCAGCTCTGATATGAGCTACTGCTGCCTCTGTCCCCCAACAGAGGTACCCAGCATCACAGACGCTGGCCATGGTATCCAGCAGTTAGCAGTCACTGAGACCCCATTTGATTTCCCATCTAGACATATTTATTTCAATAGTAACAGTGTGAAAGCAAGCTTGAGTGGAATGCGTTGCACTGCATCCAGTATGTGCCATGTATATTTTATCCACAACCATGCTTCTGATTTACAGTGGAAAAGTCCATTAAAACAGCTGCCGCAGCCAAGGAGCCTGGATTAATTATTTTTGCAATTTAGGAAGCTCATGTTCTTGCTGAAATATATAAACCATCGGCAGATGGTTCCATGTCTATTTCATACCTGTAGCTAATGGTGTTTTGCCCCATAGCAGTGTCGCTGCCTTCTCAGCTTAGAGAGATGCAATCCCTCCTCTCCCCTACCCACTCCTGCCATGATGCTGGACTCTAGGAGAAGACATTGCGGTCATCAGGGTATTCACTGCCATTAGGCTCAGGTTGTTTGCCTTTAGAAGCTGATATGGGAATGCAAGTGATCACTCCAAGGGGAGAGCAGCTTTGAAAAACAGGATGGTTTAGAGTAGTTCCTGCAAGTCTCCTGGACCAACGGTTCCCAACCTGGGGTGCAGGACCCCCTTGGGTGCACCAAGATTACAGGGGGTCCATGAGGTGTCAATAGTATTGAGATCATTTAGTCCCCTGAGCTCCAGTAGGGCCAGAGCAGCCCTCCCCTCTCCACCCTCCCAGGCCCAATCCTGCACCAGCCAGCTGCCTGACCAGAGAGAAGCAGCCCCATACTGGTAGGGCCTGGAGCAGCCCTGGCCAACCCACCAGGGCCTGCTTCCATTACCCTTAGTCCATTAGCGATGGGCAGAGGCGGGGCCACATGGTGGCAGCTGTGCCAGCGAAGGCTTATCTTCTTACCCAGGTAAGAGTACTGTATTATTATTTATGTCATTTAGTGTTTGTAGGGAGAGGAGCGGGGGGATGTGTTTTACCTAGTGTTAACTAGTGGGGCTTTCACTTGGAAAGGTTGGGAACCACTGTCCTAGACCTTTGCCAGGCAATTACAGTCCGTACAGGGGATTGCTTTTCCAGCATTTCTACTTCATAAAAGGTGTTCTCCTGCACCCTCCCACCTTCCCCCAGACGTTTCATTTCCCAGCCCAGCAGGACAGGCTCCAAGCACCACTGGGGATATGGCCAAGAGGAACCTTTGCTGTGCGTGCAATACAGGCAGCAGCTGTGGTTGTGTGGCCCTGCAGGAGAGTGAAGGAACATTGGGCAGAATAGCAACAGGAAGTTGTTTAAAGCCAGGATAGCATTTCCCATCGAGAATCAGCCCATTCCTGGGGGGAAAGGACTCATGGGGCACGGGTTGGGTCTTCATGGGAACAAGAGCATTGTAGCGGGGTGCAAGTCACTGTAGAAGGGTCAGAAGCCCCCCCAAGAAACAAACAGTCTCCAAAAGCATGAGAGAAGAATCCAGTTCCAGCAGGTGATGCTTTCCTGAGAGACTCAGGCTGAAGAGGAACCCTCAGCCCTTCCAATCTCAATGTGCACATGCCTTGCTTCAACCCTCCCAGGCTGCCAGCCCCGCCATGCCCACCAAGGAATTCTGCCATAGAACGGATGGATCCCACCTGTGCGTCTAGAGTCACCGACGGTTTGTGGGGCCCCAAGCACAGGGGAACCAAAGCTGACAGACATGCGCTGCCTCCCCCGCTCTGTTCCTGGTGTCGGGAGCTGTGTTGTTCTCTCCCACCTGGTACCATTGCCAGGGAGGGAGATAAGGCCTAGCTGGGATCTCTAGAGCTGCCTGGACTGCACGAAGGCACAACAGGGAACTAAGAGCACTTGGCTTTATATGTCTCTACCAGCCAATCAGTAAAGCCCCAAGTCATACAACCTAGCCCTACCCACTAGCAATGGAGCTTGGGAACCCATCAACCCCAGCCCGACTTCATCAAAAACTCACTCACCCAGCCACCTCTCTACATCGACTATCCACATAAATGGGAGCCGTCGCAGCAGCAAACATACCCTGCATCATCTGTGCAGGGATGTGTCCGTTTCACCGAGTCATAATATTAGATAATTGGCGATTACTCTCTCTCTTTGATGCATTTCACCTGCAGACATATTTATTTCAATAGTAATAAATAATAGAATTAACACATCGAGTGGAATCCATTGTCCTGTATGTGCCACAGACACAAGGACACGAAGCCAGGGAAAGAGCAGGATCAGCCCTGTCCATTCATGGAGCAGGATACAGGGGGTGAAGATCAAGGCTTTATTTCCAGTTTGGCTACAGATTCACAGTGTGACTCTGGGTACTTCCCCAGGCTGCACGGCAGTTTCTCCATCTGTAACTACAGCTGCTCACTCACCTCTGAGGGGGATTGGAAAATTATTATTACTGAAAGCATATATATTATTTTTTTAAACAGCAGCAGAACTCAAGCCCGCTACACCGCTGCAGCCAGAGCGCAGCACCACCTGTGTGGAACTAACAGCAAAGACCTATTAGAACCCCCTTCTGGGACCAGAGCTGCAGCCAACTGGGCCATGGGCTGTCAAGCCACCTGGCTGAAACAAGAGTTTGGCCTACTGCTCGGAGCCATCCAGGGTGGCCAGAGTCCAGGAACAAGCTGAGGGTCAGTACCAGAGGGAGAGGAGCTGAATGCCAGAGCCAGAGGGTAACTGGACCTGAGGATAGAAGCCAGAACTCGGAAGTGAGAGGGTAGTGGGCTCAAACACAGCAGGACTCCGAGCGTGGCTGCAGGCATGGTTCAAGTCCGGCAGCCACTGATCCGCTGAGGGAGGGGCAAGGCAGCTAAAGCAGCACCACAACTAATGATCACGACCTGGTGACATTCATTCTGGGCAAAGAGAGAACAGTGTATGTGTTCCAGGCTCTGACTGAACTGGGTGCTTCCAAAAGGCTAGTTTCTCTAAACTGTAGAAAACTGCAAGCAAAACGTAGAGAGAAAGACGTGATTGAAAATTGGGAGTGCCTTATTAGAGGGCCAAAAAGCCACAATTCCACAATTCAGAAAGATGACAGATTTGGCTAAAAGGCCATCCTCATTCAGTGGTGAAACAAAGGCAGCAATCAGAAACAAAGCAATATATATAACTAATGGGGGAAAAGGCACAATAGATAGCAATCGATACAAATCAGAAGTTATGACTTGCAGAAAATTGATAAGGGAAGCTAAAGACTTTAGAGAAAAATAAAGAAAGGGCTAAGGACAATAAGCAGGAGTTTAAGTATATTAGGAACAAAAGAAATCCTAGCAGTGATATAGGCCTATTATAAGATGAAGACGATAAAATGGTTAATAAGAATACAGAAGCATTCAACAAATATTTCTACTGTGTACTTGGAAAGAAACAAGATGATGGACTTGTACCATGTGAGAATGATTAAACACTCAGGGAGGTTGCTGGACAACATATGCTAGGGGATAAACATTTTTAAAATCAGTAGGCCCAGGTAACTTGCACTCAGGAGATCTAGAAGAATCGGATAAGGAAACCTCTGGTACATTGAACTTTTCATATATCTTGGAATACTGGGAAAATTCCAGAAGACTGACAAAGTGGTAATGTTGTGCCAACAGACAAAAAGGGTGAGCAGGACAACCAATTGACAATAGGCTGGTTAGCCTGACATCAGTCCTGGGGAAAATGCTGATACAGGATTCCACTGATAGCAAATTAAAGGCTAGGAATGTAATTAAGGCCTGTCAACAAGGCTTTATAGAAAATAGGTCTGCTCAAACAAAGCTGATTTCATTCTTTTATGAAATTAAAAGTTTGGTTGATAAAGGTAACTACATAGATATATTTAGGATTTTGTGAACCAAAAAAAAGTTAATACCACACAACATTCAGATTAAATAATTAGCTCTATACAATAACAGTAGAGAACTGGCTAAATAACAGATCACAAAAATAGTTGTCAATGGGGAAATCATCAAATGGGGTGTTCCTGGGGGGTGGTTCTGCAGGGATTGATACTTGATGCTATTCAGTATTTTCAATCAATGATCTGGAAACAAATATACAATCACTGCTGATAATCTGTGGATGACACGCAGATTGGTGTAGTGGTAAATGATATGGGGAGGGCAGTCGTCTAGGGTGAATTGGTTCACATGGGGCCATTCTAACAAAATGTTATTTAAGACAACCAAAGGCAAAATTACATATCTAGGAACAGCATATAGGCCAGCCATATAGAATGGGGAACTATATCCTGGAAAGCAGTGACTCTGAAAAAGATTTAGCAGTTATAGTGGACAAGTAATTGGACGTTAGATCCCGGTGCGATGCTGTGGCAAAAAGTGCAAAAGTGACCTTGGATATAGGAACAGGGGACTAGTGAGTAGAGAACAGGGAAGTGATTTTATTGTTTTGTATATGGCATTGGTGAGACCAAAACAGGAAAACTGCATCCAGTTCTGATGTCCACATTTTATAAAGGATATTGAAAAATTGGAGCATGTGTAGTAAAAAGCCACCTCAATGATTCAATGGCTGGAGAAAATGCCTTACAGTGAAACAGCGCAACCTGTTTAGTCAATCCAAAAAATAAACAAAAAAAAACCTGGAGGGAACTAGTGTGTAAGTACTTTCATCGGGAGAAAACACCAGGTACTAAAGGGCTCTTCAGTATAGCACTGAAGGCAGAACAGGACTGGTGACTGAAAGCTAAAGCCAGACAATTCAAATTAGAAATGAAGCACAAATATTTGACACTGAGGGTTATTAACCAGGAGAACAAACTGCCAAGGGGAGTGTTGATACTCCATCTCTTGATATCTTCACATCAAAACTGGTTGCTTTTCTAGAAAATATGCTTTAGTCAAACACAAACAAGTTACCGGGCTCAATAGAGGGGTGTCTGGGTGTGATTTAATGGTCTGTGTTATCCAGGGGTCAGATCAGATGATCTAATTTTCCCTTCTACGAATCTGTCAACGTAAAGCTTCGTCAGAAACTGTCAGGATTTACTGAAAATTACTAATACAAACAGTAAGGAAACCGCGTGCTTCCCCAGCAACCTCTCTCCTCTCCCTCCCCTGCTTTGCACTGCTTCTCAGAAGGAGAGCCAATTTGCAGGCATGACACCATCTTACACAAGTGGTTCCCTCCTTTGCCGCCTCCTCTCATCAGCAGAAAACTCATTATCATGTTTCCAGAGGTGGCACCAGCAGCTCATTAGCAGAGGGGCTGGCAAACTGGAGAAGGCTCATGGAAGAGCCACAGGTATGAACAAAGGGTTACAAGAAGTGACTCAGGAAAGGAAAGGAAAGGAAAACAGGAGCTAAATACGGAAAATCTTTCATTGGGGTGTACAGCCCTTAGCATAATGGGGCAGCTGGATGGGATGGGAACTGAGTTACTGCAGAGAAATCTTTTTTGGGTGCTGGCTGGTGAGTCTTGCCCACATGCTCAGGGTTTAGCTGATCGCCATATTTGGGGTCGGGAAGGAATTTTCCTCCGGGGCGGATTGGCAGGGGCCACGGAGGTTTTTCGCCTTCCTCTGCAGCATGGGGCATGAGTCGCTTGCTGGTGGATTCCCTGCAGCTTGAGGTCTTCAAATCTCACTTTTGAGGATTTCAATAACTCAGTCATGGGTTCGGGGTTGTTATAAATGTGTATGGGTAGGGTTTTGTGGCCTGCCTTGTGCGGGAGGTCAGACTAGATGATCATATTGGTCCCTTCTGACCTATGAGTCTATGAGCTGGGCCTCTAGGTGCTACTACGATACAAATAATAATAATAAATAATATAATACGGCTAGATGAGGGCTATGGGGGTATGACAACAGAGTGGAGCTAATCCTGAGGCTGTGATCTCTCTTCATTGGAGAAGAATGGTCTTGTGGTTGATGAACTGTATGGGGACTCAGAAGATCGGTGAGATCTATGTGCCCTTTCAAAATAGCTTGAATTTCAAATACTTACAATCATCTCCCCACTGACAAGCTACAAACCAAGAATAATTTGCTGAAATTATATGATGAATAACTTTGAATAATGCTGACATTTTTAAAACCATCTAGAGAATCTGGACAACAGGTTTCCATTAAAATTGAATTTGAAATGAGGTGTCCAAATCCCCTTTATCCTTTGAAACCCTCAGCCTAATTCAAGAAAAATCACAATCTGTTTTGGGGCAATTCTCAAAGACGAGAGACGAACTTCTACAGGTAAACTGTTCATCACAAGTTATTCAGTCAGTTCCACATGAGAATTATGTGCACGGTGCAACATACAGAAGGGGAAGAATTTATAAGATGTAACTAGGAAAAATGAGACAAATTCAAAAAAGGAAAATGTTGGATGCATATTAAAACAGGTGTCTTGGCAATTAGATCTACTAGGCCATGGGACTGTCTCCAAAAGGAAGTGGTAGAAGCCCCACAATGCTTGAGATATTTAAACCAGACAATGCTATAGTCCATTACTAGATGGAAATGGTAGAACTGTCAATAATAAAGCAGAAAAGGCAGTACAGTTCAATAAACATTTCTGTTTTGTATTTGGTGCAGGAGGGAATAAAACAGATGATGTAGTCACACATATGATGATGATGAAACATTTTCAATCCCAATAGTTTAGCAGCTACTAAACTTGGATATTTCTTAATCCGCAGGTCCAGATGATGTGCATCCAAGATTTTTTAAAAGTTGGCCAAGGTGCTCTTAGAACCATTCATGTGATTTTCAAATAACTCTTGGGACACTGAAGAAGTTCCAGAAGAAAACTAATGTACCAGTATTTAAATAGGATACATGGGATTCCTGGATAATGATAGGCCTATTGTCCAGACACCAATCCTGGGCAAAATAATGGATCAGATGACACAAGACATGATGAATAAAGAATTAAGGGAGGGCAGTATGACTGTCAACATAGGTTTATGGAAAAATCTATACTATCAAAACTTGAGATACTTTTTGATGAGATTACAAATTTGGTTGATTAAGGTAACAGCATTGAGGTAATATAGACATCTGTAAAGCATCTGACTTGGTACCACACAAGACAAACTGACTGTACTGAGATAAAATGGCTGAGTGGTTAAGGCAATGGATTGCTAATCCACTGTGCTCTGCACTTGTGGGTTCAAATTCCTCTTTCATCAATTCTTCTTCTTTGGGTTCAAAAGAAGGGCACATAGGTGAAATTGAATAGCCTCTGATATACAGAAGGTCAGACTAGATGATCTAGTGAACACTTCTGGCCTTAAACTGAATGAAACAACATTTGAATTAAAAATTAAAAAATACAAAATTAACCTAGCACACACAAAGTGGCTAACAGGTCTCAAAATGTAATCATAAATGGGCAACCACAACTGAACCTTTGTATTTCTTTTGGGGTTCCCCAGGGAACAGTTCTTGGTCTTATACTAGTTACTATTTTTATCAATGACCTGGAAAAAAGCTTATCACTGATAAAATCTGCAGATGACAGGAAGACTGGGGGGAGTAGTAAAAATGGAAAGTAGAGGTCACTGGTATAGCATGATCTGGTTTACTTGGTAAATTGGGCACAAGTAAACAATATGCATTTTAGAACAGCCGATGTAAAGTTATACTTCTAGGAATCAATAACGTAGGCCGTATTTACTGAATGGGTCAATCTATTTATCTTAAAGAAAAAGTTAAGGGGTGACTTGATTGCTTACACGGGGGACAAAAAATGGATAATGGGCACTTATAATCTAGCAGAGAAATGTCTAACACAATCCAATAGGTGAAAGCTGAAGCTAGAGAAATTCAGACTGGAAATAAAGTGTACATTTTTAAACAGTGAGAGTAGTTAACCATCGGAACAACTGATCCAGGGTTGTGGTGGATTTATTATTCAAACTGGCATTATTTTGGGGAAGTGTTATGACCAGACCATGTGATCCCACCAGTCCCTTCTGGCTTTATAAACTAGGACTCCCGTGTTGTACTGCAACATCCACTGTGGATTAGAGCATCCAGTTTGTAGTAGGGGCCTCCCATCTTTGGGACAGACAGACCGATACACTGGCCCAAAGCAATCTAGGGCAATCCTGCTCAACCCTCTGGGTATGGACTCAGGCAGCAAGCTTGAGACACTGCCCGTGCCACTGCGGTCATGCTGTCCACCTGAGCTCATGTTTACACCTCCCCGCTGCTGTGTAGACATACCCTGAACGTCTCTTAGCAACGAGCCTAACACAACCACCATTACTCCCTACACAGAAGCAGATGGGGGAGGAAGGTGGAGCCCAGACATCCCTCCGTTGAAGCAGCTGGGCAAAAGGGGGATAGAGATTGCTCGGTTTTAGGACACTGACTAAACCCAGGACTTCCAGGAGGAGCAAGATCACGTTGTGGGGACGGCATTCAGGACTGAGTGCTATTTTTTAAATATCTGCAATTCCGGCGTGCCCTGTGCAGAGTAAAGTGTCTCTGGTTAAGAAATACCTTGGCTAAGCCTGTGTTCCCTGTTTGCCTGACACATTGCCCCTGAAAAGGTTAACAGAGAAGCTGAGAGCGCCCCCAGGGAGGATGTTCAAGCAGCCAAGGGCTAGGGCATTGGTTCTGAGGGCTAAAGGCAGGCCGACTGGAGGGTCCTGCTGTCCAAGAAGGGGGACAGATATGGGACCTGCACCTGGGAGTGCCCCAAAGACCTCCAGAGAGGGTCACAACCCAGACCCAAGGGGCTTAGCAGCATATGGGATCCAGCGGATGGGCCCACTCACAACCCACTGGGTTACGACAAGGACTCTCAGCAGAGGCTGACAAAGGAACATGAGGTGTGTTAGCAGGGCAGGCCAAGGCAGTGTGCACTGTGACTCCCAGGACTGTCCCTGTCCTAAAATTAAACAAGAGACTCCAACACTCTCACTCCAGCACCTTTCCTAAGCCATAAATTCATAGTTAAAAATCCCTTCAAAATGGAGACCAAGCAGCTGCTGTTGTCAGTGTCTCTGGGCTTTGCTGCTGGAGCCTCTTACCTCCTGCCCTCCCCAGTCTGCTCTAATGACATTCAACACCATCTCCCCCAAGCCAGCCCACAGTTGGGTTCCCTCCGCTAATCCATGAAAAATGCCATCCTTTGGGGATCACTTTAAAGCAGCGCATCCCCTTCCCCCTAAAGAGTTAGTCAAAGCAAACACCAGCCCCATTAAGAGCAAAGGACCTCACAGCCAACAGAGGAATTCTTGGGCTTGATGGACTGTTTATAGAGTCTTTTATAGGGAGGATGGGTAACATAATCCCAACTACAACATTTTTTTATGCTGCTCTCGGAGAGTTCAGCTGTGATTAAGTTGTTGGCAAAGTCCCATGGCACATAAAACGTGGAGCCCAGCGAGTCTCAACCCCATCAGAGAACCCTGAGAATAGCAGCAACGTAACGACGCCACCAGGATCAGCCATATCAGTGACATGTCTGCACTTACAGAGTGACCCGTTGCAGGTATTGGTTAGTGCCACCAGTTGGGAAGCTACTAGAAGTCTGTGTGCAAAAGATGCTGGGATGTAGTCTCCTGGTAACAGAGGTGCACACATTTAGAGCCTTTCATCCTGAAAGATACCAAAGGATTTTTCTGCCTTAAGAAAAAGTATATAGGTACTACACAGGGGTCGCCACTCCAACCTCCCCAGATCAGCCATCTCTCTGGTGAGCCATAGCAGCTGCTTAACAGACCATAGCAACAAGTGAAGAATACTGTATCTATCTGGAATGGCAGGAGGTTTTAGGTAATGTAGAGAGAAGGCAGCTACCAGAACTGGAATTCAATGAGCAGGTATACATCACCGCTCTTACAGAAAGTGCTATAGGAACTTTAACGGCCACAGGGCCTCAGTCTCTCCTCCGATTCAAAACACAGCCCCTCCAGCAACACAGCACCTGCTCCCCCTCTTCTAAAGCACAGAGCAGAGCCGATCAAAAATAGGAATTTCTCTCTCAGAGAAAATTCCAGTATTTGGTATGAAAACATGTCTACGTCTGGGCAAAAGGCAAAATATTGAAACTTTTCACAGAATTTTTCAAAAAAAATTCAATTGGGAAATGTCAAAATGTTTAATTTTTAAGTCTGTTGGACACTAAACCGAGTCTGCCTGAGTCGGGAGGACGTCACTTGGGAGTTATAGTTTAAGAGCTTCCTGCTCCCAATCTCCCTGATAGGCTTGGTTCCCTAGCTGAACTACATCTCCCATGATGCATCATGGCACCTCACCAAAAGTGAAGTGTAGTGCATCATGGGAGATGAAGTCCAGCCAAGGAGCCTGACTCCTAGAGAATGGGAACAGGAGGTACCAAAACTGACTCCCAACAAACTGTTTCAATTCGGAATGACCTGTCCCAAAACAAAATCTTTGGGTTAGATTTTCCAGATGGAAAATTGAAGCATTTCGGGAAATCATTCCGCAGAAGCCAAATCACCCTTCAAAATCATTTAGACAGACAGTTCCTGCCCAGCTCTAGTGTTGACTCTGTTGGAGGCACACCAGTCACTGATTCTCCAGCACCCACTCTGAAGATTCCTGAGACTTCACACGTAAAAATACCGACCCAGCATGACCTGGCTGAGCTTCCAATAACGGACAGGCCCAATGGTATGGATCTGTTTCCTTCCTATATGCTCCATATGACACAGGTTGGAAGCTCTTTCTAAAAAGGCTCTCTAAAGAGCACTGGGACACCAGGCTAGCAAGAACTCCGAGTGGTGGTCAGTAACGTATGAAGCAGGGATGTTTGAAAATAAACATCTGATGCAGCCAGACTTTACAACAGCCATTTTCTAGTCTCTCTGCACATGAGCCTGCCTGGCCTGTGGCAGAACATGTAGATCACCAATGGTCTCTTTGGCCATGGATGGACTCCTAAGCTATAGAAACGTTCATTGTAAGGAGCTAAAGCACTAGGAACCCTGGCAAGGAGTGCAGCATAGGAACCAAGGCAGAGAAGAACCAACATTCTCTCTCTCAAGACAGCCTGAACCTCGGTTCTCCCTCTGGACCACAGTTGTCACAACTTGTTCGGGCCTCCCAGGCCTAAGCAGCCCCAGAAGGACAGCTGGACACTGGGTTGCGTGTGTGATGGGACTTTGCCAGCAATTTTATGACAGCTGAACCCAAGCTATGCAGAACCCTGCTGGAGCACACTGCAGGTGGCGAGGGATGGAGATAGGCTGGCTCTGCAGCATGTTCAGATGCTCCTATAACTTGTGCAGGGGCCAGATTCAGATTAACAATTAAGCGGTTTCCTCTGCCCTCCCATTAGATGTAGGAATCCAGATACTTTATCAGGATCTGCATGTGCAATGACAGGAAACTGGACCCCAAGGTTCACTGTGTGTGAGAATCAATATTTGGACTAAAACCTTACCAGTAAATTTGACCCTGTGGTTAGATATGACAGACGACAAGGGACCATCTATCAGCTACAAAGTGCTGCATTACTCCTCAGAGCATATAACTCCAACAAAGACCTGCCGCTCAGTCGTGCCAAAGATACCATAGTGAGGATCTGGAATATCTAGTGACAGACAGAGATTAGAGAGGGGGAGGAGGGAGAAAGACTGTGCACTAAAAGATTAGATAGACAATCAACTCTTAAAAGGAAGATTGTAAATGAAGATTGTAAATTTCTGCACAGCTCAGGCTTTTTAGGCCTTTATTCCTGATGCACTATACTACGGAGCAGATACTGCACATTTCTGTCTCGACCAGACTCAGGATCCTTAGTGTTGTAATCACATTGTGCTGGCAGCGCTCCCCAGAGTCACGAGCCACGGCAGTGGGTTTTGCAGGATAGTCAGCACCCAAAGATTTGAATCCAGCCTCATCCTGCCTGGAGGTGGTTTCCAGGGTGGGAGCGGCAGTGAGTTGCAGGTGAGGGGACAGGTCTGAGTTTACAGACGGAGGTGGAGAACAAACCTCTTGATGACTGCCGTCTGTGCACTGGGGCGTAAGGCATGCTATAGGGCTGGGATTGCTTTGAGGGCAGAGGAAAAGCCAGCAAGAAGGTAGAGGGAGCTATTCATGATGGGTCTCTGGGAAAGCACCAGAGATCTGAGCAGACCGCAGTATCCTCAGCTGCGGAGTGATCCTCCCTGCCAGTGGATGGGACAGCTCACCATTCTCCTCCTCCAAGTGAAAGAGTCACTCGATCAGAAGCCTCATAGAGGCTTCCCAAGCAGTACATTTAACCATCCGAACCAACTTTTCATAGGGCAGCTGCAATGGCCCAGCTAGGATCCTTATGAAGTGTCTGACTTTTTAAAGCTCTCAGCTTGACGGTGAGCTCCCCAGGGCACGGCTGATCTTCACACAGTGTGTGCGCGCTGTGCCCAGCACAGTGGCTCCCTGATTGGTGCCTCTGGCTGCTCCGGCAGTATAACGATGCATCAGAACTATCCTGACAGAGCTGGGCGCTGATGGAAGGAACCTGCTCTGCTGGAGAAGAATCTGAAGAAAGAAAATTAGTAAGTTCTGCATCTCGGTCTCCAGTTTTAATGCTCCTAGAGCCGCCCAGCCCCAAGCGATCTCCCAAACTCAGATCAAAATACAGGGCCAGATTACCCAGCGCTCAGCAGTCACAACTGAGAATTCAGTGCCCATTTAGTCATCTAAATTACAGGGCGAAGTTTGTGCTTGATGTCTTACAGAATCCTTCTGCCAGAGGCCAGAAGGGCTGCTACCCCAGCTGCAGGGCCAAAGAAGGCATGCGCACCTTTTCATTCTCACCTCTAGTCTGCCTTTCTTTAGATGGGTTGCACAAAGCTGACCACATAGCAACAGCTAAGGCCTTGCCCAGTGGAGGAGATAAACACCCACCTGTGTGAGCTTACATCAGGGTGGGACCCTGCCAGAGCTCAAAGGGACCCCCCCCAGTCTCTAATTCAGCTTTTTCAATTTAGGAAACACTGGGACAAATCCATCTCTGGTACTACTTTGTGGGTTTTGGGCAGGGATGAGTATCGGAGATGCTGAGAATTGGTCTTCATCCCACGTCTCCTCAGACACGCCTATTCTCCACCTATGTTTTATAGTCATGTAATCCCCTAGTCTTAATAATCATTCATTGCTAGTAACTTAACAACAGCCTTTATTAGACATGTAGTGAACATACCTGCAGGGCATTTGAACTGCGGTCAGTCTGTCAGTCTAACCTAAAACCAGCTGCCTCCTCCCACCATCCGTTCCCACATCCTGGAGATCCTATTCAGTGACAGCACATCTCCTTTCTTGTAATTTTTTAAAGCATTTTAATGTATGTATAAATACATACTTTACATGTAAATACAAACACATACATATGTTTATGTATGTATATATGTTTATGTATAAACATATATAAAATCAGCATCATCGTAACAAATTTCTATAAGTCTTTTAACAGGTCTCCTTTGATGCAATGACAGTCTAATGTCTATATTTGACTATTATTAAAGTTCTTATATTTACAGGATTGATGTTATTTTCATTTTCTTGCGGCTCTTATTGCGGTACTATATCATTTTGCTTTAAGCTAAGGTCTGGTCTTCATTACCAAATTGGGGCATTTAAGTACGTCCGTCAGGGGTGTGAAAAATCCACACCCCGGAGCAGCTTTGTTAAACTAATCTAGACTGCGCTAGATCAATGGAAGCATTCTTCTGGCAGCTTAGCTACCACCTCTTTGGGAGGCGAATTTCCTAGGCCGACAAGAGAACCCCTCCCATCAACATAGGTAGCATCTACACTGAAGGGCTACAGCAGCACAGTTATGCCACTGTAGCATTTTAAGTGTAGCCAAGGCCAAAGTCTGGTCTTTCAGGGAAAGTTGCAAATGCCTCCGATTTCATCTATACACTTGACGATTATTAGCCATGGCATCATAAGATTGAGGCGCTACCTTCTTTGCTACAGTAGCTTTCTGAGCCCAACTTCTACGGTTACAGACACGTACTTATCATTCAGTGTCAAACAAAGAAGTTTATGCAATTATCATAATCCTCCTTCCGATACAGACTTGATTGATATTTATACTTATTCCCATCTTGAAAAAAACATGTTATATGTTTCTAAACTTTGTTAAATAACAAACAGTACAGATGATGAACCTTGTTGTAATGGCAATATTCTGTAATTTAATCATGCCAAATATAAATCAGCATTCACTTCTTCATCTTCTATTAGTAATCTTTGTCTATTTTAACACCTTTTTTCACTAGCCCATTAGATTGTGGGCAATTTAGATTTGATGTAATATGTCTGAAATCATATACTATGGCAAAAACTTTTAAACTCTTGACTGTGAAATGGTGGTCCATCATCAGTAATTGCTGTGCTGGGAATGCCACGCCTTGCAAAAACTGATTTAATTTTATAAATTATTTGAGTGGCATATGTGTTTTCCAGTATACATATTTCAAGAAAATGCAAAACTAATCATGAACTACTTTATATTCAAAGTTTTAAGCCTGTTTTGGATCTTAAGTCTTCATGAATAAGTGTCATAGGTTGTTTGGACTGAACATTTCTAGATTTTTGACATGTCACATTCTTTTATATATTCCTCTATGTTTTGGTTTATTTGTGGCCAGTACAGAACCTCTCTTGCTCTACATTTACATTTTTCTATGCCTAAATGTCCTTCACGTAGGCACTGCAACTTCTCTGCTGTTAACTCTATTGCCTTTAGACAGAATTCTATCAATTACTGATAAATCTTGAATAAACTGATTATATGGCTTTGGTATAAATGTATATCCTTTTTCAACAGCTGTAATAACTGTTTTTAAATTCTCATCCTGTCTAGTTGCTTGTACAATTTCTTCCCATGCCTCTTTCTGATATAGGAAACCACTGAAGTACATCTACATGTCCCCTTCTTCAATTACATTGGTTACATCATAAGCTCTAGAAGGGATATCATCAACAACTGATGATTTACTTGGCTGATCCTCTAATTTTAAATCATATAATTACAACTGAAAAAATCATCTTTGTAACCCAAGGCGGGATGTCTGACATGTTCCTTGTTGAAATATTAACTAGTGGCTTATGATCTACTCCTGCCAGTACAGATCTACCACAGATAAATGTGAGACTTTTTTTTGCACATAAAAAACAATCCCAAAGCCCCTTCCTCTCTATTGAGCATACTAACATTCTGGTTTCGACACAGCTCTACATGCAGAAGCAAGTGGTTTCCATACAGCATCATACTTTTGTAACAGATCTGTTCCTAGGCCTTATTTGAATATATCCAAAGACAATTTTATAAGCACATCAAATAGCTTTTAATACTGGAGTTGTTTTTATTAGCTGCTCAAATTCTTGTTGATGTGCACAGTCCCATTTCCACTGATTATTTTTACAAAATAAAGCCCTTACATTTGTTGGGTTTTTTCTGCTAGGTTAGGTTTGTATGTTCTAACAAAATTAACCACACCCAAAATTTTTTGTAATGACCCTTTATCTGTCAGGTATGCAATATTATCAATGGCTTGTCTTTACTGTGGATCAACTGTAGTCCCTTACTGGTCAATTCCTCTCCTAGAAACGTTAATTCTTGCACTTTACATTTACATGCATTTTTGTCAAGTTTCAATCCTTTTGCTCTAGATAATGCTTTATTTACTCTTGTATCATGCCCTTCTAAAGTTCTTCCCCATATTATTGCATCATCTATGTATGCTTATGTGCCATCTATAGTGTCAAAAATCTTTTGTGTTGTTCTCTGAAATACTTCCGGAGTTGAACATAATCCAAAAAGGTAATCTTTTAACACAGTAACGTCCAAAAGTTGTGTTAATGTACACAGCAATTGACGTTTTTGCTTCAATGAGATCTGCCAAAATGCATTTCAACCAACAAAAGAAGAAGAGTATTTTGGTCCTGATTTTGTCCAAATATTTCTTCCCTGGTAGCTATTTTTAAATGTTCCCTTTTAGCATACTTAAGTCTTTTGGGTCTAAACATAAATGTAAGGCTCCATCTTTCTTTTCTGCTATTCTTGCTGAATTCACCCAGTCACCCTTCCACTCTTTAATTGTATCTAAATTAACTAACCTTCCCATTCCTTTGTACCCTACTTCTTAAAGCAGTGGTTTTCAACCCTTTGTATTTGTAGACCCCTAAAATTTTTGAATGGAGGTGTGGACCCCTTTGGAAATCTCAGAACAGTCAGACTGTCTATTGTGACGATAACCTTATGTGGACCCCTTTACATGGTCTGCAGACCCCCGGGGTCAGCAGGTCACAGGTTGAAAGCCACGGTCAGAGAGCTAAGGGTATTTTTCTAGTTGGATGTACAACATGTTTCCCTGTTTCATTTAAATCTGTTTTATACATTGTATCCAAGTTACCAGTGCCGGTAAATACTTGGTAAAGTTTTCCAGTGTTTCAGAATCCTGAATAGTTTGAATTCCACCAATCAGATTTAGTGCTGAACAGGTTCCTAAACATAAAATAGAAATACCTAGTGCCATTACTACTACACATCTTATGTTTTCTGAAGTATCTTTAAACTATGACCTGTAATTCGCAAAGACTCATAACAGGAATTTTTTCACCATTATAAGGTTGTAAGTTAATATACAAATGTACATTTGTTCTCTTACTACAGGTTTTACTTTTAAACATTTTATAATTTCTTCTGAAATTGCATTAGCTTGTGCACCGGTATCTATCACATACAAAATGCATGTTCCATTAGAAGATTGTGAACTACAAGGAGGATTGGATAGTTACACTAAGTGGCTCTGCTTCAAAATACCCAGAAACATTTTTTCTTCCTCTGTAACATCAGCTCTGCATTCCTTACTTGGTATCTTCTGAGATTTTTTAATTTGGAACTACATATATATTTCTAAGTTTTTACAGAATTCTCCATTTACAAACTTTTGGAGAATGATTCTGTTTCTTGAAGATGTGAAAGTCTGTTGGACACTGTCTAAGTTGGTGCCTCCTTCCACATCTAGAACATTCTTTCATATGCTTGAATATTTTAACTTTAATATTTTGCCTCTGTTTTCCTCCATAGTCTTGTTCTTTTTACTTTTTCTATTAGTCTATATTCACATCAATTCTTTTTCTTTCTAAAATGTGCAATTGATGTTGATTAAGTTCAGCATGTTGGCAAATTCTCACTGCTTTTTCCAGATTTGAATCTGGCTCTTCTAATGGTCTTTTTCTTACACTGGTATCTTTTATACCCTGCACAATTTGATCGCTTACCTTTGACTCTGAAAATTACATGTCTGACTTCCTATCTTTAGATCTGTTTAAAACGATTCAAAAGTCTCTTCCTCCATTTGATTTTTTGAGTGAAACTGAAATCTTTCAAATGTTTCATTTCTTCTTGGTAAAAAATATTCCTCCATTTTTGTTAAGACAAACTCACAGTCAGCTCCTCCTCTAACATTAAGCTCGGATAAATTATATAAATCAAAATGCTTCAGTATCTAAAATATTCAAAAAGGTGGCAATCTTCTATTCATCTTCCTTAGGAGTAGATTCTGAGACCCTCAAACAAATTCAATTCTTGCTGAAACCTTTTCCAATTTTCCACAGCACTTCTTAACATTTTTAGAAACGTGGGAACTCTTAATTGATCCATCTTATTTAATTCAAACTTGTTTTTTCACTCCTGAGTATCTTCTCCCTCAGAGTGGTATTTTGTTTTGATTTTAAACAAACAGACTTCCAGTTTTTCCCCACTCCAGGTACCAGGTTTCATTTTACATCCAAGTAATCCACTAGTTGTAATCATCATTCATTGCTAGTAACTTAACAACCAGCTTTATTAGGTGGTTTGCTACCCAGCATACAGAGCATCTGAACTCGTCAGTCTAAGCTAAAATCAACTGCCTGCTCCACATGTCAGCTCCTGCACCCTGGAGATTCTGTTAATTCCCTTAAAGCCACAGTAACATCACCCCACCTCCACCCCACCATTTTAGTGCTCTGGGCTGCTGCCAGGAAGGGAACTGGCATTCACGGTGCATTCAGCGTTCAGTTCAGAGGAACAGGCCTGTCCCTTAGCCCCCACACTCCTGTTATTTCCCCTTACACTGGCGCTTGCCTCAACACTTCTGCAGCCTGCCATGGAAGGGCGAGCAGCACTACAACCCTAGCCCAGGGAGTTGAAAGTCTGCCAGGCCCAGCGCCCTGGATAGAGGGGTAACACCATATCCATTCCAGGCTTTCAAGTTCCATATTAGCAGAAACACAGTTGACAAGTGGAAGCAGCTGACAGTCAATTCAGCATTTCCAGGAGATCTGTATTTATCGAAAGCTGTCAATCTGCAGCCAGAACAGGTGTCAGTCACTGTGAAATCTCCTGGCAAATATTAAATCAAAAAGCAAAGAGTTTGACATCAGGTCAGAACGAGCATTTAGCTCCTCCTCTCCTGGGAGAGCCTCCCTCTCTGCTTCTGGAGCTTGCAATGAGCTATTGACAAGGAAGGCACACAGAGAAGCTGAATAAAAAGTGGGTAAATGATAGGAAATAAAGACAGGCTGCTCTGGAGAATTTTCTCCCGCTCCCAGGATCGGGGCTTGGTCACTAGCAGATGCAGGACCCCAGACTGTACCCCAAGAGCCTTATCTGGGGATGGGGGAGGGTCCTGTTATTGAAACCCAAAGTAGCACCTGCCCTTCTTGTGACAGCATCAAGCGACATTCAATTTTCTGTCCGTTATGAGTCCCGGACCTGTCTCTGTCTGGCCAGCACTGCAAAGGTTAAAGGAATGACATTCATGTTCCACCAACTCTCCTTACCCCTGGCTGAATCCGCTTTCCCTGAGTTCAGCCCTCTCTCCACACCAGTGAGACCATGCTGGATAATGTTGCTTTCGCTGGAGAAGGCACCCGCTGACCCAAAACAGATGGCTCTGGGTGCCTTTGTCGTCCCCTCCCCACCCAACCCCAATGCATGGAGGCTGCTCAGGTGACAGTCACTGGAGGCTGGGGGAAAGAGAGCAGCCCCCTCTCCATCTAGCTCTCCAAAGCGGCAGAGGCAGGTACCTGACTAGGGCTAAGCTGAACCATCACTTACAGCAGTGAGGCAGACATAGGGACAGACCAGCAAGCTCTAGAGCAAAACACAACTGCCTAACACAGGGGCAGGGTAGTGCTGGCGCCGGCCAGTCCAGCCGACCTGAGTTTTCAGAGAAAAGCTGCGGACAGGTAAGGGTACGGTCTCTCTCTTCTAAAGTGCATTGATTGCTCCTGGCTTGTGCCGTCCATCAGTGAACCAGGTTAACTATCCGTCAGTCAGTGCGTTTATGACAATCTTGGATACAGAACAGACCCCTGCAGCGCCCAAGCGCTGCCTCCCACCAACCAGACATCAACCCCTCCATCGCTCCAGTAACACCACAAGTCGCACCGTCCATCACTGTTATCCAGTTGTGTGTCCATCCCTGCCCACATGGCTCCAGTTTCCAAATGAAAATGTCACTCAGGACCTGTATCAGAGGCCTCCCCAAAGTCACAAGAGCCACCATCACTGCCCGTTCCTGATCCACTCGCCTGCATCTCCCAGCACAAACAACTATGCAGATCTGGCACCAGCTGCTGCCAGCCGGCTGTCCCCCTCCCCTTAATCTCCTGTGAGGGCTTTCCCAGCCTATCGCTCTACTCCTTGTCCCTGCGATTCACCAGTGAGCTGATCCCACTGTTCTGTAAAGCCCTGGGCTTCCCACCCTCCTAGTCAAAATACTTTTCATGTTTGTCCTTTTCCATCCCTCCACACTGGGCTGGGGGAGGGGAGACATGGCCAGTCTCAGTTGCAGAGGGACTGTCTGCAGCTGTCTGCTGAGGACAAAGCCACAGCCCCTTAGAGCAAGAAGGGCTGCCAGGGTGGGGGGAAAGCGTTCATCTCCCTAGCCCACCCATCGGCGCTGCCTCTCACGTCCCTGCGGCAGCGTCGCCGGCTCCTACAAGCAGAGTTAGGCCAGTTTCAAGAAAAGATTCCCTAATCCGCTCTGATCTATGCCGGGGGTTAACCAAGTAACTGCCTGAAGCATCCCTCCGCCCCAGGGAGGGAGCACCATGATTCCTGACCCTGCTCTGACTGCCTGAATGGAGCACACGGCACGGACCCAACGGTGCCTTCAAATGACAGCCTGTGGCAGGGGGCCCAGCAGGAGCTCTAGGCGCGAGGATGCAGGGCGCCCAGGACGCAGCATCGTGCCAGCGTGGGCATAGCAGGGGTTTGGGAAATGGAGCTGGGCCACGGCCTCCCTACCGAGATGCCAGGTTAGCTAGAGACGCAGAGAGCCAAGCATTCAGCAGGGATGAGAATGCAGGCAGCTCTTCAGCACCCCAAAGAGGATTTGCCCTGATGTCGCCGTGTGTTCTCCACTCAGGGTACCTCTTCCCTAAGAAGGGCACGTTCTTAACTGGTGCTAGCGAACACATGCTGACTAACACAAGGTAAAACTGTCACGCAGACTAGGCCTGAGTTGCATGCAGGCGTGAAGAGGAATTAACTGTGCGTAGAACAAGCAGCA
This sequence comes from Mesoclemmys tuberculata, assembly GCA_007922155.1. NCBI lineage: Eukaryota > Metazoa > Chordata > Testudines > Chelidae > Mesoclemmys > Mesoclemmys tuberculata. Next base: position 13,400,525 of record ML675630.1, read on the forward strand.
TTTCCCATATCCCCACCCCTCCGCCTGCAGCCACTCGTTGAGGCTGGGCGAGATCCTTCGGTGCGCCCTGCTCTCTCACACTGCTTTGCAGTCGTGTCAGCCCCTCGAGCGCTCTCCTTTCCCACCACCAGGTCCTGGACAAGCACAGCTCAAAGGTCTAGTTTTGCTGCCACACACCTGAGCTTGGCTGCAAATGGCACCACTTATCCAGCATGGCCCAGACTGCTTCCCCTAGTGAGAGCCCCAACCCCTCTTCCCACACACCCCACACAGGCTGAAAGGCAGACATGGCCCATTCATCTCCCTGTGCACTCGAACCCTGCCTGACTCCTAAGGTAGGCTTCACTCTCATCAAGAGAGCCACATCCCAGTCATTCCCCAACAGTGCTGTTTCCCCCTCCTCCTCCTCCGGTCTCAGCACACGCACAGCCTCTCCCCAGACAAACTGCCCCTGCTCACATACTTCTCCCACCACTAGAGCCCTGCCAGGATACAAAATCGGTATCTGCATCTGATCCGCAATCCACAAAAATGGTCTGTGGATATGAAGCGGACATCTGCAGATTTGCAGGGCTCTGCCCATCAGAGTCACCAGCACCCCACCTCAAACCCAGTCAGACCAGCTGTCCAACCAGCTGCACTTTGAAGAGTAAACAAACAATCCAGCCCCCCCTGGGCGCTCTGACAGCAGGGCACACGCAGACCTGGGTTGGGATAAGGTGCGAGGGGAGAGCCAGGAGCAGCGTTCTGTGCCATCAAGCACGCCACCCTCTCTGCAGTGGCTGTTTTGCTGGGGTTGAAACTGAAGCTCAGAGCCCTGTGATCACAGGACCCCAGCTCTAGCTACAAGCTGGACTTCGTAGGCCCTAGGCAGAGTCCCTCCAACCGCATCACCATGGGAACCCAAATTTCTGCATAAGGAGACCCCTCCACCCAGACGTCCTGGCCCTTCAATTCCAGAGCCTGAAGCCACAGCTCCTCTATGGAGTTCAGGCGATAGCAAAGAGCAAGCTGTTCCCTGCAGCGCTCACCTGGAGCTGGCGGCCTGCCCTGCACAATGGGATATGCTCCATCTGTACAGGCACCCTCACTGCTGTGGCACGGGGTGGCATAGGAGCAGGCATGCAACAGCTGGTGGACAGGGTGCCCTCTTCCCAGTCCTCATGGTTCCCAAGCCCTGCCAGCAGGGCAGAGGAGGGCACGCGACGGTTTGTGGACAGGAGAGATGTTGCAGCAGGTAGAGGGACCAGGACAGCAGCTGCCAGGTTTCATCCCGTTCCCTTGCCTCAGGGAAGTTGCTAGAAAGCAGATGTCTCCCCAGAGAGGTTTCCTGGCAGCCAAGCACTGCTCCTAGAGGAAGTGCTGAACGTGAGCCAGCAGCAACGCTGGTGACGCAGCCGGCTGCTCTCCAGGAACCAGGCTCACAGCTCTGACCAGCTGGTAGGGCGGGGGTGAGGCAGTCCCCATTGAGATCCACCCTGATCTCCCAGGATCCCCACATACAGGCAGAGGCTGCAGAGACCAGGGCCCTGCTCCTGCTACATTTACTATCAGGCATTTTGGCCCAGAGCCTCTCAAGTGCAACCAGCGGCAGTTAGCTGCCTAAATACCTGTGAGGATCTGGGCCTGGGAGCCTGAGCCAGAGCTCACTGAAGGCAACGGACAGGCGACAGACAGACCCAGCTGGTCTCAGTGGCTGTGGATCAGGTGCAATGTAGATTTGCTGGGGAGAGCCAGAGATGAATGGCAAGGGAAGGCATAGCTTCCCATTTGCTTCTGCGAGCAGCACCAAAGGCAGGGCAGAGGAGGGAGCTGGACCACTGCTTCCAACTCACACCTTGCCCTGCTCCAGAGCAGGCCAGCACTGGGTCCTCACTGGGCCTGGAGTGGACCGAGAACTCCCCAGGAACTGGGTGATACTAGAAGCCGCAAGGCCTGGTGAGAGACACGGGGCTAGGCCCCAGGAGCGCCTGGCTTCTATTCCTGTCTGCCACTGCGAACCAGGGGCAGCCTGGGCAACGCAGTGCAGCACGGAGACACATGCAGGGCTGGGATGAGTCAGTACTCCAAGCCTGTCAAGAACTCGCCCAGCTCACCTGGGCAGCAGACAGTTTCCTTGGGCACCAGAGCCAGACTGGAACAAATTCCCCAAGAAACAAGGCTCACCCCTACCTCCCACTCCAATCACCAGGCATTTCTCTGAACATAAACACAGAGCAGCAAGGCTCTGAGAACCCCCAATCCACCAAACCAAACCTCCTGGCTCTCCTTAACCCAGGGGGAGAGCTGTGCGTGCAGGGAATGGACCACACGGGAGAGAGGTGAGTCGCACCTACTCCATGACCCGATACTAGAGACATGAAGGCGAGAATGAGGCTGTAGCGTACATCACATAGAAATGCATGGTCCTAATCCAAGGGTGGGGTGACAGCTGACACCAATGCAGGAGATGCCCTCTGCACTCTGGGATGTCCTGAGCTGGCCTATGGCACAGTGACACTTTTGGGGCCAACAGAAAGCTGCCACCCCTCTGCCCATAGATGCTCCCGCCCCTACCTTCCCATGGGGGAGCCAAAATGCAGGTGACCTCCCTGGGGTGATGGCCCAGGGCTCCCAAGATACACTCCCCCTTCCCCGTTTTTCCTTTTCGATTCATTACAGCCATTTGTCGATCTCGCTGATTTAAAGGGGTCCCTTTCCCCCAGCCCAAGGATCAGCACCCTCCTCAGCACACAGGTCAGGGCAGACTGGAGATAGTGCTGGGAACCTACTTACACATCCAGGGAGGAGACAGTGGAGCAGGAAGCAGAGCCCAGCAGTGAAGCTCTGTCCAGCATCCTGGACGCTGTTGTCCCCTCTCCATGCCTTCACGAGGCAGAGATGAAGCATGAAGAGCAGAGCAGGAGAATGGGGTCAGATTTCCTGGGCTCTGATGCCCACACTGTTCCTGACTCCCTGCAGGCCAGGCAGCTTCCTGCGTCTCGGTTTCCCCACCACACCGCATCACTGAGCTGGCGGAACAACGCGACGAACGGCCTGGATCAGCAAGGGCTTCTCCTTAGTGTCCAGGGGAAGGATGGGAAGGCAAACCAATGCGAGGTGGCCAGCAAACAGACACTGCCTGCCCGATGAGCCTTGATGTCCCCAATGGCCCTCCCTGGCTCCCAGGCAGCTAAGGTACACGGAGCCCCTCCCTAGTACCTGAGAAATACCAGGAGTAAACCCTTTGTTCACTAGGAGTTGGCAGTGTCCTGACACATCCTGGCAGGGGTGCCATGGGGCTTCTGGTGAATGTATCACGGACACGCTTCAGCACTCTGAAGAGGCTTTACTGATGGACTCTCCAACCTGGGAAATGCTGGCCCAGCAGGGCTCAACGTGCAGGCTGCTCTGACACCTCAGCCACAGGGGCAGGGCTGGAGCAGCACTAAATGGAGAGTATTGGCTGGTTTCCTGGGATCTGGCTGCATTCAGGATCCACGAGGCTATTTGCTCATCACGGCTGCAGCCAGTAACTCCCTGATCTCCACGCCTACTGCTCCAGCTCAACACAGCCCTTTGCTCTGCCTCTCCACTGCAGGGTCTGGAAGGAGAGTCTGTACTGAGCCCCGTGAACTCTCTCGGCTGTCCTCCTGACCTGCTCCTCAGTCAGGCTTCCCCAGGCCCCTCCCACAGCGTCCCAGGCTGGGCTGGGAAGGATAATCAGCTCAGACGTGAAAGGCTCCTCTGAGGCCTGGCTCTGTGCTGTCGGAACGTCTTGATTTTCAGTGACCCTGGCAGGATGAGGCTCCAGCCATCTGCCTGCCCAGGCCCAGTATGAAGTTCACGGACACCTGTCTGCCACGCCCCTGGAACTGGGGGTGCCAAGGCGGTTGCTGGTGGGAACAAAGACTTTGCCTGCTCAGAGGCGAAGTGGGAACACAGGAGCACAAAGCCCTCTGCATCCAACCAACTTTGCTCCCACCCCACCAGCTCCCACAGTGCCTTTTTCTTTGGGCGGTGGGTGCTCAGTGCCCTTTTGTGGGTCTCTAGTGCGAGTCTCACCTGAATCCACCAAGATGCAGAGACAACTCTTCCGCCTCCGGGGCATGGGTGTGCGCAGGTCCCAGTGTCCCCACCCTCCCAGGATCTGCACGCTCCCATCCTCCACCTTTACTCCAGGAATTCAGGAAGGAACCTGGGAGGGGGGTACGGGGTGCGCACAGATGTGCGGGGGGTTGCCAGGCAGACTGGATCCAGCAGTCTCTGTTCACTAATACAATACAAATGGCTCCAGCCAGAAGCTATGCAGCCCAGTGGAGTGTCTGCAAGACACTGCCGCCATGCTGCCCCATCCATGCACACAGGGCTGCTCCCTGAGTCTCTGCCACGCTGACCACAATGCATCCTGCTCCCCCAGCTTCTCGAGTGGCCCCGCTCGCCCACCCACAGGCCAAGGGGACCCACTGCCAGGGCTGAGTCCCTGCTCCCAGCCACCACACACAGGGCCCTGCTGCCAGCCAGCTCTCAGGGTGGCAGAACGAAGGCAGGCAGCCCCGGCACATACTGGCTGGCTACCTCCCTCCTCAGGGCTCTCCGTCTCTGGTTCTGTCTGTCACTTTATAGGCACAGGAGGTACCTTAGCAGGGAAGGGCAACATAAGCCCTGCAAATCACACTGGATACCTACCTGGCATCTTTCATCCAAGGAGCTCCGGGCACTGTGGGTCAGCACCACGCCCAAGCTGAGCACCAGACAGCGAATGTGGCTCGCCTGAGCTCACACGGTGATTCAATGCAAGAGCCAGGCTCCCCTTTCTCAGTACCCAGCTCTAACCACAGGAGAGGACTTCCTCCAGATGTGGCAGGTGGCTGCCCTTTCACACCCTGCACTCAGGCAGGAGCAACGACACACACACACACCTTGCAGACCCCATGCACATGCACTGACATACTCCTTGCACACTGGACTGACCACGCACCCCTTGTAGTCCATGCACACACACCGGACTGACCCTCTGCATGCTCAAGGTAATGGGAAATTTAGCACCGATTTGAGGTGGTGCAGGATGGGGTGGATCAGGAAGTGGTCATTTCACCACAAGCCTGCTGCAAGCGCCCCCGTGGCATGTGGATGGCCAGGCTCACCGCCTCTCCTCCCCCGCCCAGGGTACAGTGGGTTGCAGCAGTCACTTTGCAATCACAGGTCTCCTTCAGCATTTGGGAGCTTGGAAACTTTTTTCCGTAATCAAATCAACTTCAGCCGCAAAAGCATGAAGCACAACGCCCACACAGAAATACACACAGACACACACTCAAGAGACAGAGATCGATACATGCACACACCCACTCACACAGAAACACACAGAGCTGAGTGAAGAACTGATTTTTTGGTTCGGGCACCAAATCCCATTCCTGTGGCAGTGTGAAGCCTGGCATGGACAGGCATTCTTCCTGGGGCTGCCAGGGGCCTGTGTGGCCTCAGCTTGTGCTCTGTCTACAAAGGCCCTCACCTATGGAGCTTGTGCGGCTAAAGAGTAGCAGGTGCATGATGACCATGTTATAACCATTAGCCAGGACCTCAGGACGGGGGAGAAAGCACCCAGCACTTCCAGTACTGGCTGCCATGAACTCAGGCAACCACAAAGACTCACGAGACGCTCGATGTCCTCAGAGGCCAAGCACCTACGCTAACACACCGTTGTGACACTCACTTATTTCCATACTGCCCCCATACCAATTGTTCCCCTGAAGTTTATCACTCTGAGAAAGGAGCCAACAGTAAATGGATCTGGGAGCATCTGCTGAGCTGGCATCTCTGTTCTGTACAGAAAGCCCACCTCAGCCTGGCGGGGCCCGTGACTTTCCCTTTAGATTAACGGCACCAGCAGAACAGCCCTGACGAAAAGTGTCCAGGAGACAGCCCAGAGGGGGCTCTGCTCTATGACTGGCCCTCAGATGACAGCAGCCACCCCTGCAAGCACACAGACTGGTTCCATGGCAACAGCAAGGTACAGCGCAAGGAAACCCACCCCACCCTGGGTCTACAGCACATTGCCAGGGGCCTCGGTGCTAGAACTATGGGTGCTGGCCACACCCCATTGCTTGAAGTGGTTTCCATCATATGCAGGGTTTACAGTTTGGTTCAATGGCTCTCAGCCCCTCCCCTCCCCCCCACTATGCAAATTGTTCCAGCGTGCCTAGCCAGGGATCTGCCCCCAGCAGATTAGAAATGTCTACGTTTCATTGTGGATCAATTCAACATTCATCTGTACCCCTGCACTGCCACGCTGCCTTCTGGGAGTTTTAGTTCAAGGGCCTTCTGCTACTGTTCTCCTTTATGGGCCAGGCTTCCTAGATGGACTTCATCTCCCATGATGCTCTGTGGATATGCAACTCCCATAATGCACCACACTGACTTATTCAGAGCACAGACTGAACTGCATCATGGGAGTTGTAGTCCATTCAGGGAACCCCATGACAGTCCTGCCCTGCAGTGAACCACACCCCATCCCTCCCTGCCAAGATGGCTCTGCCCCGCATGCCAGGTCCTGCATGCCCCTCTCCTACCTATTTACAGTCTCCTCCTCCCCTTCAATCCCCCCACACCGCCCCTCTTCACCCCTCCCCCCCCACCTACACGACACCCATCTCATGCACACATGTCGAGGGATTACTGGATCCCTCACATCAGCCCATCACCGGCAAAGGAGTCTCCAAAGCAGTGATCCACAGACCCCACGCAGCACCTGCAGCTCTGCTCCTACTGGAGCATATTCAAAACTCAAACCAGCACAAAGGGACATATACCAAGGCTGAACTGGTCACATGAACAGCCGAATTATCACCGCTCTGGATCAAAGCCTGGCCTTCCAAGGTACCACTGGCTATGACGGGGTGTGGGTCGCTGGACAGGAAGGACTGGCTTTCTCCACTGCTCACAAAGAACTAAACCTTCATCTTCAAAAGCACAGAAGTGCAACAAAACCTTTCCATATATCCTGTCTCCACTGCCCCCAATTCCATGGTCCCGGCACCAAGAGAGGGACTGTCCAATCCCCACCAGCCCTGCCACCACGCGCTCACTGCAGGCAGCCTCCTAATCCTAAAGATCTGAAATCCCTTTATACCTGCTGCCAACAGCTGGATCTGGCCTCGCCTGCTGCAGCCCGCAGCCGCCTCCGTTCCCTGGGGCAAACATGCTGACTGGGAAGCGTGTCCCAGCAGTTCCACAGACAGGCCTCTGACTGCCAGAGAAGGCGGCATAAGGGCACTTGGCCCACAGAGCACAGGCTTTGGCCCTCTTCACAGGCCTTGTGGGCTCTGGACCAGACCTTTCAGCTGCTCCTCTGGTTTGTCCTGAGCCACAGCTGCTGCTGGGAGCTTCTCCCCACACTTCCCAAAGCCAGGCCTCTTCACTAGTTCTCACCCCGAGTCAAAGCAAGGGTTCTCCCCAAGTTAGTACCAGCCCACACAAGCGGCTCCAATAAGCCATTGCTAGTTATCTGCCATGCCACAACACCCACCCGCACTGATGGGAAGTGTCCTTCGGGGCTAACTGTATGGAGGGTACAGCTCAGTCACTTCCCAGGCATGTTCCTGTTGCTGTAGGACATGGGGTAGATATGACCCCCAGCCCAGCAGGTGCTCCCAATACTCAGTGGGTGGTTGTCTCACATAGAACACCAGTCAGGTTAAACCTACAGCATCACTTGCAATAGGGCTGGTACGACTCGTCAGCTGAAAAACACTGGTGATTAGGAATGGCTGCTGCCCAGCTGGGTCTCAGGAACAAAGGGCCGGAGTCAACCCAGGGACCTACTTGGGGGTAAGTTCTCACTACTTCCCCTGAGACACGGAGGGGGAAATCCCTCCACCCTGTGTCTCACTGCTAGGAACCTGAGGATACATCCTGCCTAGAAAGCTGAGAGAAGCCTGTTCGGTGCCAGTCCATGGTGCCTCGAGGCAAGCTTACACTACACAACCCTAGCAGCGATGTGCAGGGATCTGCATATCTATACTCCACAGTGAAAAGCAAGCTGTGTTCACACTGCAGCGTGCAGCTCCACGCATCAATGAAAGACTCTGGCAGAGGAAAGGTAGCGGGAAACTGCCAGAGCCTCTCCCCACTGACTAGAGTGTGCATAGCATATGCACTTTATAGACCATCGAAAGGGGATGCTGGACTCACACAGTTTCCGCCCTGTGCACTGGTTCTAGCTGGCATGATTGGGTCATGCATTTTCAGGAAAGCTGCATGAATTGTAGATAGCAGCCCAGATCAATAATGATGAGTAATTACCCCAGGATCCATCCACTTCCAGAATGCCTTTCATTCCATAGCTCCGTCCCAAAGTGCCAGACAAATTCCTACACATATAGTCAGAGCAAGCTGGAAACACACATTCTGTGGGCTGAAGGGGCATTGTTTATTAGCCCCAGAACTTCCCAGACCCAGTCAAAAGGCAGCCAGCGGTATAAAAGTGCCAGCGACATAAAAGTGCCTCCCACCAGTAGAGTGATTCTTCTCACCATCCAGGAATAGCGATCCTACAGCAAGTAACTGATACCACTTCAGCCAGTATTTCACAAGGGACTTGGTAATGCTATCACTACAGCAGCTCAGGGCCGGCACTTTAACTATCGTGTAGACAAGGCCTTTGACACCTAGGCTGGGCTGAGAAGCACACCAGGGCCTTGCCACTCTCACAGCCAGGCTCCCACATGCCATTCCTAACCAGAGCCCCGGGGTGCCCCCTTAGTTTGCCCCCTTTTACCAAGCAGTATAAGAGTATTCCCCACACCTGCTTCAATCACAAGGGAGGGCAAAGAGACCCACTATTGCAGCTGATTCTGTCTAACACTGTCATTGCTCCCCTCCCACTCCCTTTTAACCCAATCATCTCCATACAACTGCCTTGCCACCTTCCGCAACCTTGGCCAGACCCATCATGCAGCTCCTTGCCCTCCCATGATGTAAGGGCTTCTTGGTGCAGAGAAGCTGTGTCAGCTTCCCACAGAGTCTATCCCTCCCTATAAGTGACCAGCCCTAAAGCGCAGCCTACACCAGACAGCTGCACTGATCAAGCAAAGTGGATAAAGGGCACACCAAACCCAAAATGAAAATGCGGCCCACAGTGTCGGCATTGGCCAGCCTTTGCACTGATGTAGCTAATCAGTGTAATCTCCAGGGTGGCAAGGTCGCCCTAACTCTCAGAGCATCTCCTTCTCCTCCCATGAAGACGGATAAATTATTGAATAGCCTTGGGCTGAGAACCAACCCTGTAGGACCCCACCAGAAACATCCCACTGTGAATAATTCCCCACCAGTAATGCTGCTGGAGATCTACCTGTTAGCCCATTTTTAATCCACCTAACATGGACTGCATTGATTCCGGACATTTCTACTTTTTTAAAAATCAGAGTGTCTGGCAGAGCTAAGCCCTTACAGCATTCTAAGTATATTCAGTCAACACAGTTGCCTTTATCAACCAGACACTTATCTTGTCAAAGAATGACATCAAAGTGGTGTGACAAGACCTATTTTCCATGAAACCATATGGACTGGTATTAATTACATTTCCATCTTTTGATTCTTTACTGATAGAGTTCTGTGTTAGTTGTTCCACTGTTTTGCCCAGGATCGATGTCAGGCTAATAGCACTCTATTGTTAGTCGGGTCATCCCATTTATTCTTTAAAATTTTGTTGGCACAATATTGCGTTTTCTTCTAGTCCAGGGGTCGGCAACCCGCGGCTCCGGAGCCGCATGCGGCTCTTCAGCTGCGGTAGGTTGCCGACCTCTGTTCTAGTCCTATAAAATCTCTCCAGCACAGCAAGATTTATTAAAAGTAAAAATGAAGGATATAAAGAGCTCCTTGGCCAACTCCTTTAAATCTCTTGGGTGGAAGTTTTCTGGTCCTGCAGATTTTAAAAATGTGTAACTTTAAAGAGGATATTAAGTAGCAGCATCTAGCAGGTACCCAAAGTATTTCTACATCACTGTACACAATGGATACATCATCCAACTTGATTTGTAAACAGGACAGAAATATTTACTGAATCCTTCTGCCTTTTCTGCATCATTATTGACAATCATGCCATCTCCATTTAGTACTGGATCCACACTACTTTTAGGATTCCTTTTGTTCTTGATTCATTTTGAACACTTCTCATTACCCTTAGCACTCTGACACAGATATGGGGAGGATCCCTTTTGCTTCTCTTATCAGCTGCCTGCAATCTCTCAGCTTCTGTTTTATATTCACTGCCATTCACCTCCCCTTTTTCCACACTGATTTACGTTTTATTGTTCTTTGAACATTTCTTTTAAGAATCAAAAAAAAGCCAGCCTTTTTTCATGGCTGACACACTGTAGCTTTTGGTGCATCTAGTAAAGTGTTCGTAAACAACTCCCAATTTCCATGCACACGTCTCTGTTTATATTTTTCTTCCCAACAATTTTGCTCATAATTATGATTAGCGTTGGAGAATTAGCTCAAGTATGAGTAAAAGTGTAAATATATACAAATATATACATACATATACACATCTATTATAGGTGGGGGCAGCATATTGTTTTACTTTCAACAAAGGATCTCAAAGCACCGTACAACATCAATTAGTGAAGTCTCCTAGGGTAGGCATCTGTATTATTTTACTCATTTAAAGATAGGGAAATTGAGACACAGAGGGAACAAGTGACCTCCCCAACAGCACGGAGCAGGGAATGGAACCCAAGAGACTTGTCTCCTAGAAGATGATCCCTGACCTAACAACTAGTCAACACAATCTCCCATGAATAGGCCAAAGGCCTTGCCCTACCTGTTGGAGAAAAAGGAGAAACAGCCATGATTCCCTCAGAGCTGTGAAGACGGGGGTACGTTCACAGGCAGGGGCTAAGGAGGTGTCACTCAGACATATGGTAGAGTGAGATCCCTGTGGAGCCTCCAGCGTATGGAAGGACTCAATGCTGATTTGCAATGTCAATGAATCTGGCACACATGCTCAGCCAACCTGCTAGAGCAGAGGCAAGTACCAGGGGACCCACCAACAACCCAACCCGCACAAGACAAGGGAGGTCAGAATGGATCAGACACAGGCACTGAAGCATAAATGTCTGAGCTTCCCACAATGGCCAAGGCAGCTGCGGGGCCAAGCAGCATACCAGGCTTACCACCCGGGAGAAAAGTGACTCAAGGAGGGAGGAGAGAACCACGGCACCCCGGGACAGCTGAACCGGCCATCGCTCCGCCTTGCAGGCATTTGGCTCAGGGGCAGTAGTTATCAGTTAGTCTTTGCCATCAGAGGGGTCGGGGGTCACCTGCACGGAGGTGATGCTGGGACCCCCGACCTATACAACACTACACAGAAGCAGTATGGGGCCATGGGCCACACTCAGGACTGCCCCCATAGGCAGCAGACATTACCCATTGGGGAGGGGTCAGCTCACAGTGTGAGTGACTTACATCAACCAGCGATTCAGCCAGAGAGCACAGGCGTGAAGCTGACCTGTGGGGGGGGGGTGGAGAGGGAAGGGGAGGGTTGGCAGTATGGAAAGCAGCCTGAGAGCCCCCCACCCCAGCCCCCGCCCTAGGTGTGTTTGCACTCCCCGCACTCCACCGAATGCCAAAGCGATGCAGCTTACAAAGCACCGATGCACACTCACCCCTGCTGCCTGAGCCACTCACACCCGGCATGGGGCTAGTATGAGGCCCAGAGTCCAATGGGAAACGCACTGACTCCAGGTTGCATTTGTCCTATTTTGTCCCTGGAAACTGTGCTTCACACACTAAGGTCCAGCTAGTTTATGACTCCCTTCCCCTGTCCCACCCCCCGTTTTCCTTCCAGGGATCAGCAAAGGCCAAGCACCGATTCCTGAGAAGGGCAGCTCTTCTCTCTGCATGCCCTTCCCCGTACAGCCCTTCTCCCTCCCCTTCCCCCCACGCCCACACACCCACCAAGGTCACTCCATGCTGTTAATTACTTTTAACAGCCCCCGCCCATCCTCAAGACCCTGTTCCTAGCCCAGCAGTCTGGGGGCTGGCCAGCAAGGAGCACTGGATTTGTCAACTAGTGCTTTGGGAAGCAAGGATGGGAGCGGATGTCCCGGGAGATTCTACAGACCCTCCAGCCTCCCTGGATCCATGCAGCCCAAGACACTCCTTCAGGTGGGGAGAACAAGGCTCTTACTACAGTAAATGGTAAAGGAGCGAGCAGAGAGAGCAGGCGGACACAGCCTCAGCTCTGGTTTCATTTCCATGCTTCAGGGCCGGTGCTGGCACGATCTCAGAGACGGTCTCAGGCCCGACATGACTTTGAGCCAGGCCCAGGATCATCTTTCCCAAAAAGCTGCTTGTTACTCTATTTCAAACCCATGTGAGCAAAGCACCCTCGGTGAGGGCTGGGAGCCAGGGCTCATCAACACCTTCACTGCAAAAAGGGAAAGGGGCTGGCTCCTCCCTCAGCTGCAGGGGCCTGAGGGTGAAGGCTGGATGGGTGCACGGGGCAGGCAGAGACGGAGCGGCGTGGACCAATGCAAAGAACAGACCCGCCTCCCGAGGGCTGGCCCCTCTCCCTGTTGGGTCAACATTTGCCATGAGCCCCTCTTGGCCCGCACATACGCTAGTGCAAGGCCGATCATACCCCAAAGCTTGCAGCCTGGGTTCTGCCTTGCTGGGAGATCCAGGTAACGGGAGAACAACCCCTGGAGCCCAGCTAGTTCTTGTTGCCGCGCCCAGCCAGATGCTGCCATGGCACTGGAAAGCTGCCCGTGTTATGTGGTGTTTCTTGCTCCATCTAGAAAATGGAGGAGACCTACAGGCCAGGCAGCACCACGGTATACGGGGCTACCGACCCCTAGCGCTGGCTAGGGGGGCTGCAACGGGCTCTTCTCGGTGAGGGAGAGGCTGGAATAGGAGGGTGGGGGCAGAGGTGTCAGCCAGCTCCTGTACACAGGCCCAGCCCCCTCCCCACCCTGACTGTAGTCGCAAATGCAGCAGCCACTCCTGCTGTAGTCAGCAATGTCAGCCCTGTGCTCAGCCAGCCCCTCCTGGGTCTGGCTGGCTTTGCAGAAACGCCGCTGTCAACCGTCAACACTGCCATTTGATCAGGCCAGCCATCAGACGTGGACATGGATGTTCCTAGAAACATGCTCATCTCCCTATAATTAAAACCATGCCGGGCTCGTCTGAACAGCATTGCTGGCTAGTGCTCTCCCCGGCAATGTAAATAGCCCTATTTATGCCAAGTTTGCCTATTGTAAATATCGCTACATATAGCTGGCCAACCCATGAGTCATTCCCCACAACTCCGACTTAATAAACAGTGCCTCATTCCTATTCCACACAAACACAGGGCCTAGGGGCCCCCTCCAGGCATTTATCTTCACCTCGAAACCCAGCGGTGTCCACACAAACCCATCCGCCCAGAGGGAAATCCAGTCGCCCCTCGCCCTAAACACAAGTCCCATTCACTGTCTCTAAAGCGATCACCAAGCTGGGATGAGCCAGCGTCCAGCCAGAGGCCGCACACTCCTCTCTTCCCAAGAGCGGAGCGCAGGGTTCCACGCAACGGGTGCTTCCCTGAGTAACGGGCCCCGCTCTCCCCAGTGCAGAGGGTGGCGTGAGGGCACAGATGCACCGCCCGAACAGGCGCGTGAGCAGGACGAAGCCCACTTCATCTCCCAACCTGCGCCTCCTCAACCAGGCTCCCACAGTGGCCCAGCCCGTCCCAAACGCACCCACACTCCACAGTCTCCCTACCTACCGTGGAGACGTGCTTTGTGCACGCGCCGGGGAGAACGCAGCCGGGAACACGTCGGTTCCTGGGAGCCAAGGGTCCCCCTCGAAAAGCCCACACCACGGGCCAACCTCAGGCTCTGGATGCTGCCAGGGCCTGCTATGGGCACATCCCAAACCCCTCTTCCGCCGGGGGACAGCCGGCGGGACCCGCTGGGAACGCTAAGCATCTCTCCCAGCCTGCACCCCAGGGCTCCCAGCGCTCTGGATGGCGAAAGGGGTGCGGGGCCGGGGGCACGACCATCCGTCCGTCCCTCCGTCCGTGCATGCATCCGTCCGTCCATGCATCCACGGGGCGGCCCCAACCACGGGCACAGGCCAGGAGCAACCAGGGACGGGCAGGCGTCTGGGGCAGGGACCGGTGTCACCTCGCCCCGCCGGGGGAAGCCCAAGGTCCCCCGGCCCAGCCCCAGCGCGGCAGCCCCGCATCCCGCGCGGGCGGACCCGGGCGGGGCGGCTCGCCGCAGGGGGCTTCCCCCGGGAGCCGAGCCCGGCCGGGCGGCGACCCCCGGGGCGGCCCCGCGCTTACCCTCCAGGGCGGCGAGCGGCGGCGGCAGCAGCAGCAGCAGGAGCAGGAGGCAGCCGCCGGGCAGCAGCGCCATGGCGGCGGCGGGGGCTAGCGGGCCCGCGGCCGGGGCTCCAT
>ML675630.1:13415343-13446914 GCA_007922155.1 Mesoclemmys tuberculata
GGCGGCGGGCGCGCGGGGCCAGGCGCTCCCCCGCCGCCAGTGGTATCTCCCGGCCGGCGCTGTCTGTCTCGCGGCCGCGGCCGGCCGGGCGGCTCCGGGTGCGGGGCGGTGCGGGGCCGCCCATCACCCGCCCGCCTGGCCTGGCCTGGCCGCTCCCGCCCCTGCGGGGCACTGGACGGGGCAGGCGCGTGCCAGCCCCCGGCCCTGCCCTGCCCCGGGGCTGCTGTGTCCGCCTGAGCCCGGAGACCCCGCCTGGCCCAGCCCCAGGCACCAGTGGGGCAGGGCTCCAAGGTGCAGGCAGCGCCTGCCTCGCCAGTCCTGGCCCGGGCTTCCCACGGCTGCAGGGCCTGGTTCTCCCCTGCCTCAGCCGGGCCTGACTGGGCTGAGGGCAATGGCCTAACAGACCCCGCTGGCTCTGCGGCGCGCCGTGTAACTGTCCCAGGGGCTGCCCCTGAAAGCGGCGTAATGGTCCAGACGGCAACAGGCCCCAGGGCTGTTTGACCCGCTGCCTTGAGCACGGTCCAGAAGTTACTCGGGCCTTGCCACACAGCATGTCTTGCGCTGCGCCCCAGTCTCACTCACAGCAGTGTAACCTGGACTAACTGCACTGACGTCCCCGCCGGGACCCATATCTGCAGAAGTGTGAAGGAGATCAGGATCTGGCCCGCTTTCTTCCTGGTGTCTTGGCCCTGGCTGAGGCAGTGGCTTCTGGGGCTGACAAAACTATTCTAGCCTCTTTGACCAGCAAAGATGGCCATGGGAGGTTCCTGCCCCATCCCTCAAGGTGAACCTAGATGCTGCAGGCCTGAACTCTTCTGCCCTAGTTCCTTCAGTGGGTCTCCCCAGTGGCTAGGACAGGAATAGCCCCACCTCTATTGCATTTCCCATCCACCTGCTCCCGCACACACATTCACCACTCCCTGCAGCCTGCTCTGCACTTCTTCCAGCGTTCGCTGCTCACCTGGCACAACACTGCTCCCCTGTTTCTGGGAATGTGATGTTAGAACAGGGAGCCTGATCTTTTCCAAGTGCCCACCCAGAAAAGTGAATGAGGCATCGCATGGTTCTGGAAGCTTTTGGAGAGGGGGTTTTCTGTGGTCCAAGGTCCTGATAACTCAGATGAGCCCCTGGCCCATCTGCTCTCAGGAGCTATTGCAAAGCTCCATGAGGCATTTGGGGGGAAGCTTAGCAAGCGCCCATTGTGATCACCATTGACAAGCTCTGACTTCATGCCCAGAGCTCAGTCCTGTGCTCCAGGATGCAGCAGTTCCAGCCCAGGACTTTAGGCAGGACTAATCCCACTACAAGCTTCCGGCTCCCCTCCCATGGTACCACAGCAGCTTGGGCACACAGGGTTCTCCATGATCAGCACGTGCACTATGCATCCCTCTGCCCTCCTGTGGCAATAGCAGGCATGTTGGAGAAAGGTAAATGCCTGCCACAATGCAGCTGGTTAATTGTGCAGAGTTGTGCACATGAGGGGAAAGACCCTCCCTGGTCCCAGCAGCCGGCAGCTTGGGCCCAGGTACAGGAGACTCGATTCCTTTCTTGAGCGCATAAAGCTACAAATGTTATTTCTTATCAAAATGGCCTGGCCCAACTGCAAAGCCAGCCGCTGGGTGGAGCATGGTGATGCCCTCTTCTGACAGAGAAGCCCACAGCCTGGCTCACGCTGCATGGAGAAGCTGGCCCCTTGCAGTGAATCTAAATGGATTTGCCACTAGAGAGACCCTGTGTTCTCACATTAGCAGAAGGGTGTAGGGGAGGCGCTGATCAGCTCTCCCTCTGCTCATCATCACCTGGAATATTTTGCTCGTGCCTCCTCTTGGGGGGAAAACCCTGGGCTATCCACCATCTCCTGTAAGACAGTGCCATGCAGGCCTCAGACCATTTCTGCTGCTTTTTACGGGACACCTTTACTCCCCGCTAGACGTTTCTGCCTCTTTGCTTCTGTAGCTGCTGCTGTGTGCCAGGCAGATGTCTCACATCCTCAATGACCTCCCAGGCCTATTCCTGAGAGTATCCCTGCAGTTGCGAGCCCAGCAGCACTGATGGGGCGCTCGCACTGTATTTGCCAACATGCACAACCAGACCTTAACGAGGCTGGATTTTTCCTGCCATTGCCCTGCGCCATCTCCACCATGGTCAGACCAGCTGGAGTTCTCTCAGTTCTCTATGATTTGTTTTGCTTGGAGCCCCACGTCACCAGCAAGCGTCCCCATCTCACTCTCCTCCTTCTCCTCGGAGTTACTGATAAATATATGAAAGAACCCTGACCCCAGCTCTGCCCCAGTCCATTAGTCCCTGCTCAGGAGCAGCTACATCCCTCATGTCCACTTTGGACTCCACAAGCAGAGGTTGGCCATGGTCCTGGGGCTATGGATCTCCTGGGAGAGGGACCTCGTGGAAAACTTGGTGCTATCAGTGTACGGAAATGACTGAACCCCATCCTTGGGAGCAGCAGGTGCCCCTCTCTCAGACAGCTACACTCCCCACTGCGTCTCTTCCTCCCGCTTGAGGCCACTTGAATCTTCCACTCTGAATGTGCCCGCAGCAGATCTTGCATCCAGGTTCATGCGTGTTTAGAAGAAAATGCCTTTTCTCCTTATTGTCTGGCTGGATTTGATGCTCCCATTTCCCCCACCCCTCCGCCCCCCAATTTCTTATGTTCGTCTCTCTCTGTGCCAGATCCATGTGTGTGGCCTATATTAAAGCTATTCAGGGAGAGGCAGAATATCTTGTAGTGTATCTCAGGGAGCCTGCCTCTGCCTGCTTTACAGCTGGTGCGCTCTGTGCTGCCTCCTAGTGGCAATCAACTGCATTTCTACAACTGCATTTAGCTCACCACAATAGTGTGTGGTCTTGTCTGCATGGGGAAGTTTTACCCGTCATTCCAAGCGAGTTATACTTTTCTAAGTCCCAATGTGGACACTTTTATTCTAGTATAAGGTTGGGTTTTTTTAATTTAGCTTAAACCTCCTGGAATAAGAATGTCTACACAGGGGTTATAATGGTATAACTAGAGTGATTTAAATGAACACCTTTGGTTATACAAAAAACACTTTTCCATGCAGATAAAGCCTTACACAAGAGGGTGTATCTAGACTAGGATAAAAGGGGTGCTACCATGTTTTAACTAATCTCTAGTAAAGATAGCGTGAGATGTATTTTAACATGGGTTGGCTGGTCAAGGGTCCCCCTAGAACACAGACCACTCTATTAGATTCCAAAACAAGGATTGCAGCCATTTAAAATGCCCATCTGTTCAGCTGGGAGCAAAGCCACAATCCAGTCCTGTTACTGGGATTGTTAACAAAACAATAACAATACTAACAAATGGCTAAAATTTCAAAAACGTTCTTCCGTGGACTTCAAAGCAGTTCCCAAAGACAGGACAGCAGCGTTTATCTCCCGTTAACAGCTGAGGAACCAGTGTGCTGAGGCCCACATTTCAGATTTTGGGCGTCCAGTGTTAGAAACGTAGGCTTGAATTTTCAGGCATATCCAGGAATCTGAGACTCCTTGTGCTTGCCTTTCTTTGGGTCCAAGCACCCACAATTCCAACTGATGCACAGGACCTTTGAAAATAAAGCCCAGGGCACCTCAGTTTGGGTTCCTCAAAACAGAGGCACTCAAAATTAGTGGGTGCTTCTGACTTGTCCAGGGCCACACAGCCAGTCAAATGCAGAGCTAAGCAATAGATTCCACTGCACAGTCATTCCCATAATGCCTGTATAGACATTCCTTGTGTTCCTTGCCTTTGCTCCAGCCCTAGACCATCAGCTGAAGTTCTGTAGATCACTCCCACATTGGCATCAACTTCCTGGACACCATGATCAGCTTCAACAATGGAATCCCACAGACTAGTAAGAGTGTGCAGATCTTCGATCTCAAGAAACCATGGGTATGTGCCCTGAGAAGTAATAAATTTGTTCAGTTGTTTTTTTGGCAGCCACGGCTGTGGCTGAAGAGAACCACTCAAGAGAGACAATCTCGGCTGCATTTGTCACATTTGAAGGTAGTGTTTTGACTCTTTGGGCTCTGCCTTCTGTGAACTCTTTTATCCTCTGCTAAGCTGGACTGCTTCCTCTTGTACCTTTAGAGACCTTTATTGAGGTCTTGTTCCTAAAGGCTGCAGTCCTGAGTGTGATCTTCCCACTTATGCATATTCATGTCCATTTCTTTGAGGTCTCCCTTGCACAAGTCCTTGAAATACAATTTTGGGTGTCTTCTAGGTCTTTTTCCAGATGCCAGCTGGCCATAGAGGATGTCCTTTGGGATGTGCTCATTGTTCATTTGGCACACATGCCCCGCCAGTGGAGGCGGCTCTGTTTAAGGAGTGTTTGCATGCTGGTATCCTAGCCTGCTTGAGCACCTCAGTGCTGGTGATTCTGTCTCTTCAGCAGATCCCCAAAATTCGACAAATTTATGAAAGCTGCTGAGCCTTTTTTCCTGATGAGAATATAAGGTCAGACTATACACAAGAAAAGCGATCACCATACTTCCTTCCACAGATCCAGTAACCACCCCAACACACCAAGAAATTTGTTATCTACAGCCAGGCACCCAGATACCACAGAACATGCTCTGAGGAGACAGTCCTAGGCACACCTTAACACACTCAAAACTACCTTCACCCAACAAGGACTCTCCACCTCAGAAGTAGATCACGTCATGGAAGGGCCACGCAAATATCCCAAGAGAACCTGCTTCCATGCAGAAAAAAATCCACCTCGGACCCCACACTCCTAGTTGTCACCTACTACCCCACACTGGAACCCATACGGGGTATCATCAAGCAACTCCGACCCATACTCAATGGGGATCCTATCCTGACATAAATCTTCTTCTTCTGGCCTTCAAACAACACCCCAGTCTTGCCAAGATCACCATCAGAAGCAAGCTCCCCACAGCCCAGGACCCACCAGATTCTGCCAGAGCAACAGATGAGAAACATACAGACATGTCCCCACTGCTATGATGATCAACACCACCCACAACACACTTTTCAAGATCCGTGGTTCCTATTCAAGGCTGTCACAGCATGTGCTGCACCTCATCCAGAGCACTAAATGCCCCACTAGCAATGATATGGATGAAACCAGACAATCACCCTGCACTCAAATGTACTCATGCAGAAAAATGATAAAAAACAAAAACACCCTATCACACTTCTCACAAAGCGATCACTCCATATCTGACCTCTCAGTCTTCATCCTCAAAGGAAACCTGCACACCACCTTCAAAAGATGAACTTGGGAGCTTAAATTCATAACTTTGCTAGACACTAAAAGTCATGAACTGAAAAGACACGCTGGATTTATGGCTTATTAGAATGATCTGTAACCCACCAGCTTGCCTTTTTTTCCCCCTGTGACTGGAGACCTGTTAATGGGGCCACTGGAATGGTCCCTTGAAATATGTGTTACTCCTTCTACTCAACAATCTGTTCCCCATTGTGTTTAGCTGCGACACTCTGGTTAACTTTCCCAGGGCCAGAGCTGAGTGGCTTGGAAGCTTGTCAATCTCGCCAATGGAAATTTGTTCAGTAAAAGACACCAACCCTGTCTCTCTAATATCCTGGGACCGACATAGCTACAAGGACACTGCAGACCTGGGAGAAAATGACAGAGGATTTGTGTTGGCTCATCTCTTGCTGCCATGGAGCCCTCACAAAACATTCCCCTTCCCTCCCCAGCCTCCCTGCCAGGGCAGGATGGTGGATTTAAAACACACAGAAATGTTGAATCTGAAGGAGATGCCTCACCAGATTAGAACTTCTTTGTTTTCAGTTAGATCATTGTGATGGAGGGGGGAAGGAGAAGATCACCTGCTCCCTGGAAAGCCGAGGGTTAAAACCCGTTCCAAGAAGCCAGAAGATCCACAGCTGCTGCCAACAATCCAGCAACGGGTCTTGTCAGCGTTCTCCCAGGGAACACAGCCTGGAAGCAGGCCCCTGACCCCCTCAATGCTGGGCAGCAGCAGAGGCAAAGAGAAGGGGACACAAGACCTTTCTTCCCATGCTCTCTCTGGGTCTTCTTGACTGATGCCTGCCTTATTTTACTGATACACTCTGGCTCTCATGTTGTCACTGCCCCCGTTGTGCTGACTCCCCCACACTCACCCTGTGGGCCTGGGACCTACATGGCTCACCTCAGCCCCCATTGATTCAGCTGTTTGTTTGCTCATTCTCCATTCCCAGAGCCCACAGCTCGGCCTGTGAGGACCTGGCTGTGAGGGCATCTCCCAAGACCTCAGATCAGCTGGTGGCTATGATTTGCCTGCGATGGTGGCTGGGGTGTAGGCCCTCTCAATAGCCTCTCCAGCCCTGCTACTCCAGTTTCCATTTGGGCTCTCTTCTCCGACGACGCCCCTTCCCATGTTCGGCCCTATGCACCTGCTGCCGGCTGCTGCTCTGCTGTCTGTGGCTCGGTGCGCAGCATCACAGTGTTGGGACTGCGTGCTGAGGAGCCCTTTAGCAATACTAGCAGACGTTACTGTTACATGGTTCACCCACTTCTCTGCCCCCCACAGCCCGATGGAGAGGGTGCTCTGTGTATTGGATGGCATGCAAAAGCCTTCGGCTCCTCATTCCCTGCACATCGTGGGCAGCAGGGGATTAAAGCAGCATCTGTACAGCTGGCCCTGGATCTATACTGCTGAGACCCAAGGAGCAGAGGACGGTGGCTCTCTGCCACAGACAGGAGCAGGTGGGAGCAGTGCCAAGGAGCACTAGTGAGAAGCAGGGAATGGTATCCTTTGGCTTGGTTGAATCAGGGCCCATTTAGTCTTAATCTCCCACCAATGTTCCAGTGAGCGCTCAACCTGCCTGCAGGGGGCCCTGGAGATGCTGGAGCTGGTGAGATCCCATAGCTGGGAGGGCATTTGTACGTGAGGACAAACTTGGTGTTAGTCTCGGTGAACTGTGGGGCAGTAAACTGTCTATAAAGATCAGTGGGGTGCGGCCAGGAAGCTGGCTCAGAGGCAGTGGGGAGACACTTCTCAGAAAATCTGCCCCCTGCTCCAGTCTGCATGGGAAAAGGAAGATTTTTGGCTTCTGGCAGAATCCCTCAGGCTCCAGAGAGCCTTGAGCATCCAGGCCATGGGGGCAGGTTGAGAGGAGGAAAACACTGGCGTATTTTTACAGAAATCGGAGTCTTGCTACAGCAGCAAATCCCGTCAAAGCAAACCCCAAGTGTAAAGCAGCTTCAGCTGTTCTGGCTTGACTGTGACGGGCTTGGCCCCAGGCCAGTGAGTTAATTCTGCCTATTAACTAATAGTACAGTACTGTCGGCGAGCATTCATTTTTAAACTTATGGTTTTAACATATCACTTCTCACGTAAACACTTAGCTCTTGATCCCCAAGCACATTGAGGCACAATCTAGCCCTGCTCCAGTCACTAAGGTAATACAGAAGTGGGAAGCAAGGGCAGCAATTAATCCTTTCCCCCCAATGGTGGGTCTGAATGAGAAATCAGATGGGGTAGCCATTTTAAAATGTGAGCAAATCCTCCTGCTCTTCTTGCCTAGCTAAAGCCCCTCAGAAGCTCCGGCTGTGCTGTGGGAAGCAGGCAGAGCAGGAATGGCAAAGGCTATTTTCGACAGCAAGTCTTGCTCGCTTCAGTGAAGGGCCAGTGAGTGGGTTTGAAGGACTTAGCGCAGCAATGTGAGCAATGAACATGGAGCTGGATACAAGCCATTTGATGGCATCTCAGCTATAAGTCGAGTGGATCCTGCTGTAAGTGACAGAGACATTGCAATCGGTCCTAGAAAAAAAGACCCAGCTGCTTAAATTCCCCCCCATCTGCCCTAGACGCACTCCAAATGCCTTTTGGTGACAAGTGTAGGGTTCTGCTCTGTCCCCATTCTCAAGATTGGGAGAGATGCCCTAACCCCCATAGTGGAGCCTTGGCCTCCATGGCCCAGTCACACAATGCTCAAGCCTGTCTCATCAGCTCCATACGTCTATGCCAAGATGTCACACCCAAACGTCACACCCAAATGTCACTCAGAGCTGGGCTCAGCTGGTGTTCGGGGGACACAAGCAAGTGTCTGCCTGCTGGCGATTCAATAGCCGGCGCACTCTTCTCTATCTCCTTACTCAAGTAGTCCCAGGCTAGCCAGAGGGGATCCATCTTTTGGATGAAAAGTTAAACTGAAGGTCTAGGAGGGCTGCCACCTGGCTGGTTTTTGACCGGCCCAGCTGATTTTTCTAGTGCTTTTCTGCTTGCTGGTCAGAAGAAATAATTTCCTGGGTTCTCTGCTGCGCGCATGTGCATTAAGTAATTTTAGCTACTGGCCACACACATTGGCATGTATTTCTTGTACGTGGAAGGTGGCAGGGCTGTTACTAGCCGTCATCTGCACCAGCTGTGGACTGGCCACAGAGCTTCCTTCTCCGAGATACACACCAGACGTGTTCACTACAAGGTCCTGCCAGGGTTGGCTGAGGTTAGCTTAATTAAATTCACCTAGTGGCTGAACAGTATGCTACATAATACGTTTAGCACTTCATCCCATCTCCCCCTCTAAGTTCTAGGTTCCTACGATTTACAAATGACACACTATCACACTGTATTTGACGTTTAATACAGATCAGTCTGTTCAGCGTCTCTGAATCATAATGGTTTTCTAATGACATGACCCGAATGCATAACAACGTGGTCATCTGGGTGTCCATTAGTTGCAACAACTGGCTGTGGTAGGTTTTGAGATTCAGAGTTTTTGGCTATATCTACACTTAAAATGCGACAGCTGTAGCGCATCAGTGTAGATACTCACCACAGTGATGGGGGACTCTGCTGTCAGAGTAGGTAATCCATCTTATTGAGAGGCAGCGGCTGGGTCATTGGAAGAATTCTTCCATTGAGCTACCGCTGTCTACACAGGAGTTAGGTCAGCATAGCTACGACTCTTGGTCAGGATTATTCACACCCCTGAGAGATGTAGCTATGCCGATGTAAGTTTTCAGTGTAGATCAGCCCTTCTTCTCTTTCTGCATCTGCCACCTGTAGAGTTTGCTGTTGACGCTTCTTCCTGAGGAACAAACTGTAGATGTTGATGGTTTCTGTTGAACTCTCCACTGTCAGTCTCAATCGCATCTGAGCTGGGTGCAGAATTATTTTTCTTTACAACAACTGGAGTTCTGCATCCTTTTTCTCCTTGCAGTTTGATACCACCACTGTCACCACATTCTAGACATAGCAGTTCTCTAGCTGACAGCTTGCCTACAGTAAAACCGCTACAGCGCCGCAGTTGTAGCACTTCAGTGTAGATGCAGCCTACGCTGATGAGAGGGGTTCTCCTGTTCGTGTAGGAATCCATCTCCCTGTGGGCTTGTCTACACTTAAAACACTGCACTGAAGCAACACTGTGGTGAGCTGAAGATGTTAACTATACTGGCAGGAAGGTGTCTCCTATCAGCAGAGGTACTCCACCTCTCTCAGAGGCAGCAGCTAGGTTAATGGAAGAATTTTCTCATTGACCTTGCACTGTCTACATTGAAGGTTATATTGGTTCAACTGCGTCGCTCAGGGGTCTGGATTTTTCACACTCCAGAGCAATGTAATTATACCAACCTAATTTTCTGGTGTGGACCAGGCCCAAGAGATGGTAGGTAAGTCAACAGAAGAATTGGTTCATCAACCTAGAGCTGTCTACACCAGGGTTTAGGTTGGTATACAGGGTGTGGATTTTACCACACATAGCTATATTGATGTATGTTCCAGTGTCAACCAGTCTGAGTATTGTCTGCAAAAGTGTTTGTAATCTCTTTTTGCCTTTTTATCTGATGTGGCTGTTCTTTTCTGTCTGGCCATTGTGAAGGTTTGTCAAAGCTGAAGTTCTCTGGGGCATTGAACAGGGGCATGTTGATGAGACCCCGCAACCTTTGTTGCTTTTTTTTCCTTCTGTCTGCAACATTTCTTGCTTTGGTCTGTGTATTTGGAATATTTGTCGCTGTTTTCAGTCTGTTTCTGATCTCTGACACTAACATGTAATATATTTCTTGTATACAGTGGACTGCAGGCCTGCTACTAACAGGTCAGGCTCCTGTATCAGATATAGACTGGCCACAGAGCATCCATCCCAGAAAGATACACACCAGATGTGTTCACTATCGGTATCTACACTGGAATAAAAGATCTGTGGCTGACTCAGGTCAGCTGACTTGGGCTGCAGGGCTAAAAATTGTTGTGTAAATGTTCAGGCATGTGCTGGAGCCTGGGCTGCGAGACCCTCCCACTTCATGGGGTCAGCTGCAGGTGTTTAATTGTTGTGTAGACCTGCCCTATAAGATCCTTTGATGTTCTGCCAGGTTTGGCAGAGGTTTGCTTAACTGAGGTCTGTTGCGCACAGCGCCACCTAGTGGCTGAAATGTGTAATACAGTGTAGCATTCCATTACATGTCTGGGCAGAGGGCATTGTGGCCACTTGGCTGGCAGCCTGGTCCTGCTTTGCATGAGTGCAGCGTGCCAGGGACAGACACCAGCTAATGGGGAAGTAGTGCCTAGTCCTGCCCTGACCCCCTCCAAATCTTACGCAACTTTCCAAGATCTGAGCCCCTCCCAGTGGTTCCCTGGGACCTTGTCCTGCCTACAGACTGGCCTTGTCCCTTGGGACCTTGCCCTGCCCAAAGACCAGAGGGTTATTCTACGCCTTGGAGGTGCCAGCCCTTCCTGTTAATTCACAGAATATATGAGTGTTTCAGCCCCTAGGTCTCTTTAACGTGAGCTGTAAAGACTCGTGCTTTTTAGCACTGGAGGTCGCCAGTTCACTCCCCGATCAAGGTAGTATTTGCATGGTTGTCTTTTGTAAGAAGAGGAACATTAACCATGTCCCCGCTGCAACAAATGGCCAGATTCTCACTCATATCAATTGCATTCCCCCCCTGCCATTTCACAGCATTTGGTCATTTATATTTCTGACACAAGATGTGTGTTGTGAGCTGTGTGCTGTTGTTCAGCTGCCACGCTCCACCCCAGAGTGATTCCAGAATGCTTGGAATCATTTCTGTGTGCATAGCTAAATGACACGAACCCTTTGCAGTTCCCTGCTGTGGCAGCCTGGAAAGGGCCTCATTTTGCTTTAAAGAGTGACTGAAGGCGGAGAGGGGGCGAATTGTTTGGAAAAGCAACAGAGTGAAGAGTGGTGGTTTGGAGCCAGGCCTGGCCAGAGTGCTGGCTTTGAAAGGCTGTGCACAACTGAGGCTGTGCAGGGCCCGGGGGGGAGGTACAGGGGGTGGGGGGGACTTTGTGAAGGGAGCCACTGGTGGGGTGTATCTCAGAGCCCACAGTGGGTTTGGAAAGTGCTGGTAGAAAATAACACCCCACTGGTTGAAAAGATGAATTGAGAGATGCCATCGCAGAAGCAGTTGCCTCCAGCACACCCCGTCTGCGTGTGCTATGGGAATCACTGCTGCAGGGACGCTGGGAGCTTGCCATAAAGACGAAACTCTAGTAATTCCCCTTTACCCCAGACAGGATGGCTGTGCTTTCTAATGCACGCCACTGCATTTCCAAAGGGGAGCTGGGTTGTCTGTATGCTGCTTGCACTTCCCGGCTGCGTGCTCCAGGCAGGATGTGCCGATGGCCATAGCAAGCACTGTGGGTTAATCCCCGTTGCATTTGTGGGATTCCTGTCCCTCCACACCCCGAGGGGGTCAGGTGCAGAGGTTTGCAGCCACTGAGGGCTTTCACTTGGGCACAGAGCGTTTCTAAGCAGCAGCAAGTGTTGCTGATGGGCTGGTCCTGCTCTCTGCAGTTACACACACTTGGCCCAGCCTGTAACCAAGTGCAAGCAAGTAGGGCCTGGTCCAGCTCCCACTGAAGTCACAACAGCTTTTCCATTGGCTTCACTGGGACTTGAATCAGGCCTAGGTTTCTCTGCGGGGAGGGGACACTAATCCCAGGCTGTGCACGTCACTCAGCTGCACTGGCCCCAGCGCTGGGTGTGCTCCTTCACTGCAGGGAGGAATGGCTACTGGATGCACATATGGAGACATCCCACCCTGAGAGCCCCTTGCATGCATCAGCACAGGGAAAGGCCATGGAGTCCTGCCCCGCTTCCATTGGTTCAGTGCATGGAGTGGACGGGGCTCAATTTGACCCAAAAGGCACATTTCACAGTAGCTCCTGATTTTCAAAAGCTCTTTTGGGGGCTGCCATCAGCGTGTGGCTCCCCCTGGAGAGCTGTGTACTCACTGCCCTGGGTGAGCAAAATAATCCTCCAGACAAAGCAAAATCCAACGTTTGGACACATTTTCACAGGCCCGTAGCCTGGCCTCTAGATTTGTCTCCACGTTTTTGCACCCATAACCAGCCCATTCCTGGAAGCGTGTCCCGATTCCTGCTCCGGCAGCCTGCCCTTCCTCTTCAAACTGACACCTGAGTACGTCCAGACAGGCATTCCTTTGTCTGCTTTCAGGGGACCCTGAACCCAGCTCCATTTCTCTGCCTCTGGGCTTCCTCCAGGACTGTAGGAAAGCTTGGGACAAGCCCAGAAATGCTCTCAGTTTGCATCCCTGGATGAGCTCACAAATGCCTAAGCACAGGGTTCCACAGTCTGGCTTGGTTTGAGAACAGGGCCTGTGAGAGCAGGACACACACTAGCCTGGAAGCCCTAGTTTGCCGTCTGTGCTGTGTGGACGGGCCTGTGAGGGGGTGTCTATCCCACACCACCCCTCCACACCTGGGAGGAGATTTCAGCTCGAAAGACAAGCACTGGTTGAAGATGGAGCCCATCTGGGCAGCAGGAGGCAGGGTTGATACCCAGCCAGGAAGGGAGAGCAGAAGGGGCTGCAGTCTCAATCTGAGCCTCGTGAGGAGGAGGGAAAAAAACCAACCTGCATGGGAGCTGAAGCCCTGGGATCCTGACCCAGTGGGAAGGGTTTACCAGAGGGGGTAGAGAAGGAAGCCTGCAGAGGATGGAGTAGGAGGAAGCTCAGGGAAACTGCAGCAAGAGTTGAGGCAGTGTAGACCCGGGCAGCTGATTGTAGGGTCCCTGGGCTGGAACCTGGAGAAGCAGTTCTCCTACCAGCTCCTGGGAAAGTGGCGCAGTCTTTATCGGGAAACTGCACCCGGATGGCTGGTCCTGAGAGAATGTGTTACTACCCCAGAAGGGGAAAACTGTAGTGGGTGGCTGGAGGGCCACACCACGAAAAGCATGGAAACTCTTAGAGGGCAAAGGCAACCAAAGGAAGAGGGCGTCAGACTGGGCAGAGCTAATCCCCAGACACAGCCACAAGAAAGCTCACGAGGAGTGGGGAGGACCCTGTTACAGGGCCGTTGTGCCCAACGGGTCAGAGCGCAGGATAAGAGCCTGCATCCGGCAGCTTCTTTTTGTTTGATGTAACAGATGTTCAGTTCACGTGTGAAGTCTTCTCTGTGGCCTGTAAAGGACTGGCAGCTATCATCCTGTGTCAGTGCCTCCTCGTGGGACCTCGTTTTGTCAGGGTCAGGTAGGCTTCTGAACCTGCTGCCCGGGACACGTCCGCAGCTACAGTGAGCCTGCTGAGGGTTCCCCGCTTTTAGTCCTGCACCGTGATTACTGCACTGAGGTTTGCATTCTCTGCATTCCCTGATCACATGCATATCTGAGCTGGTTTACATATGCAAGGAAGATCTAGTTCAGAGCGAGGCCATCTGAGGATTACACCATGTACGTACGGCATGCAGCGTTTTGTGCTCAGATGGGAGTCACCTTTCCCACCTTGTATGCTAATTGGATGCACTTGTGCAGAGTTCTGTGAAAATCCTTCCAGCTTCTGTAAGTCCCACAGCCATGCGGTCTGCTGAACACACAGGGCTATGCTGGCCTGGATTGGGACGACTGCCCGGGGAGCCCCCGGTTGCAGCTGGATGCCAAACAGTGGCACTGCAAATCACCTGGCCTGCTGCCAGTGCCTTGCATCCATCCAATTTGATCCCCCACGTCCGTGACCACCTCCAGAAATCAGCCTGGTCACAGAACACAGCCACCAGAGGGTGGCAAGTGTGACCATCCTGGGGTTCAGGGCCTCACCTCTGCCATGGGAGAGACAAGCTCACTCCCTACCCTGTCTGATTTGTAGCCAGGGCGTGATCCACAATCTCCCAAGCGAGTGCACTGACCACCAGGCCAGCAGGGCTTCTTTCAATCTCCCCCGTTCCGCTTTGTCTAAACAGTTACTCCAGATGGATGGGCCTTGTATTGCCCAGTGAGGGGGGCCCTCATGGGCAAGACCCAGGTTTGAGTTTCCATTGCTTGCTGGGGAGCAGAGACTTGCTGGTGAGTCTCCCAACCCGTGGGCTATTGGCTATTGTGACACACACCCTCTCTTGTTCAAAGGCTGTGCTGTACCTCCCCCACCATCCGCACCCACCTCTCAGCATCCTGTACCTGGCCCTCCTGCTCCTGAGACTGAGAGGCCGCAGGTCTCAGGCATGCTTCGAGCACCCCTTCTGAATCAGGTCCTGCTGGCGGGAGAGGCCTGGTTTGAGGGGGCCGCTAGGGCTCCGAGCCGCTCCTTAGATACAGGGCATCAGGGCTTAGCAACCTCGCGAATGCCAGTTGGTGGAGACTGAGGCACTTGTGGGGTCAGGCAGCAGCTAAGCAGGGTTTGGAGACGGTCAGTGGGGTAGTCAGGAGCCAGAGTCACTCGGGGGCTGTTGCTCTGAGCCTCCTCGCTGCCTAACCCCGCAGGGCATGGGAGGATGGACCCGTTAAACAGGGAGCTGCTCGGTGGTAGGGGCCCAGGGGCCTAGCAAGGACTGAAGTGAGGGGAGCTGGTAGCAAAGGCAAGGAACGCGACAAAGCCCAATCTCAGGCAGAGGAGACTGGCTACCCCCGCTGCTGTACATCACCGCTAGAAGCAACCTGAAAGAGCGCAGGCATGGGCTGTGTCAATCTGAGCAAAGCCACAGAGGAGAGAGACCCTCAGGCCCAGCGAGTGACACCCCCACATAACAGACAGAAGGCGCGCCATGGCTCTCTAGCACTGGGGGTGACTCATTGGCCTGCTAGAGCTAGGCAGGTATTCAGGGGCTGTGGGTTTGATTCCCACCACAGCTGGCCTTTTGCCGACCACTGGCAATTTTAAAATCCAGATCGGACGTTCTTCTAAAAGCCCTGCTCTAGGGATTATTGCGGGGCCCTTCTCGGGCCTGTGACACAGGAGGGCAGACTGGGTGATCATGGTGGTCCCTTCTGGCCTTGGAATCTATCCTCAGCGGGCTGGGTCCCTCACCCCACACCAGGGACAGCTGGGGTGGCCTTTGTAATCCTCAAAGGGATACTGAGCTGGAGGCTGGGAATCCATCAGCTCCAGGGGTATGTCGGCCTGCTGTCCCACAGGGACGCTAGGGATGTGAGCGAGCTGCTCTTGGGAGGCATCACTGTGTAGGGGAAACCCAGCACGTTTTAGATGGCTGGAAACAGTCACGTAGGACAGCAAATACAAACGCTTTTGTTCATGACTGAGATAAGCTGGTGAGGAAGTGTTGTTTAGTGCTTAGGACCGTGGCCTGGGGGTAAGCGCTCTGGTTCTAGAGAAGGGGCCAGCCATTTTTTGTTCCTGACCCTCCTATCCCATGCTGCCTCCTATCCCTATCCCTCCTATCCCATACTGCCTGCACGAGACAGGGAGGCACTGCAGAGGTGGTGACAAGTGCTTAGAGTGTGGACAACACACACAAAGGCTGTAGCTTCCTGGAATTAGTTATCTTTGTGCCAGATTCATTCCTGACATTGTAACGGCAGCCACAGCACTGCGGAAACTTGCCCAGAAAAGCCACAGCTTGACAGTGGGACAGGGAGAATTCGAAGCACGGAAGACGAGGCGTGGCATGTGATAATCCTAGAGGGTAGACGTGAGTCACTGCTGATGCCAGCCTGGTTGGCATGGGGTTATATGAAATCTGGAACAACCAGTATGGTTTGTAAGCCGAGGCCTCCCTGGGGGACTGCTGTTACTCACAGACACAACAGGCACTGAGATCATCTATGTGCTTGTACCGCAACTGGCCCTGAGGGGGCTTCTGGGCACTACCACAACTGAAATAATAGGAAATTATAACAATCGTCCAAGCAGGGCGACCTGGATACTGTGGCTGTGACACTGGAATCTGGAACCCGCTTACAAGTCAAGACCTACAAATGTAGGAGACACGTGTTACAATAATGTGGTCTTCAAATAGGCTGGGAGATGCGGTCTGACTAGAGAGCCTGGTCAATACAGGAGACTGGGGAGCTGAGGTACACAACTACAACTTTCAGGCGGTGCTTCGGCGACTCAGGAGGGCATAGATTAATGTCAAAGTGACCCAAAACGAAGCATTTCAATTCAACTCAGTTGGACAAACTGATATGTTTCAACCCAAAATATTTCATCTAGATTTTTCGCAGTGGAAAATAAATAAAAAGAGCAACATTGAAATTTTCCCAGGGAGAACTTCTGTTTTGTAGCAACTGCATTTTCTGTCAAAAACCCACTTTGATGGAGAATTCCCAACCACTGTACTGGCAACGTAGGACCCAGGGGTTTTGTAGTTGTGGAACTGGTAGTTCTGGGGAATTTACTAATAAGGGCATTTGGTTATCTGACAAAGGGGATTATACTGTGGAAAGCCCTAGCTGTCAATTGTGTACGAACAGGATACACTTAACTGGCTCACAGGAAGCAATAAAGTAATTTGAAGGCGAGTCGGGGAGAATGTGCGAGTTCCGGAGTCTGTTCCGTCACCGCATTAGATAAGCAAAGACAGCAGTGATCAAGGCCAGTCTCTGAGTAAGGCTGCCAAGTGGGAGTTCACTAGTACAGAGGCTCAAGCCAAGAATCTCAGGGAACTGACTGGAGCTGAGCTAGGGTGTAATTTGGAGAGCAGTGAGGGAACAGCTTTGCAAGAGCCCTCTGGTGCCAGCCATGCCAACTTTCTCCAGTGTTCCCTCTGGCCAACAGGTGAGATTAGGGCAATTGGAGGAGCAGGGAGCAAAGGACTCAGACCAGGGGTTGCTGCTTGGAGACAAGGCCAGGGGACGGTGTGGTGGGAAGAGCTTAATTTCCAACCTCAGGGCTAGCTTAGTACAGCCTTGGACGCAGCGACTGTGGGCATCAGCTAAACCCAAAAGCCGTGAGAGCCACTGGCTGAGATTACAGGCAATATTCTCATAATGCCCCTAAAGACTCAACATCTCCTTCTACCTCTGCATATCGGATGTTTCGATCCTGAGCAGGCATCAATCAGCTTAGCCCCACCAAAGGAATTGGCACCACAGCACTTTATGCTGGCCGAGGATCCAGCCCTTGGGATAGCGTGGGCACGTGAGGAGTGTTTGGGGACACTTGAGACAATGGGGTCTCTCCATCCTTGTTCATCTCCTGAGGGTGCCTGCGAAGCGACTTGTTGGATTGATGTGTCTCCAGATAGGCCTCGCTCCTCTTCACTGAGAGCCTGGGAGGAGGAAAGAGTTCTTTCTGCACGCTAAAGCTCTAGTGACCTTGTCATGTCTGAGTGCACTGGTGACTGCACATCCCCGCCTGGACATCCCTCAGAGCTGAGCATGTGCAGTGGCAGGGGAATAAAGCTCGCTAAGCCAGTCTCCTGGAAAGATGACTTTAAAGGTTTGAATGTCTGAAGACCCCGCTCAGAGTCAGAAGATGAGTCAATGAGGATAAAAGGGAATCTGTGCAGAAAGAAACGTGGGCCAAAGTCAAGCTAAGTTGAACTTTAACAGAAAGGTGAATGCGTTTCTCAGCTCCCTGACGTCGCCAGGAGCAGAGAAGGCTCTGTGGCAGGGTGTGGGATGTGCAGCTTTTAATGGCTTATTCATTTTGCAAATTCCAGACAAGCTGTTTCAGCCAGCTGTGCCGTTTGAGAGGATTTCACCTCTGAGATGGGCAGTGAAAAGCCTGGGGACGCTGCAAGGAAATCTATGCTCATGAGTATATCCTCGTTTCAGGTGTACCTAGATTTTCTGGGACTGCAAAAATTCCATTCTCTGCATGTTTGCGCAGCGCCTTGTTCTCAGCTGGTAGCGGTGTATGCACACGCTGCCAAATGCCTACAGCGGTACCTGAATGCTGCACATGCGCATACGCGGCATGTGCTGTTGGATCTCTTGGGGATTTGGTAGTCAGCCATGAGCTGCCCAGAAGACTGGGAGGGGCACCGAGCGATATCAGATCCTTCTCTCACAATGACACCAGAGGAATGACTGAGTCCTGCCTTGTGGAGCTCTGCAAGGCTCCGATCTCTCTCCCCAGCTGATCCAGTCCTCATGGTAGCTGCATGCAGCTGACACATGCAGGGGTCATGCTAACCGTACCACCACCCAAATGCCCCTGGGCAGCCCTAGCAGGGAGGAGAGCGGCTGAGTGAAAGCGACCGGCTGAAGCTAAACCCGGCCACCGTGGAAGAGATGTTAGTGGAAAGAACTCACCCAGTTCACTTCCTCATCCCCAGTTAAGTGGTGAGCTCTCCGGCTGCAGCTTGGGGCCCTTCTGGGGCACTATTCACTGTAACTAGATTGGTTCCCAGAGAGAACTAGCTGCCGGAAGTTATTCTTCCACCCAGGGGACTGGCTCCATCCTGGCTTGGCCACAGGGATCTGTACAGTCAGGGCATCCAGGCTTAGCCAGTGCAACTCATTCTGCCTGGGAATAGTGATGAGGGCCATGAAAGAGTATGTGTAGCCGATTCAAACTGCAGCAGAATGTCACCCCAATGATCCAGATACTGTAAATGGCTGCCCTGAACATCAGGTCTAATCCAAAGTCCTGATCCTCATCTTCAAAGACCTCAGTGAACTGGCTTGAGATCACCTCTGAGGCCCCCTCTCCACCCCTGTGAACACAAGAGTGTTCTTCCAAAACAACTTGCTCTGTGGCAACGGGGGCATTGTCTACTGCAGTGGTGAGACTTGGGCAACTAGAACGCAGAGCTCTCGAAGCGGGCAGCCCTGGTTTGGAGCAGCATCCCGGGGGAGACTGGCATGTGCACAAATCTCACCATTGCAGGTGAAAATGCAGCAGTCACCTCTGGGCCAGAGCTCGTGGACAGTAGGAGCTAATGCCAAAAATATTGGTAACAGCAAAGCCCACAGAGCTTTCCCTCCTGTCAGAGGAGAGATGAGCCCAACTAGCCACAGGGATAGATCTAGCGACATGCCCAGGGGATTCAAGGTCCTGGGGTGCTTAGCAAATGGTACGTTCTGAGCCAGAGACTAGATGGATCTGTAGCCCCCGGGGTGTGAGAGACGACACTAACCACTGCATGTTGCATGTAAAGCCTGCAGCGCACAGCAGCGCTCAGAGAACATGTCTAGATTTGCTGGCCCCCTCAGCTGTCCCCTTCCTGGAAGCCCTGTCCCCTTCCAGAATCCATCCAGTCCCTTGCTGGGCCTGCTGTACACAGTCCTGCCCTAGATATTTCCATGGGAGACATGCTGCCCATTACCTGGCCAGCCCATCAGCCACCTCTGCACTCAGGGAAAACAAAACTAGCCCCTGAATATGCGCCAAACTGTGTCACAATCCACCCGGGAACACAGGGCTGGGGAGGTGTTAGCCACTGCTATATCTCTCCCTTCCGCAGGGAGGGGTGCTCCCTGGCTGCAGCCCCTTCATGCCCATGTACCAGTAACACCCTCTGCAGCAGTGCGCTCCAAAATCATGGACAGAATCTGATGGGGAAACTGCCAGCCAGGCCTGCCCAGGACAGCACAACCCTGACATCCCCCAGAGCTGCTGGCTTAGGGGCCAGCCCTCAGCAAGGGGGGACAGCTTAGTCCCTGCTGCCCTCCCTGACGGCTGCTGACACCATTCACACTCCTGTCTGTCTCACTGACTGCATCTTGAGGGGCCTGGTCCTCTCACCACTGGTTGTGTCTTTCCCTTCTTCTCTACCAGCAGCTTCTTTCCCTTTCCTGATGTCCCCTTCCGGCTTGTCCCAGAGCAGCCATTTGACCAGCCCAGCCTAATTTCATTTATTAGAAATTTCAACAATACAGAGCAAACTCCAAACTGGAACGGCAACTGGTTCTGTAGTCCCACCAGCCAGGAAAGGCCACCCCCTACTTCTGGCTGGTAAAGCTAGAAATAGACACAAGCTTCTTTCGCTGCGGTAAATAAAAAATTCCACGTTGCACAGAACGGCAAGAACATTTAGTTTCCCCCAGAATTCTCTGTAGCACAACAGAGCATGTGCAGGCTTCACCCTGGTAAGGATCTCGACCACAGCCACAGCCCCACTCTCCAGTTACTTGCAACATTACCACCAGAAGGCACAAAACCAAACCAAGCCCTGAGCTGGGTCTCAGGAGGCTTGGATTGAATTCTCAGCAGTACCAGAGCATCACTGTATGGTGAATCGCTGTGCGTGGTGGTTTCGGCAGTGCTCAGCATTGGCTTAAGTCTCCCCCCAGGAAAGGTGCTGGGCCGGCATTGGATACTTTGGGGATTCCACTCAGTTCCCTGGCTATACAGTGGAGACGATCCATCTCTCCCTCACAGTGCTTGTTGTGAAGATCTATCCATTAAAATGTCTGTGAGCTGCTCAGATGCATCGGTCAGATCTGGTCAGTCGGATATTACAGCAGCATATAGGTGGCATGTGCATTCTGCTGTCTATCAGTAAACTACCACAGATCACAATGATCCCCAATCAGCTGGGCCAAAGATCACCTAATCCATGTGTAAGCTTTGAGCCGCTTCACATAGTGGTGGTGGAAGGCCTAATTTCTTGTGCTAACAGCTAACTAGATGCCCAGTTGACCTGCAAGGACTTGGGAATAGCTCTTCAACGTGCACTGGATCCGTTTGAAAATATTGATAATGATTACATTGGTTAATTTTTATGGTGCTAAAGTTTATATGTCTGGTGAAAACCCATTTCCTCTTCTACTGGAGAAGGGTCTAACAGATAGAAATGATTCTAGCGCCTCTCAGGGAACACATTACTTTTTCTTAAGGTCCAAATATGTTCTTGGAACACATAGGGCAATGGCTCTCAACCTTTCCAGGCTACTGTATCCCTTTCAGGAGGCTGATTTGTCTTGAATACCCCCCAAGTTTCACCTCACTTCAAAACTACTTGCTTACAAAATCAGACATAAAATACAAAAGTGTCACAGCACACTATTATTGAAAAATGGTTTTACTTTCTCATTTTTACCATATAATGATAAAATAAATCACTGGAATGTAAATATTGTACTTACATTTCAGTGTGTAATATATAGAGCAGTATAAACAAGTCATTGTCTGTATGACATTTTAGTTTGTATTGACTTCGCTAGTGCTTTTTATGTAGCCAGTTGTAAAACTAGGCAAATATCTAGATGAGCTGACGTACCACCTGGAAGACCTCTGTGTATCCCAGGGGTACGTATACCACTGGTTGAGAGCCACTGATGTAGGGCATTTGGAACCCAATCAAAGTGGAAAATCACTAACTCGTTAGAATAAATGAGAGAAAGAAAGAGAGAGAGGAAATTGCAAGAGGTGCAGGAAAAGAAATGAGAAGAAAAAGTCTGTGAGCTGCAAGCAGCACTCTGCTGTACCCCATCTCTGCTGCTGTGATGAGGGGCAGAAGCTGAGCCTAGGGGCTGATAGGACTTTGAACAGTATCCTGGAAGCTATTGAACAGCTCCAAGCTGGTGGAATTGCAGACCCTGGTGGACTCTCCAACAATTGCTGTAGAAAAATTTCTAACGCCCTCAGGCCCTGGGTATGCAAAATGTACCATTATTGCAGACTAACAAGGCCTCCACACCTCCTCTCAGGCTTGGCTTCAAGGGAGTTGCACCGGAACCTGCGTCAGGCTACAGTAATTGTCTTTCCCCCAAAGATAAAAAGCTGCACTGTGCCTCTCTTTCAGAGGCAGGAAAGAGATTCGCCTCTCCACAGCCTCAGCCAGGGGGATCTTAGAGAACCCCGGGTCTGGCCTGGGTTTGATGGCTGTCCCACTTTCCATGTCCTGGGAGAGGTGATGGATTACACGCCCCTGGTGTGGACTTGATTACACCTGTATAAAGGTGCTATTCCCACCCAAGAAGGTGAAGGACTGTCGTAGGATAAAGCTCCTTTTGCCCAGTACAGCCACATCCTCTCCAGGGCTGGTACCAGGATACATTAAAAAAATCACCCCCAACCCAAATAGTTACATGAGTCAAACTTTTAAGTGAGGACCAACCCTAAGTCCCTGATTCCTAAGAGACTTAGGAATCTAAACCTCATTGGCTTTCAGTGAGAATCGGGCACCTCACTTCCCTGGTTGCTTGTGAGAATTCCACCCGTAGTCTCCTAAGTCACTTAGGTGCTGTTGCAAATGTTACCCCCAGTCAGTCTTGTTGTATCCCATGCAGCTGGGCGCAGTCCAAAGAGATTGTTCAATAATGGGGGCCCAGGACAGAGCCTGGACTCAGAGTGGGCATTTCAATGTGTTTCCTGGGAGTTCGGGCCACTACCCTTCAGTTCTGCTTCTGCATTTGTGCCTGGAGAGTGAGGGTCACACATTTTTGCATTCTATTATATCCCTCCATAGTGTACTAGCTTCAGGGAATGTGCAGAAACAATTAAAAAATCTCCCCCTCTGCTTCCCCCTCCTCCCCAGTCTCCTTTGGCTGAGCTGTGGACACTGGGAACTGGGCTAACAGAGCCGCGCACAGCTTGCTTCCCCTCCCTCCTTGGATTGTGGGATTCCCTTCCAGTAACCAAGGCTTTCAGGCTCCCCCACCCCCTCTTCTGCCAGAGCCGTCAGCAGAGCTGTATTTACTGCCAGGATCTCCAGGCCAATGTGGCGCAGCCTTTCTTCCTTTTCATCCCATTTTAATTCCTTGAATGCTTTTTTCTTGTTTTAGCAGAGCGGGAGGAGTGACAGCCCTATCCCCCTCAGCCTGGGGAATCTCTCCCAGCAGATGGGGCAGGGATAAGAATACACATACAGTCAAGGCCCCTAAGAGGATTTGCTCGATGCCCTTTCATTTCAGCCCTTTGTATGCTTCTCCGCTGCTGTAGGACGCCTCCGAATTCTCTGTCTCTCTCCCTTCCACTCCAAAAGAAAAGAATGTGCCTATAAAGGCCTTGTTTGTTCGACTTGTTTAAGGGAACCATATTGCTGTAGGTGCCGAGGGCCCAGGCATGACAGAATTGCCCCTTTGAGAAAGGGTGACATGCAGCTCCCTCCTGGGAGAGCGGCTGAGCGGGGCGGCTTAGCTTGGCTCTGTGAAAAAGGTTTCAGTTGCATTTCAATGTTCATTGAACCCTGAATCCCAGGCACTGTTTTACCAGGGCTCCCCAGCCAGACAAAGCGTTCTGGGGCCACCAGGGCAGAGGGTGGGAAGCAGCAGAGTGAGGCACTGTGAATCTCTATCACCTCCCGGACGCAGGCCCCTGGGAAAGGAAGAGAGCCCACTGCATGGATTACTTGAGTCTTGAAGCAGGCCGTTTGTCTCTAATGTGCACATACCATTGGAGTTGGGAACTGTCAGGCCTGAGCTCTGTGCAGCACAGGGAATGTTGCCTTCCCTATGACATCTAGTGGCAAAGCTTGGGAAAAAGTGTCTGCTCTGTTTTTCCCTGCCTGAGCATGGCCGTCCCCTGCTGGGACATTTTGCTCTTTGTATTCCTGCTTCTAAAGAGCAGACAGGCTCCTGATTAACAGGGAAGCAAAAACAAATGGCACAATAGGTGCAGCAGCTGAGAGACGTCAAACAGTCCTCCCCAAAACGTGTGCTGCCCTTGTGCATTGGGCCGGGCCACAAGCAGGGCAGGGCCTTCCTCCCCATGTGTGCAGGGAGAGCAGAGCCAAAAGGGACAAGTGTCACAGGGCTGAGTGCCCCAAGACAGTTGAGTCCAGGAAAAGCCATGGATTCACGGTGTCCAAGTGACCCAAGGATCAAATGATGGACTGATGCAACTGATCTGCAGTGGGAAATTCCCACCAGAATTGTCAGAAGCTCTTTTCCCGTTCCACTGGCCCTGCAAGGGTTTGGGTCTTGTGGATCCAGTTTGTGTTTTCAGTGAACTCTGCAGCATAAGAGATCAGCTATAACAGACTGGTATCCTCAGGAGACCGGGCACAGAGGGGGTCCCTTCACTCACCTTTCCCAGGGGTTTCAAATCGACACATACACCTGGAACAGAAACACACACGCACACCTGCCTAGGCCCAGACTGGGAAAATCTGCCAATTAGAAGCCAGGTCTTCAGGACCCAGGCTTGCTGATGTTCCCACCGTGCCATGGAGAGCACAGCTAAGGAGCCCTGGGGAGGGTAGGTGACAGAGGAAGTACCACACAAGGGAGTCAGAGGGACAATACCCTGCAGCCCTCTGATTGGGCAAGCACCCCATTTTACCCCAGGGGTTGCCCTTGGAAGTTGTTTGGGCCACCACAAAGACTTTGGCCCATTGCCATTCCAGACTTCACCTTATCGCCTGACCCTGACCCCGGCCTGGTGCTATCTCTAATCTCTACTCTCCAGCTCTGGCCTGAATTTGACCCTGACTCTTGCTTACCAGACCTGGCTGTTGCAATTCCTCTGACCCCTGCTCAGCGACTACCACTAGGCCAAACTGCCTACGCCCTGCTCCTTACACACACGCTTGCTCATACACATGCATATATGCCCTTGTGCAACCACACAAGCCCACGCATGTATGCAAAGATATGCTTATGCACACATTCCCTATTCAGATCCCTACAGACACACACAAATGCAAACAAATGTGTGCATGTGAAGACACATACTGTGTCATGCACCTTTCAGATCTTCCAACTGATGCATAACACGCACCATGTGCTGTTAGCAGCCCTGAGAATGTTTGCAGTTGCAGGGAGCAAAGTGATGAACCAAACACCTACCAGCTATAAAAGAGCTAGGTTTGATTGGGTGAGTGACAAGGCTATTATTAATTATTATTATGTAAGCAGGGTGTGAACAGACCCTCTCCTGCCCAGTTGGCATTTGCATGAACACACCCACCCTGCTTAGATGTTCAGCACAATGGGACTGCTTTGCCCAAATGATCCCTTTGACTAGTACTGGGTTACAAATGTTGTTCCCCTTATCATATGAGCAAAGGGCAGCAGAACTGTGATGAGCCTGTCCTGATTGAAGGGTGACTATCTGAACGGACCTGGCTAAGCCATGGGCTCAGATGCCAGAGCCCTGTGAAGGTGGATAACAGGTGGGGACAGATATTCCTGCCTGGAAGTGTGGGCGCTGCCTAAGACCCCAGGCATGGTTTAACCTCCCTTGTCCCATTGCTCAAAGAGAGAGCTAATTAAGAGTCTACAGAAACTACATCTTGCATCTGACGAAGTGGGTTTCTGCCCACGAAAGCTTATGCCCAAATAAATTTGTTAGTCTTTAAGGTGCCGCAGAAGTCTTGTTGTTTTGCTGAAAACAGACTCACATGGCTACCCCTCTGGGACTTGTTTTGTTAAGTGATCGTTAGAGCTGAAATAATCTACTGTGGGACAGCATCCCTGCCCCTGCCCAGCTTGAGCACTGAGGTTCACTTGGTGAGAGTTGACAGTCACTGAGGGCTGAGAATCTGAGAACTGGGTGGAAGCTCAGGACACCGACCAACAGAGGTCCTAGGGGAGAAGCAGGTGGTAGCAGAAGATGGTGGCGTGCAGCAAAGCAGCTGGTAGATCGGCTAGCAGACTGGCTGACAGAGCGGCAAGCAGGCAACTAGCAGAGTGGCCTGCCGAGCAGCGAGCGGCCATCCAGAGGTGCATCAGGGCAAGGCTGCTGGACAGCAGAACGAGGCTGGGAGGTGAACTCCGCAGCTGCACCTTTGGACCCTGGGTCTGCCCTGACTAAGGACACCCCCTCTGAATGGGATGCTCTGAAGGGAGGAGCACATTAAAGGAACTTCTTGTTGCTGGACTTAAGAACCTGAAGCAAAAGGAAACTGCCCAACGTACTCTTGGGTGGGCATTTTGTTCATGGCTTTGTGAGTGTGAATCCTGCGTGCGGCGGTTTCCCAAGTCAATGCCATGTTACTTTCCCCCTTTTGGGTAAGTCTCTCTTCTACCCTCAGTCTCCGTGCTCACGAGAGGGCAATTGGTGCCTCTAGAAGCGCCCAAGAGTGGTGTGTAATTGTCCCAGGTTACTGGGTGGGGGCTTGAGCAGGTTTTGTGTTGTATTGTTGAAAGAAACCCCTAGATACTGAACCCAGCCTTTGTTGCTGCCGACTCTGACTGGCAGAAAGGTTACAATTATTTATTTGTGTTATTGAAGCCCCGTCATGGACAAAGACCCCATCTGTGGGCTTCCCTCACACTCACAGCTGCCCAAATTCCATAGCTGGCAAGCTTTGTGCCTTGGCCAGTGGGATATTTTACACAAATTATTGCATGAACTAATTTGCAACTAATTTGCATATCATAGAAATGTAGAACTGGAAGGGACCTCGACAAGTCACCTAGTCCAGTCCCCCGCACTGAGGCAGGACTAAGTATTATCCAGACTATCCCTGAGCGGTGTTTTTCTAATCTGTTCTTAAAAACCTCCAATGATGGAGATTCCTCCGTCTCCCTTGGGAATTTCTTCTAATGCTTAACTACCCTTCCTAAACTGTAACCTAAATCTTTTTTGCTGCAGTTTGAGCCCATTGCTTCTTGTTCTGTCCTGAGTGGTTAAGCAGAGCATTTTGTCACCCTCCTCTTTATAACAACTTTTACGTACTTGAAGACTTTTATCATATCCCCCCTCTGTCTTGTCTTCTCCGGACTAAACAAACCCAGTTTTTTCAATCTTTCCTTGTAGGTCATGTTTTCTAGACCTTTAAGCATTTTTGTTGCTCTCCTCTGGACTTTCTCCAGTTTGTCCACATCTTTCCCAAAATGTGGTGCCCAGAACTGGACACAATACTCCAGTTGATGCCTTGGCAGTGCTGAGCAGAGCAGAAGAATTACTTCTTGTGTCTTGCTTACAACACTCCTGCAATACAACCCAGAAGGATGTTTCCTTTTTTTGCAAGAGCGTTACACTGTTGACTCATATTTAGTTTGTGATCCACTATAACCCCCAGTTCCTTTTCTGCATCATCTTTCTATGCAGTCATTGCCCATTTTGTATTTGTGCAATTGTTATTCCTTCCTAAGTGGAGTACTTTGCATTTGTCTTTATCGAATTTCATCCTATTTATTTCAGACCATTTCTCTAGTTTATCAAGCTTTATCATTTTGAATTCCAATCCTGTCCTCCAAAGTGTTTGCAACCCCTCTCAGATTGGTATCACCTGCAAACTTTATAAGCTTGCTCTCTATGCTGTTATCCAAATGATTCATGAAGATATTGAACAGAACTAGACCCAGGACAGACCCTGTGGGACTCCACTTGCAATGCCCTTT
Organism: Mesoclemmys tuberculata; assembly: GCA_007922155.1. Taxonomy (NCBI): domain Eukaryota; kingdom Metazoa; phylum Chordata; order Testudines; family Chelidae; genus Mesoclemmys; species Mesoclemmys tuberculata. Next base: position 13,442,684 of record ML675630.1, read on the forward strand.
CAGCTTGATTATGAACCTTTGATAACTACTCTCTGAGTATGCTTTTCTAATCTGTTGTGCACCCGCTTTATAGCAGTAGGAGATATTTCCCTAATTTGTTTCTTTGCCAGTTATGTGAGACAGTATCAAAAGACCTACTAAAGTCAAGGTATATCACATCAAGAACCAGAAACTTCAGTTTGGGTCAACACAGCCTGCCCCAAGCAGTGGTTGAGCAGCTTTGGGTGTGACTGGCTAGGTGGGAAGGTGCTGTAATCTGGGTGTCTGGAGAAGATGCATGGGTGTTGAAGGTTGGTCGTGTTAAGTAGATGTGAAGGTCTTGGAGGGCATCTGGGATGTAGCTAAGTGGATGTGAGAGGGTGTGGAGGCAAATGGGGTGGAGACGTTGGGGGATCTGCAGTGCATGGCTGGGCACTGGCGAGGTTTGTGTTGGCATAACTGAGAGTGATAGGTGCTGATTGTTGCTGGATATTTGCTGGGTCCCTGGGAGGTTGGGGGCTGCTGGGAGCATGGGGCACATTGCTGGAGCTACTAATGGGGGTGGATACTGAAATTCTTGGGGTGGGCTTCGTGTAGCTGATTGGGAGGGAGAGGAAGCCTGCTGCTGCCATCTTCTCCTGGCAGCTTCTTGCTGCCTGGAATCCAGCAGAGGAAGCAAAGAGAAGGGAAGCAGAGGCCACCTGGCTGCCTCCTCAGTAGGTGCCACACCGGTTCCACATCGCAGGAAAGCACATCGGAACATAAGAAGGGTTTGGCCCAGTAGGGCCAATGGTCCATCTAGCCCAGTGTTCTGTCTTCTAACAGGGCCAGGAGCTTCAGCGGGAGTGAATAGAATAGGGTGATCATCAAGTGATCCACCCCCTATTGTCCAGTCCCAGCTTCTGGCAGTCAAAGGCTTAGGGACACCCAGAACATGGGCTTGTACAACTGCAGGCAAATGCTGTTGCCTTCAGGATGAAATTTCAGGCAGTTGGCAGCCCTGACATTCAACGCACCACTGGGGACAGACACTGTGAAGATGCTAGTTGTGGCTCCATAGTTAAGGCTGAGCTGCATTTTACACTTTACCTCAGGGATTCAACCTCTTTTCTGTGTATGAAAAATACAGAATATCCTCCCCAGAAGCACGGCTCTGACTCTGTGTGACCAGCTCTCAGGTTCTGATCCTGTGTCTCAGAATAGGTGGTGCTTTTTTTTAAAGACTCACCTCCTGGAATCCTGTGATTAGGTGTGACTCTCAGCTTGCATTTTTTTTTAACAAGGGGAAGAGTCTAGCCCTCCAAGTTACAGAGAAAAGCCTGGAAATATTACTCAGGTGTGACCCACAGGTTCAGAAACTAAAAGGCAAATATGCAGAACACCAAAATTGTTATTTAACCCCCCCCCCTCATGATTTTAAGCAAACATCATGATTTGGGGACCTGACTCATGATTTCTGAATGTTTGGGTTGGCAACACTGCTTATTCTTTGAGCACAGGATGACTTTTACGAGAATCTGTAGTAATTACTGAATTCATTGAGGACTTAAAATTAATTTTTAAATGGATCCTTTAAGAGATTTAGCATTCAGTGTCAGATTCACCTCCCTGCCCCACGAAATGATTTCAGTAATGAAATAACACTCTTCCAACTTCCCCTATAGTTAAGTCACTGATATCTTATGCATGAGCTACATTTGAGGAAGTGTTTTATTGGGCATTTTTGGCTGTTACTCCTCAGAACTGAAAGTCTCTTCTGCAGCAGAAGTTGAATAATAAATCTTTAGAGAATGCCAGGAACTGCCCTCTTTCAAAATCGCTGTTCACATTGTTCTCAGTAGGAATGAGGCCACAGTCTGCCCTCCGTTAAGATGGTCTTCTCAACATGGCTACCATACCCCACTGTTCTCAATGAGACTGTAGCAACAGGCCACTTCTAGCACAGCTGGCCAGTGCCTCCATTCACTTGGTCTTCACAGTGCACTTCTCTGCCACCTGACAGCACAGAGCGGGAGACCCTCTGCTCTGCTCAGCTTGGATGCTCAAGCCTGATGGGAGGAGATGGCCATTTTGTAGACAAATTCTTGGTGAGTTTTTCTGATGCGGATTTTATGCAGCAGCCTTTGCTAACTGAGATACTTTCATTTATTAAAAATAACAGCAAACAGTGAACACTCAATATTCCTGTTCACCAGATCTACTCAACATGGTGGACAGGACAGAGAGGAGGGGAGGGGATGTGTGTGCAGGGGTATCTGAAGTGCAAGAAGAAGAGGGAATTTGGGGTGCTAACTGGGGAATGTGGAGATTGCAGAAAAAGGAGGGAATTTGGGGCTGCAGAGGAATGTGGAGGACAGGAAGGGGGTAAAGGAGAGTGTTCACTTAAGCAGCTTTGTTCTGCTAGGGTCAAGCAAAGCAGCTATCAACCTAACTCAGACCCATATGGTCTGGCTGCTTTGTGCTGCTCTAGAATGGCCAAAGGCAGCCAGATCGTAGCGATGAATCTGAATTTCTAAAAATATACTTTAAAAATGAAAAAAAGGCTGAAGGTTGTTACTCCGTGTCTTCAGGTCAGTTCTCGTCATGCTGGCGGTTGGACGGCGTGGAGGCCCCGGAACACATTATGTGCCACCACAGTGTTCTCTCCTGAGCCAAGTCTGGTGCGTTACGAGGTAGGATGCCTGTGAAGGACAGATGACCCTTGACACTGTCTAGTCATTGTATTTTAGGTCTTCCATGGGCTCTTTTCCATCCTGTTTTCACTGGGTCGAAGTTGAAGATGATTCTGGCGGGGAAGTTGGCAGGGACTCAGGGCAGATGACCATAGTGCCTTAGAGAGTGCTGGCTGGCCGTTTGAGAGAGCGGGGCCTGTTTAGTTCGGAAGTGGGTCTCTTCACTCTTCCATGTCTTCAAAGAATTAGAAATAACACGTGGGAACAGTTGCTCTGGGGGCTGGAAACCAGCTGGGGCAGAAAGACGGCGGGATGGAGTTGCTCAGGGGACGGAGAGAGGCAGCCAGCTCAGCAGATTCCATAACAGCCCCCACAGCCAGGAGGATCTGGCAGCCCGGGAGCTACCCTTACCCAAAGTGTCAGGCATCCTGCCTATAGGCTCTCCTCGCACATTCATGAGGCCCCGGGTGAATGTCAAGCATCCAGCAGTGTCCCAGGAGACAGATAGGGTTGGGCCTCACTCTCCTGGGCCCCAGTCCACTGCACAACCACCCCGAGTTCTCAACTGGACTAAGCTGGAGATACAGGTGTCCGCTTGGCTGGGGCCTGGACAACCCCTTCTCTCTCCTCAGGAGAGGGTGCTGTTAATCATCAGGCAGGGCCTATCTGCTACGATGGACCAATTGATTGATTGTGTGCTTGTGTATAGCGCAGTGCCTAGGAACTGAGAGAACTCCTCCCTTGGGACGTGCTTGGTGTGAGGACAGTGCATGCAGAGGTCACAGCGATGCCAGGATGCTGCACTGTCTTGGCTCTCTCCTTGTACCCAAACACTGTCCATGCTCCGACACCAGCTTAATGCTGAGCCCATTCTCGAGCGCCCTGGCCAGTCTCCGGGGAAAGCCTGGATTTTGTTTGGTCAGGAAAGTACTGGGTTACTGTGAGTGCTCGGGGCCTACCTTTGGGAGAGGGCAGGCAGAGCCCGGATTGTGTGTGCACCTAGACCCACCCCTTCCAGCACCAGACTTCTGTCCAGTGATCCAGGCCAGCCTGGCGCACATGTTCCTTAACTGCCTTCAGGGACTCCAGTGAGACTGGCATTCCTTTACACTGACCACAACAGTTGCCCCCAATACCTCTCTGATTAGCCACTCTTCCACCTACACCTCCACAGGGCCTGGAAGCTGCTCTCCTCAGCCATATCCTTTGTGGCCACTAAGCATGAGAGCTTTCTCCCAGAACTGTCTCTGCACAGTGTCCATCTCGTGCAGGTGCTGGTGTTGTTGCCTGGACTAACACCCACCCCTCCCCTGAGCCTTTGGAGCACTTGAAGGGACGTCTCATTTTGTCTTTGTCTCCCTCCAACCCCCAGAGATCAACCGGAAAGAAGCCCTTCCCCAGCTTCGTTTGATAGTTATAAGCAAATTGTAAGCTGGCGGGCGTCACCCGTCAGGCGCGGCTGCCCTTTCTGGGGCCCAGCCGCAGGGGAAGGTCCCTGCACCTTCCAGGAAACAAATGGGGAATTAGCGATGTGAGCCGGCAGTCTATCGCCCCGGCCCCTTGGCAGGGCGGGCGAGCCG
>ML675630.1:13446924-13489388 GCA_007922155.1 Mesoclemmys tuberculata
ATCGCCCCGGCCCCTTGGCAGGGCGGGCGAGCCGGCAGTCTATCGCCGGGTTGGAGGAGGGGTTGGGAGGTTCGCTGAGGCAAAAGGGAAGAAGGGAGGAGGGGGACGCAGGCCCACCCGACTCCACTGCGTCCCAGCCCAGGGCCCTAGCAGCGGCAGGGTCACTCCCGCTGCTCTGGCGGGGTCCGAGCCGTATCACGCCAGCGGTAGGAGATTTCCCACCGCAGCCCGAACTGGGGCTGCCCTTGGGCTACTTCCTCCCCGCCCGTCCCTGGTACCTCCCTCCTCGGTGGTCGTCGGGTAGCTGGCGCGGGGTAGGCTCAGGAGGCCGTCGGCGCCCACGGGCGGCAGGTCCGGGAACTCCTCTGCGAGGGGCAGTTCCTCTAGATCACAGGATTCGGTGGGGGCCGCAGCCTCGGGTAGCTCCTCCAGATCCGGTCCGGCTTCAGCGGGGGGTGCGGCAGGTAGCTCCTCTAGGTCCTGCCCCGCTTCAGAGGGGCCTTCCCAACCCAGAGGGTCCCAGGGCTCGTCCCATCCCCGGGGGTCCGACCCAATCGTCGGTTCCCCGGCGGGAGGGTCGCTCCCAGTCTGCTACATCCGGCCAGGGCCTGCGCTGAGGTTTGGCCCGGTGGAGCTCCGGCCGGGCCTCTCGCTGACGGGCAGGCAGGTCTGACCCTGCTGACCATCGGCCCCTGACTGAGCGCCGGGCCCGGCCTTTTATTTCCCCTTGTCTGGGGGAAGTCCCGCCCTCTGGGGAAGGGATTGGCCAGTCGCCCGGGCCTATCCCGGTCGGCTCCCGGCCTTGATAGACAGGCGGGGGGGTTTAAATCCGGGCTTGGCAGTGTTTGGGGCGGTGGCTGCCCTTTCTGGGGCCCAGCCGCGGGGGAAGGTCCCTGCACCTCCCTACACAAATTAATTGCAAATATACAAATTATCTCAGTCAATAATTTGTATAAAATATCACACCTGGAGCTGCACAAAACATGGTAGCTATGAAGTATGTCAAAATGTAAACACCTTCCCTTCTCCAGGACCAAGCAGAGGATTACCTTTAAATCTTAATCCTGATTTATGGAATTTAATTTTAATTAATATCAGCAAATTAGCATAAGAACTAATATTTAAACCAATAGCTTTGCCTATTCCTATGGCACTAAGATACCATGGTGCTGGGCACAGGGGAGATGGCTGGACAGACAGACAGACAAAAAAAATTAGAAACTAAGAAGCATGTTTAATCTGAAGATTCTGTTCCCAAGGTTACTAGGGTAAATCTGGAGTAACTCCAATAAAGTTAATAGAGTTACACTGGATTTAGGGGGATGTAACTGGGAGCTGAATGGGGCCGATAGGGGTTAGAGATGGAAGGCATGAGTCTATCCATTTCCATCTCCCTATGGCCAGTGTAGGGTTATTCCTTGCAGTGCACGCTAGGCCTGGCACTCTTCCACACAGAATGGCTTGGGTTCTCTTTTTATGTCATTACCACTGGTGCCAAAGAAGTATAAGGTGCTGCCCCTCTGATTTGTCTGTGTTTTATGCTCACTTTATTCTGGATAGATAATGACACATGGTGCAGGGCAAGGGAGAATTAGGCCTTCTGTCTTCAGACATGTTGGGGTCCATCTTAGACAAGGAACTGAGTAGGGACTCTGTGTTTGGGGATGCCCCCAACATGACCCCAGGAGCGCTATGATGGGATGGCAGCTACTAGGTTCCTCCCACACAGAGAGTTGCCTGCTGTGTGAGCAGCAGACCCCAGAACAGCAGAACTCAAGTTAACCCAATATGTTATATGGGGCTGTTCCCTGTTCAGAGCTGTTGTTTCAGGCTCGATGCAGGCAGTCGCCCCTGTATTAGTTACGCTCAGATCATGTTTTCAAGCTTTTCTTCCCAACTGCAAAGGCTAGAAACAATTTGTTTTTAATGAAGGTTGAGACATAACCCGGGCGGTGGGGCCCTAAGCATGGGTCTTTTGTGCCTGAATTCTGCCCTGATTCCGCTCTCACTTACACTGGCCTTCATTGGTGTTATTCCCCTAGACTGGGGAACTGGCCTTAGGCCATCACCATTGCACACGTATCTGAGGGAAGAATTTAGCCCTCAGAGGAATATTTTAGCTCTTGGCTCCTGACTGCGGTTTTCAGGCTGTTTTCAGTCATGGTGGAAGAGCTTGAAACTATTTGGAAAAGGGGGAAAGGATAGTTTAAAAAATTGTCAATGAATAAAAGGGAAAGCACTGGCCAGCTTAACACTGATGGTCAGGGAGGGTGTAACAGAGGAAAACTCCTAAGCCTCTCATGGGGCAGTACCAGGCGCAGAGCAGCAAGGACTATAAGCTGTGATGTCTCCTGCTGCAGCAGTACGCCCGATGTCCTTTGCAGAAAACCTCCCCCAGCAGCATGGCTATCACTCTGCGTTTGTCCAGATGGATCACTGCTGACCTATTGCAGGTTCCGTCTCCTGGGTGACCGCAAATGCTGGGTTCTAAAAATGGTGACAAATAAAAGCCCTTCTGCCATGCAATGAAGATTGAAGGGAGCACTGCAACGCCAAGCCATTGGGGATGGTTAACTGGCAGTGGGGACGCTGGTGAACAGCTTGTAGCCTCCAGAGCACCGCCCAGCACTCTTCCTTAAATCAGCCAGGAACGACCCTCACTCGAGCATAATTCCTCCTCACAAACCAGATGGGAATTTCAGGCATGTGTCTACATGCATTGCACACATTTCCCAAAAGACCCCTCTGTGGCTTAGCAGCCCTGGCGTGGCATCACGTAGCTGCCACTCTCGCACACGCTGTGTGGTCCTAGCTCTCTTCCCCAGTTCTTTTCTGTGTACGTACGTGTCATTCTCATGAAAAGGCAAGGCTGCCGAGGGAATTGTGCCACCTTCCTCACACCTCTGCCAGGCCAGCCCAGTGTACCTTGCGCCTGAACCACAGCACCCATGGTTGGCCTGCTTCTGCATCTCTCCTTGACTGTGTGATGATTTGTACAGCGCCTGGTATGTGTTTGGCATGGGGTCCGTGTGGTTCGCATCTCACATGCACGCCCCACGTGTGCTCTGGGCACAGAAAGTTTCTTTGTTTTTAATTTTGGTGGACACTTGCCTCGTTTAGACTAAGATCACATGAACCCCTCACACCACATGTGCTAACGAGGAAAGCCTCACGCTCTCATTGGGTCAGTGCTTGTCTCACAAAGTAAGACCGGTCTCACATCAGTTGATGTCACAGGAAGCCCCAGGCGCATCTTCTCCACTGAGTAGGGCAAGGTAACCGCAAGGATTTCAACAGCATCTGAAGAGCTCAACCTGATTACACAGAACTCAGCTGTGAGACAGTTACCTTACATATGACCATCCCCTTTTGTATATGGGGGAAACTGAGGCACAAAGCAGGGCAGTGACTCACTCAAGTTTGCACAGTGAAGTGGCGGCAGCGCTGTGGATTCTGACTCTCCGTTCCTTGCACCTGACCATCGTCCCACCACATGTACAGCACACACCACGGACACACCTGGACTACAAGAGGGCAGTGCTTGTCAGGGGCCTGGGTATGTCTCCAAAGGGAGGCCTGGAGCAGGTTACATGGAATTTCAGTGGGGATTCATGTACACACTGCATCCATTCCATATACATGTGCATATAGGGCTCCATCATGGAGAATCTCCTCATAGCACCCTGGGGTCTCTGCAGGGTCTGAGCCTGTCCCCTCAATATCCACACAGGTCATCTCTGAGCCCTCTGAAGGCGGCCCTGAAGGAGCTGTGGACAAGCGTTGTGGACCTCTTCCCTGGGAACGTGGGTCTGCAATCGGGTGCCGTTACTTGGATCCCAGGAATCCTTGCTAGGCCTAATTGCCTCTGTCACCCAGCCAGCCCCGTGGAGAGTGGCAAGCCCGAGCAGGAGGGGACAAGGCAAATCTGAGCTGGAGATTGCTTCTCTGCAGCAGAAAGGAGACACTGCTCCTCTGAAGGGAAGAGCCGTCTGCTCAAGGATTGGAGGCCTAGCAAGAAACGGAGCAGAAGGAGCTGGGAGTGACAGCAAGGAATGCTGGCGAGCGCTGCCTGGAGCTGAACGCAGGCCAGCCTCACCAGTCTCTGGTCGTCCCCATGGTAACCTGGGCCCAGGGAGATCAGCCAGCCCTCCTTGCCAGTCGTGGCAGATTCTAGGTCACAGATGGCCCTCCCAGTCCAACTGGCCTCACAGGAGGGGGCACAAAACTCGTCAAAGGCTGGTTCCTTTGGGCAGGCTGCATGGGCCAGGGCTGGTGGAGCCACAGTGGGGCACCAGGGCAAACTCATTTAACAAAACACCAGCATGACACGCTCCGAGGGGACAGAATCACTCCCCAGCCCTGGCACACAGCATCATCCCAGTGCGCCAAGGCAGGGGCTGGTGTTCCCTTCCCCGTCTCCAGCCCGGGTGGCCTGGCAGGCAGGCACATCCCACCCCAGCCCCACTCCCCCGAATGCTCCATTTGAAGCTAATTCCAGCTGAAATCTGGTTTGCTTTCTAATGTTGCAGCTTTAAATGGGAGAGATTGACCTTGTAGCAGGAGGTGACATGCAGATGCACATCGGCAGCCTGTCAGAGGGGTCGGCAGGGGCTGGGAGGGCTGCTGAGCCGCCTCGGGGACAGGCCAAATATTTTATGAGTAATTTAATATCTGGAACACAGACTTTTCATTCCCAGAGATCTACCGAGGGAAGAACAAACCTTTCTGCAGCTCAGCAATGTCTGTTCCTCATAAGCAGGCAGAGCAGCGGAAAGGGCTGGGAGTTAACCCCTTATTGGTAGCCCGGAGCGAGCCGGCTTAGCGCCCAGAGCGTGTTCAAGGGGGACAAACGGAATAAGGAGTTCTTTAGAATGAACCAGAAACATGAGCTGGAACCCAGAGGTGGAGACAGAGACAGGATGTGTTTGTGCTTGGTCAGAGAAAGAAAAGAAAATCTCTCCTTCCCAGCCATGGCTAGCTACAGCCACAAACTGCCCTGGCTGGCAATGCCAGGCAAATCAGAAACCCAGGGTAAGAGTTTTGGCCGTTCCCCACTTTCACATCTCTGGAACTGATCAGGAGGGCCTGGCTAGGTCATGGGCAGACAGAGCCAGAGTCCACAGTCGTGAGACAGGAGTCAGCTGGGTCAGAATCCCAGGAGATCAGAAGCAGGAGAAAAACAGGGGAGAATAAGTCAAGAACCACAGTCAGGCCTGGTCAGGATACCAGGAAGCCAAAGGCAGAAAACAAAGTGGAGGCCCGGAGCCGCAAGTCAGATGGAAGGAGCCTAGCTGGGTCAGGGGGCCAGGAGATCAAGCAGCAGGCATGGGAAGCTCAAGGCACACGGTCCAGAGCTGGGTGAAGCCTAGTTGTTCAGACAGTTGCCTGCTCTGGCTTAAATAGGGCCAGCAGGCCAATCAGCTGCTCTAAGGTTCTGTCAATCAGACCTCAGAGGCTGGACTCCATGGGTTCCAGGTAAGCCACTGTTAGCAGGTTGCTAGATGGGAGTTAGAGTATAGCTGCTCCTGTGGACCAAGGTGTGAGACCCCTGGGTCCTAACTCCACCCCTCTTCTGGGTGACGTGAGTCCAGAGGGTCCTGGTGTGGGTCAAGGTGGTTCCTATAAAAGGCCCAAACCAGGGCAGGAGCGTGAATGTTTTCAGATGGCTCCCCAGTGCATTCCTCTGGGCCGTAATCTTCCCAGTCAACTGGTACATCATTTGCCCCACTTGATCTTAGTGTGGAGGACTTTGTGCACAGTGTATTCCTCCTGACCTCATACTTGTGGTGATTGGGCTGTATGGGGGAATGTGTTCTCAGTAGAGGGTTTTAGAAGCAAGACGTGGAATATAGGGTGCACTCTATGGGATTGAGGGAGCTAGAACTTGAAGGTGACCGGGTTGATTTGTTGCCGAATCTGGTACAGGCCAAGAAACTGGTAGTCTAGTTTCCAAGAGGGTCTGTCTGTGTGGAGGTGTTCTGTAGAAAGCCATAACTTTTGTCCTACAGAATAGGTGGGATCCTGTTGTCTGTGTGCCTTTTGTACTCCTCCTTCACCTTTTCTTGGTGTCCCTTCACCTCCTGGATGTGATAGATGTGTTGTACTAGGTCTGAGGCTGATTGGTGGGGAAGGGTGTGTGTAATTGTGGGTTAAATTGGGGATGGTACTCATAGCTGATAAAGAAGGGACTGTGGCCTCGCAATGTGTGGTCTACATTATTATATGAGAACTCGGCATATGGTAACAATGAAGACCAGTCATCTTGGTGATGGTTGATGTAGCATCATAAGTATTGTTCTAGGATCTGGTTGATTCTTTCCATTTAGCTGTTTGACTGAGGATGGTAGGCAGAGTGTATGGAGTGTATGGAGACTCCTAATAGACACAGGCCCTCATGCCAGAAGCAGGTTGTAAACTCTGGCCTCCTATCAGAGGTGACATGATCCAGGAAGCCATGAAGATAGACTTTGCTGTTTATCCAGAGCTGGGCAGAGTCCCCTGTGGAGAGGAAACCCATGCAGGGAATGAAGTGGACCATTTTAGAAAAGTCCAAGGAAATGGCTTCCAAGGCTGAGGTGAGGTGTCCAGAGGTTGGAGGAGACCACAGGGTTTCTGGCATGGGATCTTGGTGTGGGGAAGCGAAAAAGGTCTCTATCATGGGGCATATATGAGGCTCCCAGAAGAACTGAGACATTAATTATCATGTTTTTATCACCCTAACTGTCCTGCCAGGGTGGAGTCATGGCATAGTTGGCAAGCTGCCACTCTCGTAGGCCCTGGGGAAACATAAATGAGGTCCCTTACAAATGAGATCCCCTCTTGGGTGTTGGTCAATAATGGCCAACTTTTGGGGCAGAATTCCAGAGACAGTGGCAGAGCAGATGAGTGTGAGCAGGTCCTGGTGGCAAGTCACACTGAGGAAATTATGAGACTTGGGAATGCGGACTGGTTCCAGACTGGGGCCTTGTGGGTGAGTGCTGTATCTATGGGACAAGGCATTGACCTTGCCATTTCTAGTTGCAAGGCAGTAGGTCAAGGTAAAGTTGACCAGAGAGAAGAATAAGGCCCACTTAAGCTGTTGTGGGTTTAGGACTTTGGTCCTGTGTGGATAATCCAGGTTCTTGTGATCAATAAACACTTGGACCAGATAATGGGCTCATTCAAAGTAGTGTCACTATTCAAAGGTGCTCTTAATCACCAAAAGCGCCTTGTCTAAGATCTTATAGTTCGCTCAGCAGGGGTAAGCTTCCTTGAGTAGCAGGCAATGGGGTGCATTATTTGCTTGGTTGCATGCCTCTGGGAAAGGACTGCTCCGATTGCTGAGCTAGAGGCATTGCCTTCAAGAACAAAAACTTGCATGGTATCTGGTTGGGACAATACAGGAATGATGGTGAAGGCAATCTTTAGCTGCTCGAATACGTGCAGAGACTCAGGTGACTAGTGGAACTGGGCCTTTTTCCAGAGTAAGGCAGTGCGGGGCTCAGCTTGTTTTGAAAAATTTGAAAGGAACTCCCAGATAAAGTTTGTGAAGCCTAGTTGTAGGTTATGCACATTTCAGGGGTCTGCCCACTAAGGGAGAACCTGGACCTTGTGTGGATCCATCTTGATTCTTTCTGGAGACAGGATGAAACCCAGGAATTTGGTTGAGGTCTGATTGAATGCCCACTTCTCAAGTTTACTGTAAAGACTGTTGTCTCTCCTGCAGTATGCAGATGTGAGTGGTGTGTTGGTCCAGATCATCTGAGAAGATCAATATATCATAAGTATACCACCACAAACTGATCCAATAGGTCTTGTAGCACATCATCAGTGAAGTATTGGAACGTTGCTGGAGCATTAGTCTGTTGGAATGACATAATTAAATATTCAAAGTAGCCATAGCAGGTCTGAAAGACAGTCATCCATTAGTCATCCTCTCGGATACGGTAGAGATTGTACACTCCCAGAGATCCAGTTTAGTGAATATGCAAGCAGCCCCCACGCAGTCCAACAACTCAGGGATGAGGGATAGTGGACCTGAAGTCAGCGGGGAGCTGTCGATAGTTTCAATCATGTCAGGCATGGCCTTATATAGCAGGGAAATCTGTAGGGCCTGAACTGTAGTGCACTCATAAAATTGTCCACTGCTGCTGAACCAATGAGGACCTGTTGGAAGGGAATCTGTTGGGAGTCCCCCTGGATGCATGGCTGGATAGACACCTGCAAATGGGAAGCCCCAGGATGGGGCTCAGGGTGTGACTCAGTGATGACGAGGGTATGGGAAATTCTTATTTCTCAAGGACCAGCCGGGCTTGTTTCCCAAGTTTCTTGGTGCTCGTACTGGGCAGGTCAAGATGATGTGACTGGTTTCCGCAAAGTAGAAGCACAGGAGGTGTTGACAGTGCCGTTCCTTTTCCTCGGGTGTGAGCTGCTGATGAGATAGATTGGCTTGCATAGGTTTGACAGGTGATAGAGACGATGAGGTCATGGTATATAGGGAGGGTGACTGCAAGGAACCTCTCTTCGTTCTTGCAGCTGAACATCTATGCAGATGGCAAAGTCCACAAGGGCATCTAGGCCCATAGGCATCTCTACACAGGCCAGTTTGCAGATTTCTTCCTGCAATCCCCTCCCAAGCCTTATGACAGTATGGTGCTAAGCCCAACATCTGAGGCATCTCCCAAGAATAATCAGGGTTGCAGGTTACAGGCGCCGGGCATAGCTGTGCTTTCAGTTAGTTAAGAGTATCCTTGCATTTCTCATCTCATTGGATCTTCCTAGAGTTGTTGTCTTCTTTGTGGTCCATAAGGGGGGCCATGATTGAGGCAAAACTGGAGATAAATCTCCAGTAACATCCTGCCAGGCCAAGAAAGTGCCTTACTTGCCCCTTTGTCTGGGGAGTGGGGCATGCTAGGAGGGCCTGGACCTTGTTGACCACTGGTTTTATTTGGTTGTCTCCTACGCAGTACCCCAGGTAGGTTACTTCACCTTTGACTATCTTGCACAAAAGCTTTGTGAACGCTGCTCAGCAGCAGGAACTTGAATTCCCCCACCATCACCCTTGGGAGTTGAAAACCCTAAAGGAGATTAATTGAAGTGGATTCTAAGAAACTATGGCACGTCTTTGAAGACAGCAACCACGCCCCAAACTGAGGAGTGCCAAACTGGTACCCAGTACCGGTGATCCAGTGGAAAACATAATTTGGGGTAATTCAATAACTGGGCCAGATGCTTTGCTAAACCCCTAGGGCCTGGATTGGGACCTGGTGGATGGTCTCAGGTCCACCTACTTTGCCCCCCAGTTCTCCTGTAGTGACAGAACCCTTGGGGAACAATCTGAACATGCAGGGTGCTTGAGGCTACAGCCGGAGCTCCCTCTGGACATCTGTGCTGGTTGAAACGATAAGGTCATGACCTGACCACTAGGCCAGCTGGTCACTGGACCTTCTCATTAGAGTCAGTGAGATCAAAGTAGCCTGTCTTTTCTGGTGAGGCCACTGAGAGATGGCGGGGCCTCAGCTCCACTGGCAGACAGGCCCAATTTGTCTCAGGTGGGGCAACCAAAACTGAGGCCTCCAAATTCAATGGTGACTTTTGGAAATGTTGGTCTGAGTCTGGATTCTCCAAATGACGCTCTTGCACTGGGCCCACACAAGCCCCCTTATTCCCATGCAGCAAGCTGCAGCACTTTCTTGGCTGTGCAGTCAATTTCTCCTGTCTCCTCCTGTGATCTGATCCTGGAAAAGAGGACACGCAGTGTGGGAGGGCATCATGTGGTTGCTTGGGAAATCCTTTGCATTCCCATATTCCAAAGAGACTTGGTACTGAATACAAACAGAGGCTGGCTGCCTCAAAGTATGTCACAGCATCTGCGAGAGGAGGAGTCCCCATCATCTGGCCTAGGATTGTGAGTAAGGCTTGTGGTCATATATCAGGGTGAATGTTCTCCCATAGCACTAGCTGTGAGTCGACTTTACTCAGACAGTATAGTCTCTTGCACAGTTTGTGCACAATTCCAGTCTGTTTTGGCCAGGCTGCAGACTCTCCAGGTTATTACTTGTTTATTAGTTTATTCAATTTCATACACATTCGGAAGGGACATCACCTGTTCCGGGCCCCCTTTCCCATACTGACAGCACCACAATAACCAGCAGCTATTCACTGAACCCCCCAAGACCTATCCAACCATTACCCCAACCCTAATTTGGTCCCACCTCAGAGCTTCATTATACTGCAATGATCATCAACCCCACACACACCCCTCATCTTGTTCTCGGCCCAAATGCCTGTGAGGTCTTTTGCAGCATGCCCGGGAGGTTAACCAGGCTGGGCACTGGCAGACCAGGAGGCTTCTCTCTGCCTGTGTAGATTTCAGCTCCAATCCAATGGGTAAGCCGTTGACAACTAGGGCCACATGCAACAGCCCATTGAGAGGGCAATGCGAGCAGCTCCAGCAAATGCTTTGTGTCATTCCTGCGTCAGGTCCCAGTTGCTGCCAGTGGGACTTTGGCTAGAGCAGACAAGCAGGAACTCAATAGCGTCTGGCAGCTGACTGAGGCCCAGAGCCCTGGTGCTAGCTCCAGAGCGACTGATCTTGTTTCAAGTGAGTGAATGCCTGCCGTGTCACTTCTGTGTCTCCTCGTATCCTGGCAGTTTGCTGAGAGCTGACCCCAAGTTACCCAAGGACACTTCTGCCCAGATACCTTATGACTCTTCACCTCTTGCAGAGCCAGGGCCAAAGGGGGTGGAAATCTGCTGTTGCACCAAGTACACGATAGGGAACCGGCAATAGCAGATAATCTTTTCAGTGTATGAACAGCAAGGTCCTTACAAACTGACTCTCCAACCCCACCTGCTGGTAAAATGGGTCAACTCTATCTGGAGACTTTAGGCTGATTCTTCTTGGCAGAAGAAAACTCCCTTGGAGCCCCTGAAGGTCCAGCAGTATAAATCCTGCGTGTGAGAACAGAACCAGGCTGTTTCTCTCACCATGTGGGATGTTTCTAGTCAAACCTGAAGCCATGGGAAGCTTTCATATTTCCTTCCATATTGGTTAGCTGGGCCGTGTGAGCGGGAGGTTTGCAAAGGTTCAGGAACTTGTCGTGGGACTGGCAGCCTAGCCTGATGCAGTATGGAACAGTCTGGAGCCCAGTTTCAAGCCATCTACAGGCCAGTTCTGAACAAGTCAGACCTCAGTTGCATAAACCTTTGTCTCTTTTCAACAAAAACATGCAAAAACCATGTTTTTAAAGTGGAAGCCAGTGAAACACAGCAGTTTTGGCTTGGTTTCACTGAGTTTACGGTTCCTTGGAAATATGGGGATTAATCCTGCCCTAATGAAGGACTGATTGTCACTTTACCCCTCCAGACTAGTCCCCCAGCATGTGTGTTAGCTGTAAAGTTAGCCGCTCAGTCTAATTTCTTCTCCCGAAGCAAAACTTCTTATTGATGCCAACAACCCAATCCTGCACCCACTGAAATTTTTGTTTTGTTAATCGGCCCGGTTCTCATACTCAATAGATTCTGACTGGTGTAAAAGGAGAATCAAGTCCATTCAACATAAAAC
The DNA here is from genome assembly GCA_007922155.1 of Mesoclemmys tuberculata. Lineage (NCBI taxonomy): Eukaryota > Metazoa > Chordata > Testudines > Chelidae > Mesoclemmys > Mesoclemmys tuberculata. The sequence goes on from ML675630.1 coordinate 13,458,470, forward strand.
ATTTCTAAAAGTGACCTGGAGTCGCTTTTCTGGATAGAAATGTGTCATGATTTTACAGGCCAGGATCTCTGGATCCATCAGAAGTAGTGGGGAATCTCCCTTCTCCAGGGGTATATTATATAGTTCCCATGCTAGCCATGATGGGTTACAAGGTATTGGACTGCTTCAGTCACTGCTGCGAGACTGAATATTACAGTCTAGGACTTGTGACGGGGTAATGGAGGAAGGAGAAGTCTCATTTGGAGGGAGGATGGCAACATTTTGAAGGCAGGATTCTGTCGGGGAAGGCTGATGTTTGAAGCGGCATAGAACTGTGGAATATTAGACTAGATCGCAGGAGGATGGCGTAGTACTCAGAGCTCTGGGGCGATGGCTAAAGGTGAACGAAGAATGCATATAGCTGGCTGCCCTTCATGATGTGGAGGTCGTAGGTTTCTCCATGTAACCCTTCTGCCAGGTACCAACGCCAGCACCAAGCGATGGTTCTGGCTGCCTAGAGGTCCTTCTCAAAACTAAATACAGCTCGGTTTGAGCCCCTTCCCAGAGCTAGACTCTTGTATCTGGCTCTGGGCAATCAGAGACCGAGCCACAGAATGTAAGGCCAGGAGGGACCTGCAGTTCATCTATTCTGATCTCCTCCTGCACTCCACAAGTCACTAAGCACTCGCCAGCCATCTCCGCACCAAGCCCAACAACCAGAATTAAGCCAAAGGCTGGCAGCTCACAGGAGCCTAAACTACTGATTAAAAATGAAGCCAGCTTCCCCCCCAGGGTGTTTTTCCTCACTCACCAACATGCAGGCTTCTCGGATCATGGAGCCACACAGAGCTTTTATTTGGGGGAAATGGGAAAATAATACAAACCTTATGAGAACCCTGCGTATATACATTTGCAGGTAAGAAATTGAACAAACCGGATCAACGGGGCCTCAGGATCATAGGACTGAAATGGACCCCTTGGCTCACTGAATCCAGTCCCAGTAATCGCAGCAACTCCGTTATGCAATCCCATTAAAAATGCATCTTAAACCCCCACTGCTCCTATTGTTCCAGAACCTCCCTTCTCTAAAGTTAAAACCCTTCTATTTGATCAATGCCCCAGTGCCAAATAATAAATAATCAACAAAAGAACCGTCTCTCCACAAACCCAAAACCCCACTCAGGTCAGGTTAGTCCCAGTGCTAACCGAGGAACATCCACAGGTGGCCCATCTCCACTATTCTACTCCAGTCCTGAGAGCCATTGCACCATTGCCGCTACTTGGTCCAGTTCCCTGATTTCAGCTCTGTTTCTGCCGACCCAGTGGGCTAGGGCATCATGAAGTCAGGTCAGCATTACTAGTCAGGTTGGCCCTTATTGTATGCCTGGCAGCTGCGGCACAACGTGGTCCAGGACTGACTGGTGAAAGCCATCCCGGCCTGCCTGGGAAAGGTCACCGTAAACTCCACTGTCCCCGGATCCGACAGCCCGCTGAGTCCCGACATCATCATCACCGACAAGGACCGGAAGATTATCATGCTGGACGTCACGGTCCCGTTTGAAAACAAGACCCCGGCCTTTCACGTGGCCTGGACTCGTAAGGAAGAGAAGTACGCCTGCCTGGCCAACGTCCTGAAAGCGAAGGGCTACGAGGTCCAGACCCACGCCCTGATCGTCGGAGCCCGGAGCGCCTGGGACCCCCACAACGAGTGCACGCTGCGGTCCTGCAGCGTCGGCTGGTGCTACGCCCGACTGATGCGGCGCCTCATGGCGTCTGACAGCATCCAGTGGTCCAGAAACATCTACTTCAAGCACATCACCGGGCACAGACAGTACCGTGAGGAGTAAGCCGGAGCACTGCCGTGAGGAACTTATCAACTAAAAGACTATTTGCACCACCCCACTGACTCAATGAGGGACATTTCACTATTATGGACGTATCTGCTTCCCCTTAACCGCACCCCCATGTAACCCTTGCAATAAGTGATGTTCCCGAATTACTGATCTGTTCTGTTAACCGTCACACCACTTACACCCCATCCAGGACACCACAGGTTATGCTTTTGCTGCACTCTCTGACTCCCGACCAAACTCTGTACCCGCTAATAATCTGTACCTTCTGCCTGGATTCTCAATGCTTTTCCATTTAAACTCTGTACATGATCATTTTGAAACATTATCTTTAATAAAAATTTTAAATCAGCTCTGCTCCTGTTCCACTGCTAATCCAGATCTGCAAAGCCGCCCCGCAAAGTACAACCCTTAGACAGCGCTGGAATTCCTTGGCATAGCACAGCTCATATATACACCAGGGATTTCCCCCTTCCTTATTTGTGAAGCCTGCGTTTTATTACCCAACCAAAGTGCATTGCTCAGAACGTCAGGGGAACCCCTCGGCCAGGGCAGTCCTTCGCAGTCCCAATGCTCTTCTCTGAGCTCAAAACTAATAATAGCCCAGCATCACATTTGTACCTCAAACCCACAAATGCCAGCCAAAAGAGCAAAGCTCAATAGGTGGAATTATGGGTAAATAATAATATAATTCAGATAAATGAAGAAGGCCAGAGCTGGCTTTTCTTCTTCTCCCCAGCAGAGGGGGCAGAGAACGCCCTCCCTCTAGTTTTCTAGTCCTGTGGCTCCCATCTGCATTATTAAGGATCCCTGCAGCATTGCAGATCTCACCACCACTGCCAAGGGCTGTTGGCAGCAAGAGGCGCCAGGTTCAGTATATAGGGATTCCTTCTCCAAATTTAACTACATGGCCTGAGCCCCCAACCCAAAAACCTGGGAAACTAAATACCCCCCACCAAACTCAAAACGGAGCTGAAGTTTGACCAAACTGTTGCATAAGAGAAATGCACGTAAGGTGCAGCCATTCACCCTTCTCCCCTGGTGGCAGGGAGCTACTCTCTGGCTGGCGTTGCCAAGCAGCTCAGGGCTGCTCTTCTCCACACTGTCCAGAGCACGCTTCAGGGCATCTGGCCCCGATCCTGCAAAGGGACTGCCTGCTCCTCAGAGTACCTCTGACTCCAGGAGGCCTGCACAAGAACAGAAATGGCCATGCTAGAGGGTGCAATGTGCTAGAGAAGGACACAGTGGGGCCTCAAGGTACTTGGTGGAGAGCCCTGGGAGACCCACGGAACAGGGTGAGCACCACACCACACTCTCCATCCGAACGGCACGGGCCTCCCTGCAACCTGGAGGCCATAATCTCAAATAACGACGCTGCCATCTGGCATTTCCCTAGAGGTTCTCACCTGTTGGGCTCAGAGCATTGTACACAGACAGGCGCCAAGGTCTCCATTGCAGGCGGGGACACGCCCAGGGTCACAGAGTGAGTCAGAATCTGTGCATGAAGACCTGTGAGGCTGGAGCCTGACTGGGAGGGTGAACTGCACAGCTAAGGTGAAGATGAGAGGGCAGGGGACGTGGTGGGTGCTTCTCAGCCTCTTCCACAGTCTGGACGAAGACAGACTAAAAGGCGAGTACCAGGCGACAAGGAGACAAGGTTGGTCACACCAGCAGCCTAGTTGTTGGCAAAGATTTTGTAGACATCACAGCAAAGGAGAGTTTTGAGAAGGTATGTGAAGGGGGATAATGAGGTGGCGTGGCGGATACTTATGGGGAGCCCCTCGCAAACGTGAAGGGCAGCAAGTGAGAAAATGTAACAAATGGGTGACGGATGCTGGTGTCATGGGCTGACATGGAGGTGGAGCTGGCATCTCGAAAGTGAATGAAAAATGAGAGGAACGTGGGGATAGACTGAGAAGGCTTTGAAAGTGAAGACAAGCATCTTACGTTTGGTACGAGAGAGAAGAAGTGGAGAGAAGCGCAGAGGGGGGTAGAATAGTCAAAGCTCTAGGCTGGAAAAACGATCTCTAAAGGTGAACTTGGTTCCAGAGCAAGAGTCACCTACTGACGTGAAATACTAGGGATGCATCAGGTTTCTGCTCCATCTGGGGCCACACCCGAGGCTGGTGGGGCAGGAAGTCCCAGAGCCTGGGAGAAAAGCGGTGGTTCTGCCTGAGGCTTTGCTTGGACAGGTCGGAGCAGCGTGATGGCCTGTGGTTTGGTGCATGATATGGGGTTGTGTGCAGTCTGATTATCAGCTCCCAGGGCGGTGGTAGGCAGCCCATTCCTTGGGGCATTTCAAACTCCACAGAATGGGTTGGGGCTAAGCAGGATGGGTGGATCTGAGGAGGCTGGGTGCAGCTGGCACCCCGGAAGCTCATTTTGTTTCCTACGTCAACTCTGAAACCAACAGAAACATCTCCAGTCCATAAAAGTGAATGCGACTGGGTCATCTCCCTCTGTGCCCTGTCCTGGGAGCCCCATCCAGCCTCTTGTCAGAGCCATACCTGGGTCATCCAAGCCGTGCCTGGCTCACCCCTTTGAGTGGTTAGCATGCCTGTGTGGCTGGAAACCTGCATTGTTCCCATGTGCTTCCTGCTGGTAGAAGAACACGGGAACAACCTTTGGAGGCACTGAGACTGCTGCGCCGTGGGTCCCTGAGGCCCTTTCCAGCCCCTCTGGTCTGTGTCCCTGGGGCTTCATTGACAAGTTAGCTTTCCAGGCACTTTGGGGGCAGGAGCAGTGATGGGGGGTTGTGGGGAGCCCAGCTCTCAGGGTAGGGCGAATGGGGGGTACTGGGGGAGCCCAACTCTCATGACAGGGGCAGTGGGGGGGTGGGGGTGCCCAACTCTTGGGGGAGTGGCACTGAAGGGGTATTGTGGGGAGCCCCTTGGCCTCTTGAGGCCTGGCTACCAGGGCTGGGCACTCTGGGGCAAGGGGCACCCCATGTACCTACTGGAAAGGGTTGGAAAACACGCCCCATAGTGGTAGATGCCAGGAGCTCTCTCTATTTAGCTAAACAAAGAGAAAGTTAAGGGGCCACTTGACCACAGCCTGTAAGTGCCCATATGGGGAACAAATACCTAAAAGCTCTGGCCCCTCTGCAACCGTATCAGCCCCGCCCAGCCCCAGCCACCGTCAAGGCCAATGACATGTCACAAGAGCACCCATTGACTCCACACAGAGCCAGGATGAATGGGCAGCTTCAGCACCCTTCCCCATCCTCCCACAGCTATTCACCGGCACCTTACCATCCCCCCACAACCGTGCAGCACCCAGCGTGCTACCCATCCCCCACAGCCATGGTGCACCTGCACCCCACCCTCCCTCAAAGCCAAAATATTCCCAGCACTAACAGCTCTCGCTTTCTGGCTGGGCGCAGCCCCTGCTGTGTTTGCTGAGCTCCGTGCTGGTGGCTGGCCAGGACTCCCCCTCCTTCACGGGGCTGCCCCAGACCACCACAGAGGCACAGGCTATTTGCTAATTAAAACAGAACAGCAAAATCAATAGCAGACATCAAGTTTATTGGCTGTCTCTAGTCCGTGGGGCCCAGCTGCCGGCCTGAGAGCCTGGTAAGCAGCGTTAGCCCCGGAGGCCGCAGGCAGCTGCTGGAGCAGAGGAGGCAGGTATCTAGAGTGGGGCTCGCTGGGATGCACTTGTGTTCTCAGGCAGGTGTCATAGCTGGAGGTCTCCCCCCTGCTGCAGGCTGCAGTGGGGCAGCCACAGGGTGTCAGGCTTGGCTCTGGCTAGTCCAGCAGCTGCAGGTCGGTTGGAAAGTGCAGATCTCGGGTTGCTCCTGGCGGATCATGTTCCTGGAGCTGGGATTGGGGCGGGCACCTTTAGCACGACCCCGTGGGCCCCACAGGACCGGCGCTGCAGTGAGCAGGTCAGAGTGGATCGCAGCCAGCCACCCCCATGTGAGAGGACCCTTGCATGGCCCCCAAATGCTTGTCTAGTGGGGCTCCAGTGGGCTGGGCTCCCAGGATCCCCTGACATGAGAATCCTGCTGTGCCAGTGCCACCCACTTGGCGGGAATCCCCGGGCCAATCATGCTCTCAGCTGTGCTGCATGGGAGGAGGTTTTGCCCGTTTTAAAGGGCTCGTGCCCCTCTACCCCTGGCAAGCAGAGGCTAAGTGAAAGCTACGGGCTGGGAGAGGAGGCGGCTGTTCCAGGGAGAGGGACGGGTTACTCCCTGAGCAGTAGAGCAGCCTCCCTCTTGCCTACTAGGGAGGAGCTAGGAGCTGGAGAGGACTGGTCCCGAGTCACTTCAGGCCCAAGACAAGGACGTGGCTCCCCCAGCCCCCAGTATCTGCCCACCAAGGGGCTATAAAGGCCAATGTCGAGCTAAGCTTGGTCTGTTCCGAGGCACTGGGTGGGGCTGGAGTCCAGGGATCCCTGCTAAGCACGGCTCTTTGGCTTTCAACACAGAGGAAACATGCTGCCCATTTCCGCCCTCCTGGATCATGAATTCATGGGTTCCTGGCCCCTAGGCTCAGATGCTGCTGAGCAGAGGAGCTCGGGGTTGTACTGTGGCAGTGAGGAGCTGGGCCGTGGGGGTAAGGGGCTCTCAGCAGCATGAGTGGGAGCTGACACTGTGCCAGGCACCGAGGAAATGCCACCTCTGGTGACTCACTCACCAGCCAGGGACTCAGGGACGCAGAATGGGACCCCGGGGCCGGGTCTCCTTTGTTCCATGTTCTCTGCCGGGGCTGGTGCTGGGTATGGCCGAAGCAGGAGCTGCACATGGAGCGGGAAGGGCACTCAGCAGCACCGGGAGAAGGCAGCTCTGTGTGGGGGAAGTGCCATAACTTGGCTAACTGAGCAAACGGCACAGGCCTGCGGCCCCGTGCCCTGACCACCAGCCAGCACGGCTGCTGGGGAAAGCGCTGTGGTTAGCAATAGGCTGCAGCGTGGACCTTTGTGTCAGCAGGTTGCCCTGGGGAGCGACATGCGCATGGGAGTGCGTGTGCGGGGCAGCGTCGGCAGGCTGCTAGACGTCGGGGAAGATCAGGAAACCAGAGAAGATGCTGTCAGCTCCTTCGATCCCCACCAGGTTGTTCTTCTCACTTGGCTCCAGCCACACGGACTCGTTCATGTTCACCTGCAGCACCACACCCCCCGTGGTGACCTGGTAGGAGTTGTGCACGTAGTCGCAGAAGGTCACCACCTTCTCCCCCTTGGTGCCTTGGCCCTTCTTGATGGTAATGCACAAGTTGCCCCTGGAGGTGGCATGGTAGGTGAAGTAGTAGAACCCCGGGATCTTGCAGGTAAACCTGCCATACCTGTTCTCGTAGTGGCCTTTTTCATTGGTGATGATGCGGTCGAAGCGGATAGGCTGCTCCCGGCGTGGCATCATGTTAATGGTCCTGGCGGCTGAGAATGCAGATTTGGCGGTGGTCATGAAGTCACCGGATTCACCCTTTGGCCCGGGAAGACCCATGAGACCAGGAGAGCCCTTGGAGCCAATGGGGCCTTTGGGGCCGACTTTCCCAGGGTAGCCAGGGCTCCCTGGCTCACCCTTCTCACCCACCTCCAGTTGATCTTCCACCCGCCCAGGGGGACCTAGTGAACAAGAAAACAAGAATCATGAGTGGAAGGCTCACAGGTCTCTGTTGTTGTTCCCCCATCTTATTACTTGCAGGGTAAGCGCTTCGCTGCTGAGCCCAGATGCCAGCATAGGATGTTCCACCAAAGCCATGCCACAGCCCCAGGTTTTTCAAACGGCCCATGGACTAGGAAACCCTCTCTCCAGTACTTCTGTGCTGAAAAGTCCTCCACCAACAAATGGGATGGAGGAAGCACCTGCCCACAGCACAGGGACACTGGGGCCAGCTGAGATACCCGCCCCTCACTCAGGGACCCGCCCAGTATTTCCCACAGTGGAGATTTGCTGGATGGATTCCCAAACCCCTTCTAGCAATTGCTCTCCATAAAGCCCTTCAGGCTGTGCCCGTGTGGGCTCCAGGCATGCTCACAGGTGCTGCATGTTCTTCCCCTAATATAGCCCTTGGGGGCCCAGGAGCACACCTTGCAGGAAGTGGTGATGGACCGCCCAATGTGTCAGGCCCGTGCAGGCAGACTGCAGGCTGAAGAACCTGCCCCAGAGGGGCCTGTTTCCTCAGGTCACACTGCACTGGGTGAACTGAGCGAATGCCCTTGTTCGAAGGGCCTGACAGGAGGGGACAGCAGCTCCAGGGATGGGGCACTGGATCTGTGGTCTCTGCACAAGGCTGTGTCTATGCCAGCTGTTTCTTCGGGAAAGTTGCAATCATTGCTGCCACCTGTGGGGCACTGATACCCACAGCCTCACCCTCCTGCCATTCCTGCGTGTGGCACCCCTCTCCTCTCTGCATGCAAAGCGCCTCCCTTGCACCCCTCTGTATCATGCCCCATTCCTGCCCCATTCTTGCAGACACAGCCCCTCTCCCCTTTTTCTCCAGGTAGGTCAGAGCCCCACCGCACCCCCAGGTGCTTTCCTTTTAGCCCTGGGGAGGCTCACGGGCATATTCCTTGCCTCTCTAGCTGGCTGGTTCCTGCATTGGAAAGGTGCAAACCATTTGCTTCCAGCAATGCATCCACCTCGCTGAGAGCAGCAAGGACAGGGCTCTCTAGACAGGCACTAACAACCCCCCTCCCTGGGCCGTACCGAGGGTGACTGAACCCCAGGAATTGCGCTTTACACAGAAAAGGCCTATGCAGGGGTTGCGATAGCCCCACTAGACTCACCCTAGCCCAGAGCTCTGCCTGATCCCGGTTCCCGCCTCCTTCTTACCTTTCTCTCCCTTTGGGCCGTCCACTCCATCTTTGCCATTGGGGCCCGGCCGGCCCGGTACCCCTGGAGTGCCCGGATAGCCCCTGCAGCTGTCGGTGCTGGCCAGTGGGACCGCAGCCAGGCACAGCAGCATCACCCACATCATCATGTCGGCACCACCGCTAGAGAGGGCAGAGAGACGCAGCGGAGCTTACGGACAGCAGGAGCACAGGGGTGATGGGCTGTCACCTGGTGCCAAGAGGGCTGGGCAAAGGGCTGGAGAGCTGCTGTCAGGAACAGCGCTGCCCTGGGGCACCGTGCGGTGGAGAAATTCTTCCAGGTCAGGGGACGGAGACAGGGCAAAGTCAGCAGAGGACCTGCTCCAAGGAAAAGATACAGGCCCAAATGCTCCCCTGCCACCATATTGGCTCTGATGGAGCTGCACTTGTGTGAGCGGGGAGGGACGGCCCCATGGACAGCACATCTCCTCACCTCCTCAAAGGAGGACAGCCTCCAAGCTCAGGCGCCAGCTGCCCAGCCCCTGAGCGTCAGTGGCAGTGCGGGCACTTTCTACAGTCCACCCCTGCATGGAGTGAGGAGAGAAGCAGCAAAGCCTTCCGTGTTTGCAGAGCTTGTGATGCGAAGGGACAGGGAGCGGGGTGTGCGCTGCTCTCATGTGCGCACCTCACCCAGCTTGGGCGCCTGCTGCTCCGCAAGCCCACCAGCTCCACAGGCTGCGAGGCAAAGCTGAATTCCCCAGCCAGCCACAGAACCAATGCACTCAGGGCCACCCGGACGCCGACTTACACCGCTGCGATCCTGGAGTGGCTCCTTTTGCTTCAGTCGAGTTATTCTGGGTTTACTCCAGAGTAAACTGAGAACAGGTTTTGCCGTTTGGATTAGAAGTAGCAAAGACATTCATGAACCGCCCTCCCAGACCATCTCGTCTCCAGGGCTTTGTCCTGCCATGGGGATTCCCCCGATGCCCTGGAGCCTGTTTCACCGGCTATTAAGCCATATCATCAGGTACTTAGTTGAACTGCCAGCATCAGTGCTTCAGTCTCTCTGGTTCTCCCTCCCTTTCCTGTCCATGCCATTTGTGAGCAGGACTTGCCTATCGGACATACCATACAGGAATTATTTCAGGGCAGTTCTCTGGCCTTGTGCCACTCAGGAGGTCAGACTAGACAGATGACCACAATGGTCCCAGCTGGCCTTGGAATCAATGAATTTCCTGTTCCTACAGCCCAAGACCCCAGCACTGCATAAGCCAGACACAAAACACGGCAAGACTTGCTTGGCCAGGAAACTGCTGGGGCAGTGCCACAACCCCCTGGGAGCTCAGGGCAGTGTACGCCTCCCAACTTGGAGCAGAGTCTGCACTACAGCTCCATAGAGAGCAGGTGCATTGAGAGTTCTGGAGCCCTGGCAGTCCTTTAGGGGCAAGGCTCGGCTGCAAGGCTCTGGCCAAGTGCACAGCTCGTTTGTGGCCATTAAGGCATTGGGGGCCCATGGCACCAGGTAGGTTTGTTCTTACCTTGCAGCGTCCTGCAGCAGCGAGTGGGGACAAGGCAGGGTGCGTCTCGGTCCGGCTTGGCAGTGACCCGACGGAAGAAAAGCAGAAGTTTGCTGGGAGCAGGGAAAGGCTGGGCGAGGAGAGGAACTGGCCACATCCCTTTTTTATCTTTAGCGCTGCACTCTGGCACTTTCACATCCCCTGCCACCCCACCCCCAGCTGATCCCAGGCCCTTTAGCAAGCTCAGCAGGAGCCGCCCCACCCCCGTGCCTGCGCTCTCCAGGATGCCTGGGAGTGGCAGGGCTGGACCCGCCGGCCATCATCGACAGCTCTCAGCCCAGGCCCAAGCCAGCGCTGCCCTCAGTGGGTCTGTTCTCACTGGGATACGTGTACTCTCAGCTTCCTTTACAGGGAGCTCCCTGAGGGGTAACCAGCTGCTACGATCCAGCTGTGTACAGCCCCTCTGGAAGGGTCTGACCCTCCTCTGAGTCCCCTGTGTAAACCCAGAGAAGCCCATTGACTGCAGGGCAGTCTCTCTGCCTTTACCCTGGCGTTGGTGCCAGCTCTCCAGCAGCATTATGGGAGTGAGGGTCACTCGTGGGCACCCAGCGTTGTGCCCTGCGGTGACACCTCGAAGCGTCACTAACTTCCTGTTGATATTGTGTAGACAGAGGGCCCACCCCCTCTGGGGTCAAAGAAAACCCTCCGGTTGGTGTCCATGGGGCTGGGATCTGGCCCCACACATTAGTGCTGCTGGCACCCACTCACCCGGGACAGACGAGACAAGGGTGGGGAGATGTGACGGTGCTGCAGCCCCGCACAGGTCCCGGGGCAGCAAGCAGGGCATCACTCTGGTGTTTCACCAGCCGAGCTGTTGCCTGCACTTGCCTGCTTCTACAGGTCCATGTGAGTGTGAGGGCACTGGAGTGGCTTAATGCCGCCTGGGCCAGCCCGTGAACTGCCCGTTGCTCCTTCTGGATCCCCTGTGCTTACCGGCCTGCCTCGATTCCCCCTCTCCCCCTCACGCTGCCCTGAGCCAGCCCCAGGTTCCAGGGAATTGTCGCTGGGCCGATGCTGAGCTAACTAGGATGCGAATGAAAGAGCCACCCCCCCACACACACTTTAGCTCACCTCTGTCTGGCTCTGCAGCATGGACCTGATGCAGGTTAGACTCCAATGGGACACGTGTGTCAAAAGGTCTAAGGGGGACAGCTGTGCCCATCACTTCTGCATCTGGTCCCTGGGCGCTGTCTCCCCAACAGATCGCCTTCCTCGCTCAGTGGGCTGGGGCACCCAGCACAGAGACACTCCCCAGATGGCAAAGCCTCATGCCACAGTCGAGAACAATTCTGTCCCACTGCGACAAACCACCCTCCCTCCAGTTGTTTCCCAGATTCTGTACATGGGGCTAATTGAACAAGCACATGGGTCTTGCCGGGGGACACAGATCAGCAAGAACCCATGGGGCTGCAGGGAGGAAAGGAAGCCAGATTCCCTGTCCCTTCGGGCTGTAGCCGCCACATCCGGTGGCTCCTTTCTGATCGGCTTGTGCTCTCTAAGCTCTCCTGTGCAGGAGAAAGGTGCCAGAGGACTCGTGGAGCCCTGTCGCCGCAATAGTCACGGCTCCTCTGGTTGCACGCTGCATGGACTATCCCACAGGACCTCAACCAGAGCAGACCCGGATCTTGGTAGAAGCAGACACGTCTTACAATCGATTCCGCCCGCCCATGAGCGTCTGCCCCTTGGCCACACGCAGCCCTGCTCCAGGCAGATGCAGCTCCTGAGGCTGCCTCACTCATACCACGCTGGGATTTGGCCTGGTGTGTCCACTGAGTGGGGCCTGCTGCTGAGTGGCCTGATTTCCCAGGACTGTGATGGCCGTGCAGTCGCTCCATGTCATGCAGGGTCAGGGTTTGAGTCAGGCTCCCTCCTCCGGGATGTTCTCTGGCAAGAGGAATTCAAATTTAACGGGCTCCTTGGAAATTCCCTTGCCCTGCAGATATCTGGCTTGATTCATGCCTCGAGTTTGTTTGTCAGTGCTTTGAGCCAGCGGGTGGCACATGCACGTCCTTGCGGATTCCCCTGGAGCTCCTGCTCTGGGTGTCAGGAGCGAATGCCCAGGGGGCCGGAGCTCTGTGAAGTCAAAGCAGCCGAGGAATTCCTCAGAGGCGGCTGCTTGTCTCTTGGCAGGGGGGCGGGTACTAGCCACTGGGACAATCAGCTCATGGTTGAAAACGGCACTGGAGTCCTCTATTGTAACGTGGGGCAGTTTTTTCCTCCTCCAGCAGCAGAGCTGAGGCTCCAGGCCGGGCCATAATTTTAACTAGGAAGACTGCCGAAAGATGGGCTCTAGGACCCTGTGAGGTGGGAGGGTCCCAAACACCCACAAGGCAATTAAACAGCCCCGAAAGCCTGAGTCAGCAGGCACGGGCCAGCCAGGGGTAGCTAATCGCAGTGTAGACAGACCCTGCTTGGCCCATTCTCAGGGCCCAAGAGCCGCCTCCCGCTGCATGGCCTGAGCTGCAGCGGATGCAGTTAACCAATGGGGAAACTGAGGCCCAGAGATGTGCAGTGATTAGACCAAGGTCTCAGTGGAGGAGCCAGGACTAGAGTCCAGGTCTCCAGCCTCCCAGGTGCTTGCTCTAGCCCACCAGAATCTAGCATGAGCTTCCAAGGCCCACTGCTGTCCTGGGGCCTGGCGTGCCCTTGGAGGCGGTGGGATGGTCAGCAGGAGGAAGCCTGCGCTAGGGCACCACAGCTCTGCCCAGGGCCAGGGCTGGCCGTGGAACGGGCCAAACCATCTCCTTTGGACTGGTTCTGCTGGGTTGAATGGCTTACGGGTGACCCATTTCCCTGGTGCTCTGACCTTGACCTGGCGTGTCTCTGAAACAACCAGGCTGATGTGGGAGCCTCCGTAGGCACGTGCTTCTGTGGGTGCCAGTAATCAAACAGGACACACACGGCTCTGCTACAGCCCTGGGCATCCTGGAACCTCGGGTTTTTCTGCTCCCCCCCGGCTGCCAGCTGTGTATGGGCAACCCCCATCCCCTGGGATTAGACTGAGCTACTCCACACGGGTCCTCTTCAGTGACACTCTCTGGAGCCCCAACAGCATAGTGCCGGCAGGATCCCAGCCCCAGAGGGCAGAGGGCTCAATGCAGAGTGGCCTATTTCCCCCCAGATGCGGGACTCTGCCTGCGTCTGGTTCTGTGGCTCCGGCTGTGTCACCAGCAGAGTCTCCAGGGAGCCGCCAGGCTCTCCCAGTTCTCTCTCCTGGCTGGATGGCAGTGCTCAGCTGGCTGGCCATGGCCCAGGCTAGGACAGGGACGTCACTGCCTGCACGCTGGTCCCTGGGCTGAGGGATGGTCTACCTTGCAGGAGACATTCAGGGATCAGCCCCTTGTGTCTGTGCTTCGAAGGCAAGCTTTGGAGCTTTACAAACCTGTGCCTAGAACCTCAGGATCCTCTCAGCCTCCTGGCAGTACCAGCTCCCTCCAATGTTCAGTGGCTTGAAGCAGCTGCCTCTGATCGGGCCTCAGTGAGTTCCCAAGGACCCTAACTGTGCCTGACAACTCCCGTGTCCAGGGTGGGAATTGTACCGTCGCACTTTCTGATGGTGGCTGGGCACAGCCCTAGGCTGGGCACAGTCTATGGGTCAGGGAAGCCTTGGGGTAGATGAGGCACCAAGACCTGGGACGTCAGCGTGAGGCAGACCCACGAGGCCGGGTGGGAGGAATGGGACACAGGAGTTTTCAGCCATTTCTGTTCGGATGAGGCCTGGCTGTGTGCTTTGCCCTTGGAGCGTCTGGGCATAGAGGCCAGGATTTGCTGGGCTCTGGGGCCAGTCTGTGCTGGGCATACTGGCGCAGTGTATGTTTGCAAGGGAGCTGGGCTCTGGGCCTGGGCCTGGGGCAAGGACAATTCGGGAAGCATTTGGCCCTCTGGCTGTCACTAACTTCCACCCTTGTGCTGCTAGAGGGAGAATCCACACTGGGGTGGCTGGTTGGGGGAAGCAGGCCGTGTTTCCCTAGGGCTCCTTTAGCAAAGGCAGCTTAACTTGCAGTCAAAGCTGGACTGGTGCCCAAAGGCCACCTGGAAAAGGGGCTGAACCAGCGCATTGCCTGGCCACAGCCTCTGCCTGGGAAGGCTGAGATCCAAGGCAGGGCGATGGAGCCCAGAGCTGAGTGTAGGGACAGGAAACAGGTCCCTTCCTCCCTCCCCTCACCCCAAGGGGCAGAGGGGGCTCAGAGCTGCCCTGGGACAGGGACCGCCACGCTGCACCAACAGCCCCTCTCCCGACTGCGCCCACCAAGAGGAGTGCGCATCCCACACCCGCAATGGAGGCCTGGCTGGCCTGGCATTTGCTGCCTAGCTCCCGTAGTGATTGGTGCTATGGAAATACCTCCCGCACATGCATGCCCATGCATTCACACATGCCTCTGCACGTGCGCGCACACGCACTGAGGTTTTAGTTACTCAGGGTGAGGGTAAAACATGAGACAGCAGTGCCACAGAATGGGGTTTTATTTGACCTCTCGCGCACAAACTCATGGCCAATTTCTCTTTCCAAACCATCTGGAAGGAGCCCATCCCTTGAGCGACGTGCTGGGGCAGCTGGAAGACACCAGGGCCAGTTTTGGCCCTCCGGGTTGCAGCAGCATGAAGTAGCGCGGGTTAGTGGATGCAGAGAGTGCAGCAGTTACCACCCTGTACTGCGTGGAGAGCGCAGAGCAGCCGGTGAGAGCCAGGCTCCTGGGGCTGCCGTGGCTCTCGCCGGGCAGGTACGCAGCCAGACTCCCCCGTCCCTTGCACTTAGTGACTCTGACTATCTTGAAAACACGTGTTTAAAACCTGTTGGCCCTGGGTAGTTTTGGGCTGACTCTGGCTGCTCGGGGTGGCTGCAGAGGCCCGAAAGGGACAGGACTTCAGCCAACAGGCCTGCCTGACGTGAGCACAGGGCCTGTGTGGAGAGCCCCCGGTGTGCCATGGTGCAATGCAGGGAGCGAGCGTTGGAGGGCAGCGAGGCCAAGGGGCCGGGATCATCTGGTGCGTGCCAGAGCCAGCCCGGGCCACCTAGTCTGGGAAGAGCAGGAAACCGGAAAAGACACTGTCGGAGTTAGCAGTGCCCACCATGCCATTGTAATCGTTGACTGCCAGCCAGATCTGGTGCCCGGCCTCCATGTGGAGCAGGGTGCCCCCAGAGCTGACTTGCTTGCTGTTGGACATGTGATCGCAGAAGCTGGCCACCTTCTCCCGGTTCTTGTACATGTTGACGCAGAGGTTGGCCGTCTGGGACGTGTGGAAGACGAAGTAGTAGAACCCGGGCACCCTGCAGGTGAATTTGCCCGAGGTGGTGTCGTAGTCCTGGTTGGTGTTGGTGATGGCGTGGTTGAACACAACTGGGGCATTCTTGGCCGGGTACTGCCCAGTCTTTCTGACTACTGAGAAAGCTGACTGGTGCTTCTGCTTGTAGCTGCCAGGCTCTCCAGGCCCTCCATGTTGGCCCTTCATGCCTGGGTCTCCCGGGAGGCCAGGCGGACCCATGGGACCAGTCTTTCCTGCCAGGCCAGGGCTGCCGGATTCTCCTTTCTCTCCCTTGGGCCCTCGGGTTCCAGGACTGGCCGGGATGCCTGTGGGGTTCCAGGGAGCATCAGTTAGTGTGGCTCCAGCTGCTCAGTGCGTTGGGAAGGGATGGTTGGTGACCCCTCACTCCCCCCGTGCCCTGATGGCTGAGAAGCTGTGGTCCCGGTCTAGCTTGGCTGTGCGGGCAAGTCCTTTCCCCCACCCCGGCTCCCCACCTGCAAAGGGGAGGTAACACTGACCCAGCCTCCAGGCAACTGTGGAGGCATCTGCGCTCCTGCAGGAAAGGCGCTGGAGAAGGGGGGGCTCATTCCCTGGGTTAGGATCAGGCTGTTCCTGAACTGTGCTTGGACACCCCATGGGTCCAGGAGAGCAGAGATGTTCTGTCCTCTCCCTTTGTGCTTTCCTATCTGTGTGCCCCAGGACGGAGGTGGCACTGACCTTCCATCTCCCCAGCCCTATGAGCTTTTGGGGGGGCCCCCTGGTGAGACAACCGCGTCTCTCCAGTGCACCCCCCCTTGACGAGAAGGGGTAAGCTTCCTTTGTGGGTACCTACCTGGTTCGCCTTTGACTCCCTTCTTTCCGTCTCTGCCATCCTTGCCCGGCATGCCAGGCATGCCAGGCAGCCCAGGGGTCCCATAGCAGCTTTGGGGAGCACTGCCTGTCACGGTGGTCTCCAGAGCCAGGAGGAGAAGGGCCAGGCCCAGGCCCACTGGTTTCCAGAAGCTCTTAACCATCTTCGTCCTACAGTGCGTGGAAACGGAGAGAGAGTGCTGAGCATCCCTGCCACGCTTGCCATGGGCACGGGGGCGGGTGCCTTGCTGCCATGCCAAACAGCAGCACCTTCACCCCATGATAGGGAGAGTGGGTTACTCTGAGCCTTGCTTTTACCAGGAGCCATCTTCTCTCGGCTCGCCATCCCCACTCGCTCCCGTCCCCGGGGGCATAACTTGCCCCTTGGCAGACTGCTTGAGTCTGGATGGGCTTCCACCGCCCGCCTGCCTGAGCTCAGAGCCCATCCAGAGAGCCGGGAAGGAGGGCTACTGCCAGGGCTACGTCTCCCTCCCACCCTCGGGGGCAGCCTCTCTCCTTTCCCCGCCCTGTCCAGCTGTCCTTCCAGCCAGCCCTGCCCGCTCCCTGCTCTGAGCAGAGGCCAGGAATGTCCCGTGCTGGACCACGGACGGAGCGCCTGAACTGCCTGGCCCTAGCTTGCCTGTCACTGGTGCTGGCTTTGGCACGGAGGACACATGCCACAGTGCTGGAGGAAGGGACATTCTGGGATTCTCTGGCGGTGACACAGTGACAGCCCGGCTCCCAGGGCATTGTCGTAGTGCCAGGATCCCTGGCACTGATGCTCAGGGGGTGGCTGGTAGCTTTGCCTTTCCGCTCTCAGTTCCCAGGATGGTCCCCACACCAGTGCACCTGCTAATCCATGCCTCTGCCCTCCAGCCTCGCAGGGGTTCTTAGACTCAGAGGTCCAGCAGGGTGTTAATCAAAACCCTTATGCAGAGCAACCTACCCGTGGCCATAAGCAATGCCACTCTGGGAGCAGGCAGCCGGTGAGCCTGCCAACCAGCCCCTCCAGAGCCACCCGTCAGCTCCCATGGCCAAGGCAATGCTCTCCCTACCACCCCCCAGCACAGTGTCATGAGCCTGGCTGGTAAGCCACTGTTCTGCAACTGCGCCCCCCCCCCTTACCTCTCTGGGGCAGGGTGATGGCCCCTGCGCTGTCCGGCGGGCTCTGCTGTGGTGGGGGCTGCTGGTTGGATTGCCAGGCAGCACAGAGCTCTCACTGCGACGCCCGCCAGGAGGAAGTTGGCGGCTGAAGGAGTCGGGGATAGGCCTTGGAGAGAACAGCCCCTTGGCCGGGACCCCAGCCAAGTTTCACATCCTTGTCCTGGCCATTTCTTCTGAGCAAGCGTTTTCCGTACTGCCAGGCAGCGCTAAATGCTGCGCCAACACTCCCCATCCCAGCACTAGCCACAGGTCTGGCAGCCAAGGGGGGCAGGGCAGGCGGGACCAGCGCTAGGGGTGCCAGGCCAGCCGCAGGAGCAGGGGCCATGCACAGTGAGTGTGGCTGATCCAGAAGTAGACGCGACCCTCCCTCGGGGCACTGCCCCTCAGCTCCCCTTCCCTGCTTCCCGCTTGCTTCACCTCCCTCTGGGTCTGAATTACAGGAGGCAGAGGGCCATGCTGGGTGGGTGCCCCACCGTGGCATGAGCTCGTCCTAGTGCCCGGAGCCGCAGCTCAGCCTCCTGTGACCTCTGCCACTTGCTCTTCAGTGGGGAGCTGTGGGGATGAGGGTTAGTGTTGAATCTGTGTCAGCCCCATCTGTGTCAGCCTCGCCCCAGCTGTGGGGCGTTTCACGGCCCTCTCCCTGCCTGCCACTTGGTACTGGGCACCTTGCCAGCGCAAAAGGTTACTTGGTGGAGAGTTAAGGTCAGTAGCCATGCGGCTCTTGCTTCCTTTTAGTGACGAATGATTTTGAATCTGTGAAGGTCCCATGACCCACACCTGGGTATCAGCCCCCAGGGCAGGCTCCTGGCACCTGGCCCACACCTGGGTATCAGCCCGCAGGGCGGACTCCTGGCACCTGTCCCAGACCTGGGAATCAGTTCTCTGGACTGCCCAGGGATTAGCTCACTAGCTGCATCAACAAAAGTCTTTTTCAGGGTGGAGCTGGTCGAGCCGTCCGTCCATCTGTACGTTGTGTTCCAGGAGCGCAAGCCGCTGGGGTGAGGCTCCGGTTCCAGGGAGGAGAGCACGGCGCCCCCCTGGTATGAGTGAGCGGTGCTCTTGCCCCTCTCCGCTCCTGTGTCACTGGGGGTGGGGTTCCCAGGGCCAGGCACAGCCCCCAGGAGTGTCCAGCGAGTGCTCCCTGAAGCACCAGCTCTGCCCTCTGCCAAGTGCCCCCTGCCTGCTCTGCTCGCTGGGTGTGCGGGGAGAGAGAAACCAGGGCACAGGAGCTAGTGCCCCTGGAACCTACCGTGGGCCTGTGCTCCCTGCTTCATTTGAGAGCAGCCTGTAACTACCTGAAGGGGGTCCCAGGGAGGATGGAGCTAGGCTGTTCTCAGTGGTGGCAGATGACAGAACTAGGAGCAATGGTCTCACGTTGCAGTGGGGGAGGTCTAGGTTGGACATTAGGAGAGTTTTTCACTAGGAGGTGTTGAAGCATTGGAATGGGTGACCTGGGAGGTGGTGGCATCTCCATCTTCAGAGGTTTTTAAGCTGTGGCTTGTCAAAGCCCTGGCTGGGATGATTTAGCTGAGGTTAGTCCTGCTCTGAGCGGGGGTTTGAACTAGGTGACCTCCTGAGGGCCTTTCCACCTCTAATCCTCTATGATTCTAGGATTACGCCTGGCTCCCCCCTTTTCACAAAGGGCCTTCGTCCTCCCTCAGGCGGTGCTCCTGCCGTGGCAGAGCCCTCCTCCCACCAACAATCCAGCAGCTGGGCGTGCCACAGGGCAACCCAGAGCTCAGGTATTCCGTGGCTGCAGCCCATGGGGTGTCGCATGAGCAGGGTGAACCCGTTTCCCATGAGCACTGCAGCAGTGGCCAGCCGGCTTCTGTTGTGCTGGGTGCTGCTGCAAACCAATGGGCTGCTGGCATCATTCCCATTTTGGAAAAGTGTCACCCTCCCAAAGACTCTTCCCCCAGTCCCTGTGTCATGCCCAGACACCAAGGGCCAAATGGGGCACCGAGGCTGGATGCCTACTGGCTCTGAGAGATCCCTCCCGTTCTGGGCAGACTAGTGTGTAGCTGTGCCCGTCCTGCACCTGCTTTGAGCTGCAGTGTATTGGGGGCAGCCACATGCAGGGTGGAAAGCCACTCGCCCCGGTGTTGCTCTCAGCATCCCCAGGCGCTGGCAGATCGGAAACACTCTGGCTTGGATGGCTCCCTTGGCTGGAACTCACTGGACAGCCTTGGGATGGGGCACTGGACCCAAAGGCAGCATCTGCAAAGTTCAAATCCTGAGGTGGTCTTTCCAGGGAGATGACACCTCGTTGTGCTCTGGGCCTGTGCTATTCCTGGCTCTGAGTGGGGCGACGGGGAAACTGCAGCCTGGGAAAGGGCCCGGGACACTGACGGTTTGCAGGAAGATGTGTGAACGAGAAAGAAAACCAAGCCATTGGCTGGGAATGAGTGAAGGAAAGAAAGGGTTTATTCGTCTGTGTTGATTGGAAGGGTGTGAAAGCCAGGGGTGGCCTGCAGCCAGCTCCCGATTTGCAATGGTTAGCACAGCGCGAGCCACAACCTACAGCAATTTCCTATCAGGGAATAAAGGGGCCGCAGCGGGGGAATGACACTGGTGACAACTGATCTCCTCCGGCAGGGTTTGGCGGTGGGATGAGAAGCAGCATGGCAGGAAGATCTGAGCCTCCGCTCGCTGTGGACTGGGGCACTCCCTGGGGCTGTGCTGCTTGGAAAAAGCACAGAGTGTAAAGGCTCTCCTTTGCTGGGGGGACACATACATGCCTGCAGTGCTGACTGGCAGCTTCTGGCCGGCCCTGGTAGAGAAGGTGGGGGACCCTGCTTGGAGTGGGAGCTGACTCTCAGCAAGCGCCTTGCTGCCTTTCTTTAGGCAGCCACCATACAGTCAGCGCGGCGGCTCGCCTTGCACTGGCTGCGGATGGCACTGCAGCTGAACGGACCGGGAGATGAGATGACACTTCCCCGGGCACGAGTTGGGGTTCGGGCCAGGCACAGAGCAGCCAGCAGCTAAGCAAATGCAGCCTATCTGCCATCACTGCCTCCCCCGGACACAGCGCCCTCGGTGCCATGGGCCACAACAGTGCACACATCCATGCGAGTGCCCACTTCTCTTCCTGCTCCCCAGGGCAGCTCTCTCCAGGACGCAAGCTAGCAAGGGGCACGTTCAAGGGACGCGTGCCCAGGACAGAGGTCTGCGCCACAGGACAGGGTCACTGTGGCAGGCTTTGGCCTTTCGCAGAAAGGTCTTGTCTAGGGCCCAGCCTGTGGTGTCACGGCCACGAGGCCAAAGGAAGGAAACCCCGCCTCTTCTAAGGAGCCCCATACTTGGATGCTGGAAGGGAGGCCCCTGCTGCAAGTGACTTGGGCAGTCCAGATCCCCCCATGAGTGGGGCCATGCCCTGCCAGCCCATGGTGCCATGTGAGGATTCCCAGTCTGTTTGGCATGCTGGGAGTGCCCTTGTCCCACAGCTCCCAGAACCAGCCTGGGATCACACAGGCTGCCCAGGGGCAGGCACTTTGCACCCAGTCCTGGTCCCAGCAAAGTCAATGAGAGCTCTGCTGAAGCAGGGTCTGGGCCATCCCTCCTGGCTTTTATACAGGCCCTCAGAAGATCAGCAGACAGCTTCCCCACCCCTGGTGTGCCTGGCACACAGGGCACCCTGCCTCAGCACCATGGGGATGGCGTGTGGAAGCACAGTGCTTGCACACGCCCTTTCCCTGCTGCTGAGCTCCCGGGATGCCCTGCCTGGGCGAGTGAAGGCTGTGTCTGCTGGCCTGTGGCACCCACCCGTTCGCCCACCACAGGACACGCGTGCCCCTGTCAGGGCCCTCTTAGGCCAGCGTGCGAAGCGGTGGCTGCTTGGAGAGGCAGAGTCCTCCTTTCTCTACTGCTGGAAGCTAGGGAAGGTGCCGGCTGAGGTCTCATCAGTGTCCCACCCCGGCCATCACTGAGGGAAGAGCAGGAAGCCGCTGAAAACGCTGTCGGCCTCAGAGCCATCGTACACCCTGTTGCCATTGTGGGGGTCGCTCTCGATCCAGACCATGTCATTCCTGCTCAGGCTGAGCACGCTGCTCCCTGAATTCACCTGCAGGAGGCCACGGCTGTTGTTGTCGCAGAAGCCCATGACTTTGTTCGAGTTGCGGATCAGGTGGAGGCAGAGGTTCCCGCTGGAGATCACCTGGAAGGCAAAGTAGTAGACGCCGGGCACTTGGCAGGTGAACTGGCCCGTCTGCGTGTTGTAGTTGTTGTTCTGGTTGGTGATGAGATTGTCAAAGACCACGATGTTCCCATTGGGCTGGGGGTGCCTCCTGGAGGCCGAGAAGGCAGGACGGAGCTGGTCCTTGATGCCGCCAGCCTTGCCTTTGGCTCCCTTCTCCCCTGGCTGCCCCGGGAGCCCAGGGAGACCATTTGACCCCCTGTAGCCCTGTTTTCCCGGGATGCCAGGAGGCCCAGGTTCCCCTTCATCACCTTTGGGTCCCCGGATCCCTGTCCGTCTTCCTGGCAACCCTGGAAGAGTAGAGCAGGCATCAGCTGACTGAACTGGGGCTCTTAGGTGACACAAGCAACACCCCCCCATGAGCACCCACCTTCCAGCTAGCGCCCTGACTCCATCCCCTCCACTGGGCCAGCGCCCAGCTCCATCCCCTCTGCTAAGCCCGCTGTCACAGAACAGAGCTGTGTTCTCCAGGTTTCAGATTCCCTGTTCTGCAGCTGCTCCATCCCATCCTCGGCAGGAAGCCCCAAAGCAGCATCTACCCTTCCCTGGGTAGCCCACAGGTTGCACTGAAACTCCCCCACGGTTCAGCTCTTGTGCCAGGACAGAAGCCCTGGGAAGAGAAGCCAACACTCTATAAGTCAGGGTAGGGAGAGGGGAGCAGACCCATGTCACAGCTCTGGGAGGAAGGGAGGAGTCCTGTCCTCTGGAGCTCACTCAAGCTCTGGCCAGACTGCTACATACAGGCCATGTGTGACAGACTCCTGCCAGCTGGGAAAAGGACTTCGGCTCAGACCCCAGAAGTGCTTAGCTCTGTGCTGGATTGGAACCGGGACCCTAGAGACGATACCTGGGACCTTCTGACACGAAGCGATGGTCCTAGCCCTGTTAGCTACAGCTCCCCTCTCCCATCTTACCTGGCTCTCCAATATCGCCTTTCTGCCCTGGTCTCCCATTGAGACCCGGTACTCCAGGGTAGCCATCTTGGCCATGTGGTGCATGGCACACGTTCTCCTGAGGAACCGCCGTGCCCAGGATCATGGCCAGGATGCTGGCTGCCAGCCAGAATTTGCCAGCCATTCTGCCTCTGCAAGCACGAGTCCCAGAGCATGAGCCAAGGGCAGGATATTACCACAATTGCTTCCCCCTGAGAGAGTCGCCTCCCCCCCAAGGGACACATTTCCAGCCAGGGACAATAGCCACGTCCCTACAGACCACTGCACGGCTGGGGGGAGGGAAAGAGTCCCCAACCTAACTACACGCATCCTCAGGTGAGGTGAGGGAGTCCCCTCAATCCCACAGGCACACACACACACACACAGGTGAGAGTGCCCCCTCAACCTCACACGCAGACATGCCCCCGTGCACTAGAGCTGAGTGAAGAGCTGGTGGCACAGACCTCTCCAGCCTCTGGCGATTGTTCCATTTCCAGGGTTTGCAATGGGCCCATTTTTTGATGGTTTTGAAAATGTTCCTCTTTGGAATTTGCCTCCCACACCGTTCTGGAGATCAACATCCTTCTTCGCTAACCACACCGATTAGGGTTTCAATGCGCATTTTAATGGAAAAAGCTATTCAAAATGCCATTGATTTTTTGGGAAAAAAAACACGAACTTTTTACCAGCTCAACATTTTTTGTGAGAAATTTGGATCTTGAAGAGAGGTCGTTTTTCAATGACAAGCTCCTGACCAGCTCTTGTGAGCATGCAGAGTGGTGCAGGAGGGGGCCTTACACTTAATCAGCCTCCCTTAGCTCTGCTCACAGCCGCTGATGGGTGAGGAGGGGGTCTGGACCAGTGTACGCAGGGGAAATCTAAAGGGGCATTAAAGCAGAGGTGGGCATTATTTGTGTCACCCCCAGCCCCCATGAGTCGCTCCATCTTAAACTCTCTCAGACCCAAACTGAGGCTGTAAATTACAAGCTGGCGAGGCAGGGTGTGAGCATAGGAGGGAGAGCGCCTGGAGTGGGTGTGGTTGAGGGGGTCTAAAGGGGTCCGTTAGCAGGATGTACATGTTGGGAGGCTGGACTCCCTGGGGCTGGTGCGGTGGCCCAGGTCTTGCCCATACTGGGGTGCAGGTGTTTTTCGCTAAAACGTGGCAAACCCCTAGAGCAGGCAGGGCACGCAGCTCAGCGTGACCCCTGTTGCAGCACAACCGGCTAACGTGTTCAAACCCGCATGCCCCGTCCCCACTCGGGTTTGAAACCAGAGTAGCTAAGCAGGGGAGCCTTCAGTGCGGGCTGCACCAACTCACCTGGGAAGCTGGCTTGTTTCTGGGACAGCAGCAGCCCAAGCTGCCACAGGTTCAAGGCTGCAGTACCTGAATCAGGCAGAGAGACGCTAACTTCTGCACCAGCCATAGCCCTCTGGGGCTGGGCACGGAAAGGCTGATGTCTAACCAGCCTGCACGCTCTCTCGCTCTCTCACTGTGTGTGTGTGGGGGGGGAGAGAGGCTGGAGCTTCTGGGGAAGGAAATGGGGAGCAGAAGGAGAAACCAGCAAAACAGAGGGCCATTCTTACCTCCAGGGGCTGCCGTGGACAGGGTGGAGGCTGGCGACCAGTGGACAGAGACCTGGAAAGAGACCATCACCACTATGGACAGAGCTCCAGAACAAGAGGCAAGCGTCAAAACACAACTCAGTCCCCTTCTCTCCCTCCCAGAGGCCTGTGGTTCTAGAAGCAGGGGGGCAGGAGATAAGTGATTAAGGGGGAGGGTCTCTGCTCCCTTTTACCTTCAAAACAGCAGGCCTATGAAGTCTGCTGTCCCTGGTGGTGTGCTTTTGGAGGTCTCCAAGTGCATGCTGGGAGCATGCACAACCTAATAGAAGGGGCCAGGGCTGGACCTTTACCAAAGACATCCTTTCTCCAACGGGTGCATTAGGTGTTGGGGCTTAATGGACATTAACACAACAAGAAGGGGTGAGATTCTGGCCTCTTTGATGTCGGTGACCAAACCCACAGTGATTGCCATGGGGCCAGGATTCCACCCCATGTGTTAAACAGCCAGACACAGATTCCTTCCCCTTGCCCCTGTTCACATGTCACGTGCAATGCCACCTGTCACCATGGAGGCTTCCCCCCAGACAAGACCTCTATGTCCAACCTTCCTTATGGTTCACAGGGACGCAGAAGCAGCACACGCTAGTCAGTTATTTCCTGGGAGCCAAGCAATGCTAAAGCCTTTTAGAAACAGCTCAGGAAATAGACCCAGAGGGTGTGCAAGCTGGCCCCCGCAGAGTCAGCACCGGGTCAGAGATGGCCCATCCAGTCAGAATCAAAACTGGGTCAGAGCCAACACACTCACCCAGATTCAGACCCCGGTTACATCCTGGCCATAGCAAGAACTGGGGTATAACCAGTGCACCCACCCAGAGCCAGGAGTGGGCTCGCTCTGACGCAGATACACAGTACAGAGCCAAAGCTCCACTCCCGCCTCTTAGCCGGGGGCAGGGACTCTGATCTCCACTGCAGGGGACCCACCTACCTGCAGGGCTGGGAGAAGAAGCCTGCTCACGAAGTGACCCCAAGCCAGGACGCGCTGAGAATGTCTGTGAGATAGGCCCAGAGAGATCAGCACCTTGGGCAGGGAATGACCCAATGAGAGTCGCCTGCAGCTGGGGCAGGATCTGAGATGCGGGGCAGCTGCAAGGCAAGAGGGGCAGTTGTGGGCGGAGATGAGGCCATCATTTACCATGTGACATGTCAGCAAGGAGCCCCTGCGGACTCTAGCTGCATGTCGAGGCCATGCATCATGGGGCGAGGGGATGGGACACGACCGTCCCCTTGTACGGCTTGGCTGGCAACCCCTGTGCACAGGTCTTCTGAGAGGGAGAACAAGGCATGAGGGGCTACCCCATTTCCAGCTCCCCACAGCCACGTTGGTGAGGGAGGGGCTGGGAGCTCCTAATCCCAGGACAGGCAAGAGGGAAGGAGCTGAGAAAAAAGGCTGTGGGATCCTGAACGCAGAGACCTGTCACTGGGGAACCAGAGTGTCGTCCTCATGGGAGAGGGCTGGCCCGGAGTGGGCAGCACAGAGGAGAATCACTTACCTTTCCCAGAGTCCGGCCGAGCCTCTGTGAGCAGGTGGCACCGTTTGGTCTCAGACCATCCCCAGGAGGAGGAATGAGGCAGAGAGCGCAGGCAGGGGAACTGCCAGGGGTTCTGTCTGATCGGGACTGGGAGAAGCTGCCGAGTTTCACTTCCCCGTTCGTTTCCCCTTTTGGGGTTTGCCCTCCGTCCCGTGCTGAGTCTCCCGGAACAGTGGGAACGTCCTGGTCAGCAAAAGTGCTAACGCTTTTAGACTCAAAACCACAGCAGAGCTGGCCCAGCCGGGCCCTGATTCCAGTACGGTGCCTCCAGGAAATCGCAGTAGCCTCCTGCCCAACAGGTTGCCCAGTTGGCTGTGGGGGTCAGGAACTACCCCAGTGACTCAACCTCACCCTGGCCCCTGGGCACTCTGGGACGGCTCCTTGCCAAGAGCAGGGCTGGGAACGTGCCATGCTTGCAATGAGCCCGCACAGCTGCCTGGCTAGTTATGGGCTCCCAAAAGTCAGCCTCCATGTGTCAGCAGCACCCTGGGCCTAAGGCACGAGGGCATGGCAGCGCTGCACCCAGACGCTTGCCACAGCTGGTACCAGGCCTGGCAGCTGTTTGTCAGGTGTACAATGAAAGCAGGAGACGGTGGTGTCAGGGAACCTCAGCACAGAGTGGGCCTGCTCTGCCCGTAGGACCTGCGGAGCACAGATGGTACCAGTCGCTGAGGGGGGAGGCAGGGAATAAGAGAAATGAGCAGCTTCCTGGTGCCTGCTGTGGTGTGAGCCCGGCCTCGAGGAGCCAAAGCTTCCTCAATAGCCTGCTCCAACACACCACAGCCACAAGCAGGTCTTTGGAGCACACTCGGCAGCCCTCCTCTGCCACTCGCGGGAGTCTCCTCGGGATGTCGGCTCTGCTCCTGGGGCTGGGGTTCTGGCCCCCAAAGCGCTTCCCCACAGGCACAGGCCTGTCTTCACAGCCGACCCCAGACTGTGTAGGAGGCTGACGGGTTGTGGCCGTATCTGGGTAAGGGGGGACTCTGCTGAAGCCCTCCACAGCAATGGCATTTACCCCGAGATGACTCAGGACACACCATATGGTTCATGCCTCGCTGTGCAGGGCTCCTGGGTCCAGACAAAACACTTGCCCTACGCCCTCCAGAGCTTCAAACCTCGGCTGGGAATCTGACAGTGCTCACACTGTGATGGGGCTCTCAGATGCTCCGCGGGGCCGAGGGGCTAGACACAGGCCTTCCCCTGAAACCGTGGGCCCAAGCCCTTAGCTCTAGATCAACAGGACTGGCTTGCTGACTCCCGGGGCGGCGTATGGGGCTGGGCTGAGTCTTTGGTTTGCGGGACTGTAGTGTGTGTGTGTGGAGGGGAAGAGATGTTTCCCATCTGCTGCTCGAGCAGGAGCCTGAAGGCAATCCTGCCAGCATGGCGTGGAGGGCGTGCTGGGATTGCCAGACCTGCCAGCTCATCAGGCTGCCAAGGAGCTGCTGGGACTGGTGCTGGCTGTGTACCCTGGGGAGATGCACTGAGGGGAGTGTAGACGGTAGCCCAGGGAAGCCAGAGGACAGTCTGCTTGTGTTGCTGACCCAGTGGCAGAATCTTTGGCTGCTGTGAGGGCCCTGGGCTGGGACCTGGTGGAGTTGGCTGTGCCTGGTTCCTCCTCCTCCCCCCTACCACCAACCCCACCCTGGGGATGGACACCTCCCCACCTTAAGCCCGTAGACCTGTGATTGGGCTGCCATCTGCTAGAGCCAGGACAATAGACGGGTGCTCTGCCCTGCCTGAGATCCTGAGCATGTGGTGCTCTGCCCTGCCCAGAACCGTGAGTCCTAGAGACTGCTTTTTCTTTGGCCCTGCTCAGAGGGCCGGAGCTCCAGAGACGGCTAATCTTCCCCCATTGCAGATTGCCTTTATGGGTGAGTGGGGGGGTGGCCTCCCTCCTGAGACAGACAGGGAGGGATGGCCATGTCACCTCAGCTTGTCCTTTGTCTTTGAGGAACCGGTTTGGCTGCAGTTTGGCCAGCTGCTGCTCCCATTTGTAGGAGCAGAGGGTTGAGCTGGTAGCCCAGGAAGCAAAGCACAGG
The DNA here is from genome assembly GCA_007922155.1 of Mesoclemmys tuberculata. Classification (NCBI taxonomy): domain Eukaryota; kingdom Metazoa; phylum Chordata; order Testudines; family Chelidae; genus Mesoclemmys; species Mesoclemmys tuberculata. Next base: position 13,486,198 of record ML675630.1, read on the forward strand.
ACTGCAGGCTTCCTCCCGTTATTCCAATGGGTTTACCTGCATGCCTGGGTTCTTCCTGGCGGCTCCCTGTACAGTGCAATCTTATCACTTTACATGCAATGTGAAAATACTTATTTTATCAGGATCAAACTGACCAGTGAGTTTTGAGTTCAAGTGATACTCGTAAGGCACACTTGTACAAAAAGTATTAGACTTGTATTCCTTGTACCCTTACACGCCGGGGACAGATCATCACACCCGCCTTATCTAGCACTGGACTCTACCATTGCTTTTGTAAGCCTGTGGCTAGGGTGACAGAGAGAAGGAGCTGTCTGCACTGGCGAGCTGGAGCAAAAGACAGAAGAAGCAGATCTTGGCATGGGTGAGACCTGCCCACAGAAACCAGGCAGCACTGCCCCCTGGGGGCTAGAGAGGGACCTGCCCACATGTGCTCTGGGATTTCATTATCTGGTGATGACAAAGTGTGAGCGGGATGCCCCCGTGGGGAAAGTGGAGGGGAAGTGAGATATCAAAGGGACATTTATCCATCAGGCATGCCCATTGGCCGATGGGAAAGGAGGCAAAAGACACCGCCCAAGACACCACAGGTGTAAGTTTTATTTGCCATTCATATAACGCTGTGATTGACTTACTCCTGTCTTTTTTTCCTTCAGTAAATTCTGGATTCTCTTTCCCCTTATTAATAAAGTGTTCTTTATTTCACACTCGCAGACACCATGCTTGTGAGAGGAGACTTGTTGCTTGTCAAGGGCACCCCACAGAGGGATTTAGTTTTCCCAGGTTTCTGACTCAGGGTTGAGCTAGTATTTTTTACTGATTTTAAGAGGAATCCTACAATATTGAAGCCAGCCCTTATTGCGCCTGACAACACCTGAAAGAAGGATTATACTAGGGTTTCATTTGTTCCCAATATATTTAAAGAATTATTGCTTGCTGTCCTTACCCCTACCAGTCATAGATTCCTCCCTTTCCCCCCCCCAATACCTTTAGCTTCCCTTATCAATTGTCTACATTTCTTAAGGGCCGGTTTGCGCTTATTGCTAATGTTTCCCCTCCCCCCGCCCCCATTTGTTCTATATTGTTTCCAAGGTTCTCTTGGCTGATTCCAGAAGTAGAGTCAAGATCAGGATAGGGCATACACATGCTATATACCACAGCCAGCCCCTGCACACTCACCAGAAAGGTGACTGGTGGTATATGGTAAGGTGAAGCATCCCAGTCTAATGGCATCCTACCTGACCACTCAGAATGTGGCAGCTTTGGCCCTGCGAGGCAGGTTACTCAGCCCATCCTCTTTGGAAACAGGGTTTGTCTGGCTCATGCTACCTCATCTCCCCAGCACTGATGGGCAGCAAGTGACAGTGCTGTGCAAGGGGCAGCAGTGCCATCTGGAGGCAGGAAATGAACTCCTGGCTTAGCCTGTCCACAGATGTAAAAAAAGGCTTAGGCAAGCACTCAAAGGAAAGCTGAGGCATGAAAGGAAACCGCTTCTGAAAGCTTCGTATCTTCCCCCAATTCCCTGGCTGGTGCAGGACATCCCGTCTGGTACCTCCAGACTGTAGGACAGCAGACCCTGCAGTCCTTCCCTGCCTCACTCCCTGATGTGCCAGTACCTATGCTGAATGTTGCATGCGACCCCCTCTGACCTACATGACCTAGATTTCAGGAAAGTCTTTGACATGGTCCCCCCTGTCACGCGGGCTGCATTAGGAGGGGGGGGGCATTTGTGTTATTTGACCTTAATATGTCAAAATCATAATGATTCATGTAAGACATGCCATGTCAGGTACTGTTAGAAAGGTTATGATATGCTGAATAAGATGATAATATTTGTGTTCATGTGTGATATGTGTGAGGAAAGTTATGGAGATCTGTGATATCCTGTATTTCAAACTGTGCTGTAGAAGACACACCCCAGACAGAGAGGCCACAGGACAATAGCCTGCTTAATGGCCCATCAAGACCTTAACAAAAGCCAAAGGCCTAGGAAGAAACTAAAGGCATACCTGAAGAGTTACCAGGATTGGCCCATGTGACTATGGACTCCATTTTGGTTCCTGTAAAGTTCCACAAGCCACATGGCCAGTAACAGAGGGTATATAAGATCAAACCACAGAAACCATTTTGTCTTCGTCTTGGTCTTTGCCTTGTGTCCTTGTTCCTGTCCAGCTGCGGACACACCTCTGGATTAACACACTTTGCAACTGAACTGAAGGACTTAGACCCATCCAGGTACTGGATGTATACCAGAGGAACTATCCAAGCCTGCAACTCCACAATTGTTCTAGAAACCTGATGTATATGGACTTTTAAATCATCTGTATGTATCTGATTGCTTTAAGCCTTTAACACTTCTCTTATTGTTTGTTTTTCTTTTATCAATAAACCTTTAGTTTTAGTTACTAAAGGATTGGCTGGCAGCGTGGTATTTTGGGTAAGATCCAAACTTATAGTGAACTGGTACTGTGGCTGGTCCTTTGGGATCAGAGGGAATCTTTTAGTAAAGAGCATAGAGTTAAAGCAACAGGTCTCTTTACTGGACCTAGTGTCAGTTTGGGAGCCAGAGACTGAAATGCAGTAAAGGGGGCTGTGTGTATTTACACAGTGGCTTCTTGATAACCAGTGTGGGGGAATCAGAAGCACTGTTTGTGGCTGGTTGGGAAGTCTGACTGTGGTGTCACCCACCAGTGCTGGGAGAATTTGCTCTCCTTTTGCAGCCTGCCCTGACCCTGGCATTATCAGTGGGCTACCCTGGGCACGGACGGGTTACACCCCCCCCCCACTGCTTCCACAGAGACTAGAGATGTGGGTACCATCTATAGGCCCTAGCTGGGAGCCCGAAATCCTACTTGGGTACCCTCCATCACCTCTCTTGCATGAGCCCTGCGTTTCTCCTGTCCGGGGTTTTATGGCTGCACAGATCCCTGCCTTCCACTGGAATATCCCCAGCAAGCCATTCTGCCTAATGCCCAGTGAGCTTTGCTTTGCCTCCAAGGGCTATGAACAATGTATTACCCGCAGTGACAAGCCACCACCCACTTCTGCCCCAGCAAGCGCCTTTACACATAAGGGGAAAGCATGGCAGAGAACCTGAAAAACAATAAGTTCCTATGTGCCTACCTTGTATTAAAACTTTCTGGAACTTTCCATCCATCTAAGGGGGCCGTGGTAGGTCAGTCCTGCCAACCCTT
>ML675630.1:13489398-13627272 GCA_007922155.1 Mesoclemmys tuberculata
CCTTCAAGCGAGCCCCAGCCCTTGCAGGACAGCCAGTCCTATCTCTTTGCTGGATCAGAAAGAAAGTGCGGAGTCAGTTTAAATATAGCCTTTTTATATCAAAAACCGTTTTTCTTTGGCATCTTGTCTCTGAACCAGCCCATGCAAACCGCCCCAGCCGTGGTACCTCTCTAGAGCTCTTTAGTCTCAGTGGCTCACCTTAATCTCCCGCACCTCCATTTTTAGTTCCTCTGGGAGGTGTGGTGACCCTTCCCCCGGAATCAAACACAAACATAACCCCTTCACACACGTGTTACAACAGGGTCCCCACAGACACCACATCCGACAACAGAAGCTGTCACAATGAGCACAAGGTCTGCTGCCACACCAACGGCTGGGGTAGCTGTCACACCAAGTAACTATTAACGGCTCCTTGACAGATGAACGTGTTCTCCTGGACTATCTGTGATACCCAGTCTCTCCTCTGTAGCCAGCCTGGTCAATTCCACAGCTGCAGCATTTCCCCCAAGAACTCCCTCAACATTGCCAGCTGCCATGGATGCCCCCCTGGTGATAGTGGAATCGCAGAGCTGAATTTTTACGTTCTTTTTCCATGTCCGTTGCTGGGTCCAGGCAAGTAATGCTGCAGGCATTTGAACGAAGGCTTTGATCATGTCACCAGCCACGTACACGGTTACGTCCCTGGCTGTGGTGTGTGACCACCCGAGTGGCGGTCTCGCTACCTGCTGCTGTTGCTGACTTGACGAAACACATTGTGCTGCCCTTGCTGCTGCTCTTTGAAAAGAAATCGCTTTTGGGGTGGCTGGGTTCACTGCCCCGTGGCTTTCTGGTTCTAGGAGAGGGCCAGGGAATCGGAGCATGGCTGGTGGTTTCGTCTTCACTGGAAGATGGCGTCATGTCGCAGGCCAGATGGCTGAGCTCTGTGGGCGCTTCGCTCCTTGAGCGGAGATTAAATCCTCCCCCGCACCACCCAGGCTCATCTTCACAGTGACAGGGCTCAGCACACACAGGAACCTGGGAAATCCTGGCAGGTTTCTTTGCCATGGTCTCATCCAGCTATTTGGCAAAAGGACTCTGGCTCGCACCTGCATTTAACAGCCATGGCTGAGCAAGCCCCTGTATAATCGAGGCTGACTGCAGAAGTTACCTCCTAGCTAGCGTAATCACACGTCCTTCTCCCATCACTAGCGTCAGCCAGAACAAAGGGGGCCAAGTCGCAGCTCCAACCCCACAGCCGTAGCCTTGATCTGTGTAAGCCGGCGGGAGCTTCGCGCCGGTCGCGGCGGCCCTTCCGGGGGCCCAGCCGCTCGGGAAGGTCCCTGCACCTTCCTGGAATAAGCGGGAATTAGTCACAGTGTAGATCGCCCCGGCCCCTTGGCAGGGCGGGCGAGCAAGCAGTCTATCGCCCCGGCCCCTTGGCAGGGCGGGCGAGCACGGAAGCAGTCTAGCGCCGGGTTGGAGGAGGGGTTGTGCGGGTATCCGAAGTCAAAGGGACAGGGGGAGGGGGACGCAGGCCCACCCGACTCCACTGCGTCCCAGCCCAGGGCCCTAACAGTGGCAAAGGCGTTGCCACTGTGCCGGCGGGGTCCTCCCGCAACACGCCAGCGGTGGCAGGCCCTTGACCGCAGCCCCAGTTGGAGCTGCCCCCTGGGCTACTTCCTCCCCACCAGTCCCAGGTACCTCCTTCCTTAGGATCCGTGGGATAGACGGCTCGGGGAAGATTGAGTAGGCCCTCCTCATCGGCCGGCGGGAGGTCGGGGAGTCCTTCAGCGAGGGGCAACTCCTCCAGGTCGCAGGCCTCTGGGGGTACTCCGGCATCAGGTAGTTCCTCCAAGTCAGGGCCCGCCTCGGGGGGTGCTGCGGCGGGCAACTCGTCCAGGTCCGGACCCGCCTCCGGAGGGGGCTCCCACCCCAGAGGGTCCCGGGGCTCGTCCCACTCCCTGGTATCCGGGGGCCCGACCCAGTCATCCGGTCCGGAGCGGTAGGGCCGCTCCCAGCCCCTGAGTTCCGGAGAGGCCCTATGCTGAGCCTCGGTCCGGCGGGGCTCCGGCAGGGGCTGCAGCCGGCGTGAAGGCACGTCTGTCCTCGCTGGCCGTCTGCCCTTTACTGAGCAGCGGGCCCTGCCTTTTAACCCCTTTTCCCTGGGGGAAGTCCCGCCCTCCGCGGAGGGGATTGGCCAGTCGGCTGGGCCTATCTCAGTCCGCCTCCGGGGTTGACGGGCAGGCAGGGGGTTTAAATCCTGTGGCGGTTGTGTTTGGGGTGGCGGCCCTTTCTGGGGCCCAGCCGCTCGGGAAGGTCCCTGCACCTTCCTACAATCTGAAACAGCAAGAGCAGTCCTTTGCAAACCTCCGCAAGGCTAAAACTCTGAGCTTGGTGGCTAGGGTTTGTGGGGTGGTGCTAGCCCTTGCCCAGGGCTACAGCTGGGTAGTTGGGGCTCTGGGCACAGCCTCATTTCCGTGTCACAGTGGTGACAGAGTTAACCCAGAAGAGACCATTAAACCATCTTCTCTGGCCTGTTCTGTGCAGGAGGTCAGACAACTTCCTCCAGTTACTCCTGTGTTGAGCCCACTCACTTGTATTTGTCTAATGCATCTTCTAAATAGGCGCCAGCCTGTCCCTTTCCTCCTTGCGTTAGTGCAAGCTGGTTTGTAGAGCAGGCTTTCCTCCCCCCATGGGAGACCCCAGCTTGCTGACCCTTTCTCCTGAATTACCTTTGGAACGCAAGAATCAAAGTAAACGGCTCCAGCCCTCAGCACATTAAGCCACGTTCTCTGCAGCACTTCAGGAAAGCTGAGTGCAGCAGAGGCAGGGAGCCATCACCACGCTGCTCACAGTTTCCTGCGTCTCTACCTCAGTCCTGGGCTGGGAGGTAAATTAGAGCAGCCACCAGGCTGCTCTAACTTGTGCCTGATGGCAGTGGGTCCAAAGGGGCTGTCCAGCAGCTGGAGTGCAGCACATCCCAGTCATGCCTTGCTGCAATGGGGGAGAGAGGGGGTTGTGTCTACCCCCATTCCGGGAGGGGCTCTCCAGCAGAGATTAAGCAGCCCGAGCCCTGTGAGCCTGAGTCAGCTGGCACAAGCCAGGTGCAGGTTTCTCATTGCAATTCAGACACATCCTGTGCATCCTCACTTGGCTGGTGCCTGCAGCCCATACCTACAGCAGGCTGTGGCTTCAAGGAACAGTGGCTCTGTCTTGCATGCGAGCCGTCCTAGGTTCTGATCATATGAACAGATCACTTGACTGTTCTCCCACCATCACATGCCAGGGAAGGAGAAAAGACGGGCCAGTGGTTCTAATGTGAATCTGGGATGGGCAGACCTTTGAGTCTTGATTCTGCTGTGTTTGCTGGGTGGGGCCATGAGTGAGTCACTGGGGGGGGGCCAGGGGCAGCTTTCCATTACCTCCTCCTGGCTCACCAACAACTCAGAGACCCTCCACCAGTTCAGCAGACACTGGCACAGTTTACTTACAGCATGCAGGCCTACCACCTTTGTGCAGTACACAGCTGGGGCTAGCTGCCTCAAGGAGCCCTCAGTTCATGGCGGTGCAGCCTCTGCTCACCTTCCATACTCTGGCTCCCCCAGCCTTGGCCTAAGCCCATGTAGAGCTTCTGGCTAATTAGGCTGCCAGCTGCTTCCCATTCACCAATCAGGGACAGCTGTCCCTAGCCAGCTCCAATTTACCTTGCTTAAGTGGGGCTGGCGTGACAGAGGTCTGGCTCAGCACCCTGCCTAGCCCTCATCTTCATTTTTATCTGCCCAAATTGTACGCCTTTATACCTTAGGCCCGGATGGTGAATGAGGGTCCTAAGGGGCCAGGATTATTAGTCTTCTGACACCAGGTTATTAATTAATGGGAATAACCACCCAAAGTTGCGTGGGGTCTTGGAGTAAGCGGCTCCGCTTCCCCAGGCCTAATGTGAGGTATTATTAGAAGCTTTACAAAAATATTCAAGAGTCTGATGTACTGAACCACAAGAGACAGTTTTTATTATAAGGTAACAACCAAAGATTAAAACTGTGAGATATATAATTAATAAAACAAACAACCAACACTGAAAGCTAGAATCTGGCTTAGGGTTTTTGGAATGAATAGAAGATAAAATAACAGTCATTTGAAAAAACTTAGAAATACATTACCACCACGATTACTGCATCTCCGAAGAGAGGTCCGTATTCTTAACCACTACTACTCTTACTCGATTACTTCACCTCCGAAGAGGGGTCAATTCGTCTGAACCGGAATCAGGTTGCGACCCAATGATTGCCGACTCGATTATTTTTGTTGTACAACTATTAAACCATTGATTATGACTATTACAAAATTAACTGAGTGCACTGAAACTGAGAGAGAGAGAAAGAAGCGAGCAGTAAGGAACACAGAATGAGCTTTTACCAGAGAATGGTAATGTCGTCTGCTTAAAGAGCAGGAAAGAGGGAAAGGCAACTGAGCTTCTGCCCTGAGGCAGTGTCAGTGCCTAAGTCCTCACGACCCCATTGCCGGCCGGTACACCAGATTCTCCGATCTGAGTGAACCATGGAACAATCTTTACAGATTGAACACTTTACCTTAACTCGCTCTTTCTTTATATATGTTTTTAGAAGCACCTCAGCATGCTACCTGTTATTTTGATTTTTAACTGAGTGAGCACAACCGCTAATTTGAATGCTGTTGAACTTTATATAACTGCAGTTGAACTTAACCGCTAATTAAAATACGGTTGAATTTTGGAAGTCGGAAATGACTGGCCGCAAACTTCTTCCTATGACTAAACTTCTTCTTATGACTAACCTCAAGCTACTTCCTGTTACAGAGTCAGCTCAATTACAATTTCCAAACTTAATATTAAACACTAGATTATTCTAATTTGCAAAAAGCATGATTACTTGTACACTTATGCCATTACAGCTGAATAACATTTTCCTACATATTGATTAAACTTATTGATTGAGCATAGGGAAGGTGTTACAAAGTGAAGGGATCTGAAGGGCCCATTCACACAAATATCTCTGAAAATCTGGCTCTGGGTTTCTGTGCCCAGGATTCACGAAGGCATTTAGGAATCTAGGTACCAATGTCAGGTTCTGATGCAAACCACACAACTCCCCCTGCACCCTGCCGGTGACTGAATTTCAGAGTAGAATTCCCCAGGCGTCTAACTTTCTGCTGCCTTGCTCTAGGTGTCTGGACACTGATCTCATGGGCTAAGCCCCAGAGCGAGTCCCAAACCAGAGGACGGCAGGCATGCGGCCATGGAGTGTGCGGGGAGGCTTTGCTCTGGCAGGTGTGCTCAGAGACCACCTACCAGTTTGGGGTCCTCTTCAAAATCTGGCTACCGAAGGAGAGGTGGCGGTGGCACAGCCCAGCACATAGCACACTCCCCCTGCTTCAATTGCCCCTCTGCCAGAGGGGCAGAAAGGGTTTAAACGGGAGCCTCCCACTGCTCAGAAGAATGTGCTAACCACTGTGCTGGGGGATGCTCTACTGTTCAGCTCCCTCACTCTGTCCTGGGGAAGCCGCTCTCGTGATCTCACCAGCCGGTCTGGGCCCTGGCTCTCTTACCTCGGCACCCTAACTCCCAGGCTAGAGTCAGTCCTGTTCTAGCTCTCTGATTCTGGCCCAATGACTCTTTGGAGTCATTCTGCACAGTGGAACAGCCTTTGGGGGGCAGGAGATAAAGACTGCCCCCAGGTTAGGAGACCCATCTAGGAGGTGGGAGATGTGGGCTGGTTCTCATGGCCTGTTCATTATGTATCCACCGTGCGACAACTTCAGCAGCTGAGATGGAGCCAGCCCCCTCCCCACATGTCAGAACATCCCACAGTCCAGGGGCTGCAGCCACTTGAGGGGGGAGACCCCCTATTCAAATGCTTCCCCCCTTGGGCAGAGGGGGGCTTAAACAAGCTCTCCCACCTCCCAGAGGAGGGCTAACAGCTGTAAGCTCTTCCCCCCTCTGTTGTCTGTAGATGCCTCACTCCTTCTCACAAGAACCCCCGGAGGTGCCTCCACCACCCGCAGCAGGCAGGGTGAGGTGCTGAGCTCTGTGAGGGGCAGGGTTTAGGTCACACTCCTCTGCTCGGCGTCTCCCGTGGGCCAGCGCAGGCAGGTCCCTGCCTAGCAGCTGGCTGGCGTGAGGGGCGGGCCCAGCTCTCCCCAAGCACTGCACGGGGCCCTGTGGATCACATCGTGTTCCTGTGATCTTCTATGCTCCCCAGAGCGAGGCACTGCCACGCGTCATATCGCGACAGCTCAGTCCTGTAGTGAAGCTGGCCCCTGTGCCTCGGTTTCCCCCTTGGCGCAAGGGGGATGATAGCGCTGCTCTGCCTTCCAGCCCATAAAGGATCTTCTCCGCCTATCACCTCCCATTGTCCAGGCCTGTTGGAGGACCCTATGCCATCCAGCCTGGGCCACATGGAAGGGCAGTAGCACTGATGGGGGCTCTACGCTGCCATCTCTGGGTGAGGCTAGTCAGTGCAGCGATTGCACGCTACTCCAACTGCGCAGACGGCGTCCTCCTCTGGCGCCACTGGGTCACAGGCGGTGTTGAGAGTGCCAGGGCGGGGGCTGGGATGCTGCAAATGAGACAGATGGAAGGGGGCTGTGGGGAGTCAGAGGAGGGGCCTGGGATAGAGGGGTGAGGGCAAGGGGTCCAGAGCGATAAAGATGGGGAGCTGCGAGGGCACAGGGCTCACAGGAGCTGGTGGAAAGGCGAAGAAGCAACTGAGGAGAGCGAGGAGCAGGCTTGTGCAGACAAATGAGTCCCAGCCTTAGAGGGACAACAGCCTTGGAGCTGGTCATGAACCCTGCAGCGCACTCCGGGCAGCAGGACTGTCTCCTCCTCACGGACACTGGGGAGGGGAGACTTTGGCCAGCAAGGGAGAGATGTGACGTGGAGAAAGGGGAAATGGGGCAGAAAGTGTGTGTGGGGTGGAGAGAGACAGAAACCATTCAAGGTGAAACCAGAGAGCGGGCAAATATGGGAATGTGTGTGACCGACAAAGAGGCGTTTATACTGGATGACAAACAGAAGGGAATTGCTCAGAGGGAATTGCAGCCGCTAAGAAAAGAGACGGCAAGTGATGCAGCAGAGCGTGGAGGGGCCCACGGCAACTGCGTGGCGGGGGAGTCCAGGGGATTTCTGGCTGTCTAGCCCTTAGAGTGATCCCTGGTGGGAGGGCAGTTGCATCTGTCAGGCTGCCCCAGAGCCAACCCCTTTGGTCTGAAACCTTAACGGAAGGAGGTCAGGCTCAGGATGGAGACAGCGGGGTAGAAAGAACAAGTGCCTTTCACGGAGTCACCGCAGGCCGCTCCAGGCCCACCCACCCGGCGAGTCGGGCTCCCACATAGCAAGGAATCCCATCGCAAAAGAAGGAGAGAATAAAGGCTGGGGAAGTGACACCCCGCACCCCCCGGCAACTGCCAGGTAGTGAATGCAGGTCCCTCCATGCCAGTGAATGCAGGGCAATCACACGCAGGCTGGGAGCCGCAATGCAATGGATTATAAATGTGGTGAGGGACTATTATCAATACAGGTGACACTGCCGCCACTTCCAGAGCCAATTGCTTTGGGCACCTGAAAGAGACATTTGTTTTCTGCTTTCCCCTGGAGACGCTTTGCTTCCTTTCCGATGAGAATGTAATAAATGATATGTAAACTAGCCCCCAAGAACCTCATCCCAGCACTTTCCTTCATTCCTCCCTCCATAATTCACTCTCCCTGGGGAGTGTTTGGGGAGCAATCGTGCCCGAAGGACACAGCGCAGAATAAATGGTCTTGGCTGGTCCCCTGCGTTTCCTGCTGTGCTATGCCAGGCCCACCGTAAATGAGAGGAGCTGGCAGTTTGCATGATGCCCACGAGGTGGCAGCATTGCCTCAGCCACAAAACCAGGTTGAAGTGGCAGAGATGAGACCTGTCCTGGCCTCTTCAACAGCTCCTTAAATTAGGGACCTTCCTGTCCCTTGTCTGCCTGGATGTGAAGTGGGTGCCCAGTGGCGTGTCCCGATTTTTATAGGGACAGTCCTGATATTTGGGACTTTTCCTTATGTAGGTGCCCAGGATAGCCCAACTTGGCTGTGAGCAGCCTCACTGCAAAGCCCTGCCCGGGTTCCCATGTCCTCACTGGGACAGCGCTCCCCGGGCGAGTTGCTAGGCTCCTGGGGGCACGTCCTGAGGTTCTTTGCACTGCAGTAAGGTGTGCCGATTCTTTCCCAGGGCGTTGGGGGAGAACTTGTCTGTCTTTCCAGGCCCACTGGGCGGGATTGTGGGAACGCCCTGGAGGACTGTTGCTCTGGAGTGATTTCACCTGTGTGACCCACCCGAGTGACAGCAGCCCATGGGCTCTAACCCACCCCAGCCGGGTCAGCCAGCCTGGTGCGATGCAACATCACACTTGGGTCAGAAGTGTTTGTGTGGGGACAGGCAGGGGGCAGTTTGGGGAACAGCGAGGACAAGCCATTAATGGTGGCAAATAAAACAGACAGCCCTTCTACTATAATGGGCTCTTTCTAGTTGCTTCCCCAGCTGGGGGCTGATAAATTACATTCTTTGGGAGCAGCACAAACTATCTCCACAAGTCCTTCATTGGTCAAGCCACAGAAGGTACAAAAACCTACGACCAACAAGCCAGGATTGGAGAGAAAGATGCCAGGATTAGGACCCTGCTACCTTCTTCAAAAGAAGAAAGAAAAGTGATCCTGGCCGCACCTGCCAGCTCCACTCCTGAGTCAGACCATGGAGTAAATAGAACCAAAGGGTCAAAAGGAATCGCAAGGGTCGTCTAGTCTAACTGCTGCCAAGATGCAGGATTTGTTGTGTCTAAACCATCCAGGACCAAGGACTATCCTGCCTCCTTCTGAAAACATCCAGTGAAGGAGCTTCCACGACCTCCCTAGACCATCTGTTCCATTGTCCTACTGTTCTCACATTAGGATGTTTTTCCGAGATTTAATCTAAATCTGCTATGCTGCAGTTTGAACCCATGGCCTCTTGTCTTGCCTTCTGTGGCAAGAGAGAACAACTTTTCTCCATCTTGTTTATGGCAGCCCGTCAAGTATTTGAAGACGGCTATCATGTCCCCCCTTAATCTCCTCTTTTCCAAACTAAACACACCCAGTTCCTTCAGCCTTTGCTCACAGGGCTTGCTTTCCATCCCTCTCATCGTCATTTGTCAGAAACGTGGTCAGTGAAGGTGTCTACACAGCCCGCAGGAGCGAGCCGCCCAGCCCAGTTTGACAGACTTGGCCTACGCGGCGCCCGCTAGCGCTCTAGATGCAGCAGCACAGACGGCACTTTGAAGTTCCAGCTGCGGCTGGAGGGCTGACTCTCACACCCATCCATACCCCAGCTTTTGGAGCCCAAGTGCCAGCTGGATCTGTGACTTCAAAGCATTGCTATGATGCTAGTGCAAGCACCTCGTACAAGCCCCACTATCGCCCCTCGCTGGGAGGCTCGTTTCTGCAGGGACTGGCAGGGGCTGCATTGACGTATCCGAAGTGCCCCTTGTGACTCGGCACCAACAAACCCAGCTAATGGGGTCCAGCGATAGAGGTCCCAAGTCACTTGCTCCACGGGGAGGAGTAGCAAGGGCTGAGAGCCGCAGTGAGAGAGCGGGGGGCTGGCAGTGCGCCATGGTGGCAAAGGGGAAAGCCAGACAGAAAAGACAGCAGGGGACCTAGCAGGAGAGAGCTGTGTTTGAAATAAATAGGTGACCACTCAACTCAGAGTAAAGCTGGCAGGTCCAGGGGCTGCAATGCCAGCTTCAGGGGTTGTAGGGGCCAGGGAAGTGAGAAGGAGAAAATCTTCTGCCTGCAGCTGCCAGTGGTTCATCTGGAGAGTCACTGCTGAAGCCCCCTTGGCCTTTCCCTCCCCTGCTGCAGAGCGGAGATCTCAGACTGATGCAGTGGATGCACTAGCACAGAGGCCCGTGGCCCTGGGGCTCCATGCCAGCTGGACTGCGCCAGGGGACTGCAGAGGCATTAGCTCTGCTGGCCAGTGTGAACAGGCAGCAGGACCATGGCCCCATCCTCCCCCACGGCCCTGTGAGGCGCAGGGACCCCCAGGCAGGAATCTGCACAAACGGGCAAGAAGCTGCCACAAACGGACCCGTGAAAGGCGTGCGAGCAACACGCAGCAAAGTGGACGCCAGTAAATAGGGAGGGAGATGAAGGGACGGGGAATCAAAGGCAGAAAAACAGCAAGATGAGGGGGAAACTACAGCCGGCTGCTTGAAGAGCGGAGGCGCGAGAGATGAAAAGGGGGAAGAGCATCTGAAGGAGAAATGGGGGAGGGGGGAAGGAGGGCGATGGGGCCCCCATCATGGCCACAGCAGCCCCGCTGCGACAAGGCTGCCCTCGGGAATGCCTAGAACCTGACAGCAAAACCACAGCCCCTGAGCACCAGGAGAGTCTGTGCGCAGCCCGCCCTGGGCCATCAGCCAGCACTGCGCCTGGAGAGGCCTCTGGCGTGCTGACAAACCGGGTGCGCCATAGCAGCCAGCACGTGGCAGAGGGCACGGGGGGGGGAGGCCTGCTGCTGTTCCATCCAGGGCCTTGAGCAGACAGGCCCAGGGGCAGGGAAGGGAAGGGCTGGGCTGCTCAGGATAACAGAGGGAGCTACTTGTTCAAGGTGCGGGGGGGGGGGGGGGAGATTCAGGACCAAGGCTTTACGCCACCTTTGCACCCTCTGGATGCTGGGCTGAAACAGCCACAGGTATCCCATAGCTGCTCTAATTCATGGCAACCTGGCCCAGGTGCTGGGACTTGCAGGACAGGCCAAAACCTCACAGACTCATGCGCTGTGGGCCCATGGCCTCCTGCCCCTGCACCCCATCCAACATGCCCCTTCCACTGGGGCTTGCAAGGGGGCAGCGTAAGGCTTAGCACTGTGCCTTCGCAGAGGGAATTTTCCCCCTCCAGCTGCAATGCGTTGATCGCCTCTCGACACGGCAGAGCAGGGACACAGTCCCAGATCCTCCAAGGTGCCAGAGCCCCTAATGCCATTGATTTCACACTCCCATAGGTTTCAGATGCACGGGGCTCAGTCTGGGCCACCATTTGTGCTGGGGCCGGCTGACCACTGGGTGAGATGTCTGCAAGCCACGTACGCTGGAGCTGCCAGTCCAGCAGTGTCTGTCTCTAGGGCTACGTGTGTGTGTGGGGGGGGCTGAAATCCAACATCCCTCTGGAGCTGAACAAACTTTCTGACATCAGCAGGGTCCAAAGCAGCTGAACTTGCAGCGCCGTCTGGAAAGCGATTTGGCAGTTGCCCACTGGAGAAAAGGTCCCAGTGCAGCCTCTGTCCATGCCAACACATGCACGTGGGCTGGATTCTGTCAGCCAGCCTTGGACATGGGCTGGAGAGCCTTCGGTGGCTCTTGCAAGCAATCCATCAGGGCAGGACTAGTTGTCAGGAGCTGGCTTCCAGTCCATGCTCAGCCACAATTTCTCCCGAAGGCAACAGGGCTTTGCCTCAGGTAGGGCCGAAGAATCAGCTCCAAATTTGCTTTATCTCCTGCTGCCTGATTGTCCTGGACTTTTCTGAAATAACGAGTAGTGGTTCAGCAGATTTGTTAATGTGCACAATCCCGACACGTGAGTCTGATCCCAGAAACGCACCATAATCCGGACATGTGCACGCTCCTGACGTGCCTGCACAACCCTAGATGGATGTGCATGATCAGAAACCCAGCGTTAGAGCCTTTGCCCTGTGGCGAGCAAGGAGATTCGGGTTGGAGGATTTCATTACTGCCAATTTTCCTTGTTTTGCTGAAACATCATTTTCCAAAGCAGTTACATCTCTGAGTTTCCGTCTTGGGGCTTGATTTCCAGTCTAGGTTCTGCTCTGCCCCCTTGCCCTCACCCGGCTACCTGGCCCTCACCCCAGCCCATTTGCCCCGTATTTTGCAGTGTGGGTTACCTCTCTATGCGGTGACCTGCAAACTTCCAGGAGTGCTGACAAATTGAGGGGAGCATTGGTTATGGAGCCATTCTGGCTGTGGGTCTTTTCCCCTCTTTCCCTTTTTGGCACTGCCCACAAATTTGACTCCAAACTCAGCTCCGAGTCTTCCCCTGGACTTTGTGTCATTTACACCAGTGCAATGCATGCATCAGTTGCTTGGGGAAATGGTGTGTTTGTGGTGCAGTGACCGCAACACTTCCGACACAGCACATGAAGCTCAGGAGCATCTCTCCAGAGAGAACAAGGGGCTAGCACGTTCCCCGTAAGGGCCTCAGCCACTAGCTACACAAATTTTGCCTCACGAACACCTCTGAAGTAGGACTGGGAAATAGAGATCACTCTCTCCACCACAGAAATGCAGCCACCTTTGGGGTGCAACACAGCATCTGTTTGTGTGCAGCATCAGGCAGGAAGTGAAAAATGGCTCATCCAGCTACAGCTGCTGGGAAATGTAAGGACGCAAAGGGGAATTACTTAGTTAGGAATTTCTCAAGGACACTGAGGGTCACATCCGTCCTCTTGGAAGAGTGCCCTGGGATCTGGAAGGGTCATGGCCTTGAAGTCTCTTAGGAAAATCTACCCACCCATGTGCACACTCAACAGATCCCTTCTCAGGCTGGCGGGTGCTATGGAGAACACACTGGAGATTTTATTCATCGTAGGACCGCTGTCATCATCTAGTCTGACCTCCTGCCTAACACAACCCAGGGAACTGCCCTGAAATAATTCCTAGAGCAGAGCTTTGAAAAAAACGTCCAGTCTGGATTTCAAAACGGCCCATGATGGAGACCTGACCAGGCCCCTCGATAAATTGTTCCAGTGGTTAATTGTGCCAGTGGTCCATCACTGGACAAGGGGACTTTTGCAAGGCTGTCTCCAGATCTCGCATTCACTTCACAGTGCAGACTGTTCCTCCGGTATCACAGCCCCCCTAGAACCATGCTGAGGCATTGGGTCAGCCCTGACTCAGAGTAGGGAGTGCCCCCTAGTGATTGCCCCCTCACTCCTTGAAACACCCTGGGCGATCCTACAAGGTCTCCCAGCCAAGGACTGACCCAGTCCAACCCTCTGTGCCATTCGTGAAGGGGGATTCCTCTCACGTCCCAAACTGTAAGGGAACAAAGGGCATATGAGAAGGAAGGGGGAGAGAGGAAAGAGAAGCCCTCCCCTTCTCCTGCGCCCCCAGTGTGGCTCCTGGCAGTGTGGGACACAAATTGCGCCTTTCTCTCCGCTCCAGGCCCGTGTGGGGTGGCTGTTGGCCATTAGATGGCACTGCTTTCAGCAAAGCTGTTAGTGCCTCCGCCCGCCCCGCTCAGCACAGAAGAGGCTGGCTTGATTCACCAGCCTTTAGAGTCCAGAATGAAATTATCCCTGGGGAGAGGCATTGTCCGGATTGCATCGACCCCGACTCGCCGCCCAACGGCCTCACTTCCCAACCAGCTGCCTTTGTGGCAGGGCCGGGCCCCCGCCCCTGCTAGCGGCTCTCAAAGCGGGTGGGCGAGGGGGCGGGAGGCCACACGGTGGGGCCCTGCTTCGTGGCCACTAGGGAGGGCTCCTTAAAGAGCCTTCGACCAGCCTGCTCACTGTGACCCCAGGGCCTGCCAGGGGCTGCCTGACACGTATAATGGCAAAATGCTTCCCTGGTGCTGGGCAGCGCTGGCACTGGCCAGCCCCTGTAAGCCCCGCAACCAAGGGAGCGAGCGAAAGATGGCGGGTGGAGCAGAAAGGAGGCTGCCTGCAAGGCTTGTGCTACTGAACTGGGGACAGGACTTGGAGCAGGGGCATGTGGCGGCTGTAGTGGGGAAAGGTGGGATGGGGAGAGGGACAGGAGTGGGGCGGAGCCGTGTGGGGAGCAGATGAGGGCCTGAGGTGGCCAGCTGGGGTGTGACGGGAGGTGATGTTAATCGTTCTGAGCAGGGACCCAAGGCTTGGACTCCAGGCTCCTACGGGGCTGGGTTGGCATGACAAGGCCTTGCCCCTTCCTGTTAGACCTTGGGAGAGGGAGCTGAGAAAGCTGCACCCGCGCGGGCAGCCTGGCTTCCTTGGTCCCCTCATTTCTACAGTCCTGAAAACCCACAAAGAGCGCAGAGCACTTCCCCGTCAATGGGCCAAATCTTCCCCTGGGGTGAATGGTCCAGCCCCTCTCCCTGCACTGAG
This sequence comes from Mesoclemmys tuberculata, assembly GCA_007922155.1. NCBI lineage: Eukaryota > Metazoa > Chordata > Testudines > Chelidae > Mesoclemmys > Mesoclemmys tuberculata. The sequence continues at coordinate 13,503,513 of ML675630.1, forward strand.
TTACACCAGCTGCGGCCTGGGCCCCAGGCTCGGTCAAGACTAGAGGAAGGGATCTCGAGATGGCCCCTGAATTTACAACAGCCCTGAGCCTCGGCAGGCGCAATGTAATGATGAGCGGGTGGCAGCCGCCGACCCCAAGGTCCACAGCAGCAGCTGGGATTGCCTTTGCCGTGGACACGCCACATTTTCTCTAAGCCCCACCCTGCCCCCCTCGGCCCCCCGCGAGCGTATGGAACGGCGAGCAAGTGTCGTGAATGCTCACTCGGAGCAAAGGGACAGCTCTGAGCGCGTCTGTGCTCTCTCAGCCTTCCAGCCACAGAGCTGCCTGCCTAGCTGGCTGGCTGGCTATCTGTATCCTGTTGCCCATCACCATAGCATCTGAGCCCCTTCCAGGTAAAACTGATAATGAATCTTCTCCCTCCCAAACACTTCCCCTTGCCCTGCAGACTGACCCCACTGCATTTGGCAAATGCTGGGCAAACCTGCCCGGGTGCAGGAATATGGCCGGTACAAACATTTTGTAGGTATACAGCCCTCCATGCTTTGATTGATGACCTGAGAATCTGGGCTGGTTGGGGTGTCCTGGAAGGATTTCCTGAGACACCAGCCCATATGGCGACTTTCTGCTTGGCGTGTGAAGTGTGCTGAGTTTGTAGCCTGAGGTGCTGTGGAGAGCTGCATGGGGCGGGGGCGGGAGGAGGTTAGAAAACAACCCCAGCTCTTGTTTAGTCCCCAATAGGCTGAGGTTGGGCCCATCTTGGTGCATGAAACGTGCTAGAAGGCAGATGAGCCTTCGAGAGCAGCTATTGGGTGACCTTGGCAATGTGCTTATGTTCCCCCTCCCCCTTGTTTTCTGTTATGGATCGTCAGGGCCTGTAATTATTTCACATCTCTTGGCTAATTTGTTTGATTGTTTCCCATTGCTTAATGTATTTGTTATTTATTTGTTCACTTGTGTAATGAGCAGTTTGGGATTGATAGCTTTGCCATGTAAATTAGCCTCCGCTAATGTTCGTCACTGAAATGTCAGACTGGGAGGGTTGGAAATCAAACACAGCCGGAATCTAAATTACAGCATTTCAGGCAGCAACAACTGGGAGATGATAGAAAGTAGATTTCATAAATAAGATGGGATCAGAGCTGGCATCCCAGAACGCAGAGCAGGACTGACAATGTGGAAGAAACCCCGGGGGCGTGGAATGGGCACACACCGCCAGCTCTGAGGTGTGGCCTATGGAGATGGCAGTGGCCAAGCCACGTAGCAGGCACGTTGGCTGCTGGGACTTGTGGGCAGCTGTGATGAGCTGGACTGGGACTGGCTCAGGAAGTGTGGATTAGCCCCAGGCCAGCAGAGTTTTCACTATGCAGGGAGCCTGTGTGCCAGGTTGAGCTGTGCCCGTGGGCGTTAGGTTGTTTTATGATTCAGAAACCATAAGGGAAAGAACAGAACCGTGGCCAACTCCAGCCCTGGCTGACAGCCCTGGCCTGCCAGAGTGAGCTTCAAATGGCCCTGGCATTACTAGTGCTGAATAAATCAGTGGGATCTGCTCAGCCTGTAGATAGACGCTCCTTAGGTGCCATAGCATTGATGGCCAATTGCCCAGGTCGCCCTGAAAGCTCCAGTGCACAGGGTAAGGATTGCCTCCCCTCCCTCTGCACTTCTACCCCTGGAGCACCAAGCGTAGGCATCACAGGAGAGGAGTCTTGCTTTAGTGTCAGAACCTTCCCCACCCCCATCCAGTCATCCACTCCCCACACTCTTCTGTCCACCCATCCATGCCCCACTACACCCCATCATCTACCCATCTGTCCATCACCCCCACACACCACGATCCATCCATCCACCCCCACCGTGCCACCATCCATCCAAACCCACTCTCCTCCTTCCAACCACCCACACACCTCTCCGTCCATCCATCCACCCCCCACACAAGCCACCATCTATCCTTCATCCATCCATGCATCTCCACGCACCCATCCACCTATAGCCACCCACCCTTACCCCCCCATCCATCCATCCCCACTCGCCACCATCTATCCAGCCACCCAAAGCTGCCAGTGTGCACGGGATGCCGCAGCTTCTGCTCACGTTGCTGCCAGCCCCAGCCCGCTCCCACCCCTGACAGTGCAGCTCTGGAGACGCTGGGCCTGCGTCAGCTCTCATTGACCCTGGCTCAAGGCAGCAGCAGCTCTGTAGGAGTCAGTGCTGTGAGTTCCCGGTACAGTCGTGCCTGGCTGTCTGCATAAGAGCTCTGCTCCCGCCGAGCGTGGAGCAAGGAGGCTGGTGTGGGCCATGAACTGACTCCGGTATCATGGGAAGGGAGCCGCTGTCAATCCAGTGCATGGGGGACACACTCCACAATCCAGTGCATGTCTAGTGCATGGGGGACACACTCCAAGCTCCTGGAGGAAAACCCGCCTCAGTGCTTAGGAGCTATTTGTACTATTGCTCCAACTCTCCGATTTCCAACGATTTTCCTTCTTTCCAAGGCCCGTTGTCGGTTGAGACTGTTCTAAAAGAGACCGAAGCCCACCCGCCTTTCTGCAAGTCCCACTCAGCCTTGCTTGTGGGCTCAGAGACACAGAACATGCGGCCAGCCAGGGGCCTCCTGGAGACAGGAGGATAAAATCCTGAACCAGAGTAAATGAGAGCTGAAGCAGGTCCAGTACCTTCATTCATGGGTGTGAGCAGGCTGGCTGGCAGGGACGTGAGCAGAGGGTGCAGCATCCCCTGCAAACGGGTATCCAGAATAGCAAAGGACTGAAGCTTCCAGCCTGGCACCCTCTGCCTTGGGCAGCCAGCCGTGCAAACTGGCCACTGCATTTCAGCTCCCTCGTCGCAACTCAGCGGACAGCCTGTGAGAGCGCCAGCCCTTAAGCAGCCCTGCAAAATGGGAGTGGGGGAGTGGGGCAGGGAATCTGGAGTCAGCCTGTACGTGAAGCTTTTGGAAAGACTGTGCTTCTGTGAGAGTCTGCGGGGAGCCTGCAATGGGAGCTGGGGCTTAGAGAAACACCACATTTTGAGAGACTTAAATGAAATGGCAAGAGTTGGCAATGCTGGGAGAGAGAGAACAATGACTGTCTGTATCAATAGATCCCACGCTGCTCTCTGCGTGCCCCCTTCTGAGAGTGTGACAGGACACCCGCACAGGTGCCCTGGAATCAAAGCTGGGAGAAGAGCGCTTGCACATGTAACAGTGAAACAGGGGCATGAGCATAAAGATGGCCATCCAAGCCATGTAAGGCTGAGATCCCCCAGACAGCAGCTCAGAGGGAGATGGGGAGGAGGCGATGGGCAGAGTCCTGTGGGACCTCACTGAAAGGGGAGAGGGGAGAAGGCTAACCCTGACAATGCGACCCCAAAGGAGTGATCTGACGTGCAGGAGGAGGTCCAGGAGAGAACAGTCATAAAACTGCACGGATGATAGGACCAAGAGGAGACGTGTACGGTCTGCCGTGCAAAAGGCAGCTGCTAGATTATGGCTGATGAGGCTGGAGTACAGGCCCAAACCAGGGCCAGGAAGAGGTCATTAGAGAGCGTGGTAGGAGTCATGCCAGAGATGCAGGGCATAGGAGTGGATTGGAGGGGGTCTAGGATGGAGGTAGAGGGGAAGAATTCCAGACAGCAAGGTAGATGGCTTCCCATAAGGCTGACGATTGTCCCGTGATGATCCTGGCTCTCTGCCCCAGCATACGGCTGCACAAGCCCGGCAAAGGCAGCATGTGACCAGCACTGCTGCGTTTGTTGTGGTTGGCTTCTTGGCAGGGAGCACGGAGGAGTGCCGTCGCTGACCCAGCACCCTGATGGCGGTGCGCAGCCGCCCGTGTCATTCCAGCCCGCTGCAGTCTCTGCACCACAGGCTGGTTTCTGTGGCAGTCTGACTTAGCAATGAAATTGCAGGTTCCTGCAATCGAGCGTTCGCAGTAACTGGGTCAGCCGTGGCTGGAGCTCTGCACTGGCTGGAGACGATTACCACTTACTCCCTGGCAGCTTCTCCTGGAACTCAGCTTCCCTCTAACTGACCTTGGATCGATTGGAAGTTGAATTTCACTTCCCATGTGCTTGATTTGGAAGGTATCTTATGTCACTTAGGGAACTCAGATTGCCTTTGCTCCTGGAAGGCCGGACCCAGCCGGTGCTTCAAAGGCAGCATTAGAGAAACTCTGGTTTAGCAGATTTCCCTGGGGATATTCTGGCCAAACTCAGATGTACCGTCCAGCACACTCCAGCCAGAAGGCCATGAGTGTGGAGAGAGCTCCGGTCTTGAGTAAAAACCCGAGGTAACCTTGCAGTGAAGACAGGCCCTTGGTCACTGGGGAGTTTCCTTGCATTTTGGCTCCCCTGGCAGGCCAGTGGGGCAGGCCCCATTGTCATGAGCGAGGCGAACGACCCCAGCACCATCAAGTGCCTGGAGATTTGTAGTCTGGAAGAGGAAACCAGCTCTGGTCCCGCTTTCTCTTGCTGCTAATTGTTCACCACGGGGATACGGTTACCTAGTCAAAGTCTTTAGTTCTTCCTTGAGAACTCGGCTGCCTCACAGTGGGTGTCTGACCCCTTAAAGGACTCTGGGTAGCTGGGCACAGCCTGAGTGTTAACAGCAGGCCTTGGTTTTAGGGCGGAAAGGCCTCATCATCAAACTGCCCCCCTGGCCGAGGTGCTCAGCAAATGAACTTCTTTTGCCCCCAGGCTTGTCTGTGAGAATGGTCCGTTGCAGCCTGATCCGACATCCCGATATAACAGGTGCGCTCACAGCCTGCGCATGGACGTCTTGCATGGCTTGTTGGGAAGGTCAGAGCTTGCCTGACTCCTCAATCAGAACTCTGAAGCTGTGGAGTGTGGCTCATGGCTCTCGTTGGTAACCACAAGCAGCCCCATCCATCTATTCCTCACTTTCGTGGGGCATGAGAGGGAGGGGCATTTGTGCTTTGCACGTGTAGCGCCCTCCATCCACCCAGTTACCTCCTTTAACACCAGCTTCCTGGACAAGTCTCTGGAAGGTCCCTGTGCCCAGTTTCTCCAGCTGTTAATGGGTAAGACATACCGTAGAACAGAGGGCTGGATTAGATGACGTCTCGACGTCCCTGGCCACCCTATCTTTCTATGCATTCCCTCCCCACGGCTCTCCGGAAGGCTGCTATGAGGGTTAATTCACTCACACCCTGGATCCTGATTTCAGCTACACAGGGCTAAGTACAATGAAGCCACTGAAGTGTCTGGATTTAGGCAGTGTAACTGAGCTCAAACACAAGTCCCCTTGTGCTCCCAATAGGCAGGCGTGCTCCAGTGCTTCTGCTTGGATTGCTGGCCTTAGCTTCCTTTCTTTGCTGTGTTCTTTTAACAGGTCCCTCTGCTCAGGCAGGAAGAGCTGCTTCCCACGTGTATAGAGATGTGGATTTTAAGGCCGGAAGGGATCATTCAGATCATCCCAGGATTCCAGCCCAACTCGTGTATAGCCTAGACAAGACAGCCTCCCCCAGGGATCCCTGCATCCTGCCCCACACTGCTGGCTGAGCGAGGGCAGAGCTTTGAGAAAAGGCACCCCACCCAATGGCCTTACCCCAGGGGCTGGGTTGGTGCTAAGTCTCTGCCAGAGCCTGAGATCCTGTGCTTAGAAAATGCACCGCTTCTCCGGAGTTGCTCCTCAGGGAAGTGCCCTGGCCCTTGCTGTCCTGCCTACGGGCTGGTGATTACCTGGCACCAGCAAGCTGGGACCATTTCCACCTCTTGTGCCACTGCATGGCCAGGACTGGGCAGCTGCCACCTCTTGTCACAGTGAGGGCACCTTGTTCGGGCCCTCTGGCTGTGAGGCCATGGGGTCCAATAAACCAGGCCCCTCTCTGAAGGTGGAGAGGCCTGGGGTCTCTTGCAATGAGTCTGATGTTAGAGACACATGTTTTGTCTCTTATTCTGCACCTTCTTCTCTCTGGGTTCTATTCCCAGCTCTGCTACTGACCTAGGGAACCCTGGGCAAGTCCCATTCCATGCCTCAGTTTCCCCAGCTATAAAATGGGGATAATAACACTTGCCTTGTGTTATTCATAAAATAAACCAGGTTTCTGCAGCCACCCAGCTTGTCAGTCCCTCCCTGAGCTGAGGTCCTGGTGTCATGCTGTTTTCTCTTAGCTCTTTATTAAATAGCGCACTTCCCTTCTGTTGCTGTTCTCTTTTTAATCAAGCCTGTTGGCTGTCAAAGTTGTCTCCCAGCCCCCGGAGCCACATTGTGAGGATTAATATTTTATTGGGGGAAGTGACACCTCCCCAGAGCAACTTCTGCCTCTGCCTAAACACCCCTCTGCCTGGGAGCGGCCACAGCAGCAGTGAGCTGTTGTCCTTCTGAACTTGCACCAGACTTTGTTTTGGAGCCGAGGGGCCGGCCCTGGCCCTGGCTGGATGTGTCCCTGAGCTGCCTGCCTCCAGTGGACATGCCACTGTACAGCTGCTAAACCCTGGGTTTCTTCTCCCCAGATTCCCCCTGTTCTTCACAGAACGATCACCACAGAGGCATTATTTGACTGAGCCAACAACATTTGGAGCTGTCCAGAGGTTTGAATCCTACTCCCATTTGAAACAGCAGCACATCAAAGGCACCACGGAACGTGTCGGGCGCAACTGGGTCCACCCAGCCCGTTAGTACACAGCAGGCTAGTGCGCTAACGTCGATTTGCTTCCTGGCTTGCCAGGCACTACGTGGCCATGTAGATAAGGCTTTAAATTCCTTGAACTGCTCAGCACCCAAGTCAAAGTGCCTGGATCCCCTTGCTGCCCGTTACTTCCAAAGGACAAAACCAGGTGCATTTTTGTGGAAGGACTGGAGCATAGTCTGAGTGGGGCTGGGCTGTATCAAACACACACACCCAGGGATTTGCACACGGTCCCTTAGGAGTTCTTCACAGGACAATCCCTGAAAATGCAAACCCGCACCCTAATGGCCTAATACCAAGCTATGGAGCAAGCGAATTGTTTAAATCAGTTTGAGACCAGAAAAATAATCTGCATGCAAAGGGCTTTCCTCACCCACAGGCAGCTCACGTGACAGGGACGGGACGCAAGGAGACGGGGGAAGTTTATTATACCTGGGATTATGAAAGTGTTTGACAACTGCTGGCTTAAGCTGATTGGAGGTAAAGGAAACAAACGCTGCTCTGCATTCTGATGAGACCTCAGCCCCGTTAGTAGCTGCAGGCATGATGCATTCTGGGGGCCCTACAGCAGTAGTGGGAAAACACAGACTGCTGTGTGGCCAGGGAGGGGGCTAGGAAGCCACTGGGGCTTATGGGGTAGGGGGAAGTTGGCTGCAGCGTGTCCCAACAGTGAAAGACTGTGTGTTAAGGTGTGTGTTAGGCCCTTGACTGAGGATGTACTGGGCCTGATTCTCCTGTCCTTGTAAATGCCACACTGGCTGGGCCGCGAGCCTGGCACAGGTGTCTTAGAAGGAATCTCTGCGAGTGGGGAATGGAGGCTGGCACACAGGGGGTCAGCGCTGCCCAGAGAGCAGGTGGCACAGGACGGTGATGCAGCCTGGCATCATGGCTCCTGCCTGCTAAGCAGTTGGCGCTGCCGCTGGAAAGGAAAAGTGCTGGCTGCGTGCAGTGAACCTGAGGACGCTTGGCAGGGAGCAGCCTGCTGCCCCCTCGGGCTGCCCCCCACCCCACAGCGGGCCGGGAGAATTGATGCTCAGGGCCAGTTTGAAGAGTGCCTCTGTCTGCAAGCGGTCCCTGCTCCAGGAAGGAATTTCTGGACCAAACCAGAGAGACAGACCCCGCGTGGCAAATAGCCCAGGACTTACACTGTTCCATTTGCAAGGGACAGGTAGTCAGGGCTTCCTGGCCACAGCTGCAAACCCCACTTTCCGGGTTCCCTGGCAATCAGGACACCAACGAAATTTGTGGAGTCCTGGGGCTCCAGCGGCTCCTGCTCTCAGCGCCCCTGTCCCCACCCCTCAGCAGCCCGCCTTTTTCTCCATAGATACAGCATGCAGCAACTGTCTTCTCTGACCGGGGGATTCAGCCCAGGGCCGGCACATGCGGCTCCCATTGTCTCTGGTGCCTGGAGCTGCCTGGGGTATTTCTGACAGCGCTTTGTGCCTTGCTGTGGGTGCTGCACTCCTGCCTTACATCCCACTTGCTGCTCTCTAGCTCATGTAGATACGAGATGCAAGATGCAGCCATAGCCAGAGCTCCCCTCCCAGGCAGATCAGAGCGTTTGCAGGTGACACAAGACAGGATGGAAATAGCCCTGTATTTTGCCAGCAAATCCTCCTCACACTGTTTATCTCTTTGAGTGGAAGGCTATTATTACTGCAAACTGAAACGGGGCGTATGTGAATCCTCGGCAGTAGGAAATTGGTCATGCCGTGTGAGCTATGCAGGGGAGCACAGAAAATATCCTGCTAAGTGCCATTATTAATTCATGTTAGCATTCATTGTAATAATGACTTGGATCAGGATGAATTCAATTGGCATTAACGACTCCTTGCCAAGAGCTGGGATTTTCCAAGGCCAAGAAGCTTATGCAAAAATGCACACAGGTTTTGAGATGGGCCAGCACCTGCACTGGGAGGGTCTCCTGTATAACAGCATAGAGTGGCCAAGGTGCAGCACACAGCTGGTGCCATCAACATAGAGCAGCTCCCGGTGAGGACTACAGATTCTAGCAGGAAGTATCTGTGGAGCAGAACGGCTCGTTACATACTAGGAGTGGAGTTTTCCTCAGGCTATGCCTCTGTACTGAAGCTGAGATACAGAAATGTAGGGTGGAAAGAAACCTGGAGAGTTCAAGTCCTGCCCCCTGCACGCAGGCAACACCGTGTAAATCTAAACCAGCCCTGACAGGTGTTGGTCCAATTTGTTCTTAAAAACCTCCAGTGATGGGGATTCCACAACCTCCCTTAAAAAGCTATTCCAGAGTTTACCTCCCTTGAGAGTTAGAGAGTTTTTCCTAATATCTAATGTAAACCTCCCGTCGTGCAGATTAAGCCCTTTACTTCTTGTCCTACCTTCAGTGGACATGGAGAACAACCGATCAACGTCCTCTTTATAGCAGCCCTTCACATACTGGACGACTATTATCAGGTTGCCTCTCAGTCATCTTTTCTCAAGACTAAGCAGGCCCCCGGTTTGTAACCTTTCCTCATGGCTCAGGTTTCTTAAATCTTTGATCATTTTTGTTGCTTTCCTCTGGACTCTCTCCAGCTCACCCACCTCTTTTCTAACGCGTGGTGCCCAGCATTGGACCCAGCACTCCAGCTGGGGCTTCACCTGTGCTGAGCAGAGCGCACTACTATCGCCCATGTCTTACTTGTGCCACCTCCTAGCACACCCCAGAATGATATTAGTCTTTTTCACAACTGCATCACACTTGAGTCATATTCAGTTTGAGATCCACTGTAGCCCCCCAATCCTCCTCTGCAGCACTACTGCCTTGCCAGCTAGTCCCCATTTTATAGTTGAAAATTAGATATTTCCTTCCGAAGCGCACGAGCACTTATGTCAGTGTAACTTACGTGGAATATTCACACCCCTGAGCAACTCAATTTTGCAGACATGGGCGATAGTGTAGACATAGCCTTAGTTTTCGCTTAGTTCATTTTTTAGTCTAGGAATTAAATAGAAGATTGAAACCTCCCAAGAAGAAAATCCTTGCAACATGCAGCTGCATTTACAGACATAACTCCTTCTTACCCAACAGCTGTGCGCCAGGGAATTGGACCACCTTCTTTTACTGGTCAGAATAAGTTACCAGTCTTGCCGAGCCAATGCAGCTACAAAAACACTACTGCCTCATGCAAGGCAAAGCTACTCTTATGACTGCTAATTTCTGCTAGTGTTCATCATACTGTATAATGGGCGTGTTGTGCTGGCTAGCTCTCAGTGGGAGTGGGAACATTGCCAGAACTACATAGGTATAGGTTACAGCCAGAGAGATGGGGATTCAGTCTAGGTGAAATGTTGTTGTTGATCATGTCAGTGCTGTACGATAAGGAGCGTGCTACAGAGTCTTTATGGAATGCAGTCGCACAGTCAGCCGCTTTTCCTCAAACACAGCGGCCTTCAGTGTGATGCCTCCTGTGATGTGTTCCTTGGGCAAAACCTTTGATAAATAAAACCCACTGGTCTCATGGAGGGCTGCATTCTGAGCTCCAGGCATTAATTATACAGGTTTTCAGTCACAGTAGCAGGAATACAATGGATTTGGTGACAAAGACGGAATCCTATTTCCCAGATTTAGCCCGGAGAGACAGAGCAATGGCTCATGTGTAAGAAGGACCTGAAATACGTTACCCATCGCCTCTCATTGTTCTTGTTCCCATTTGTTCTGGGGTACTCTACTCACGGCTGGGTGGTGCCTCGTTACAGCAATCCTTGGGATCTGCTCCACCCCGTTCAGCACCCTCTTTCTCCTCCTCTCCCTTTGCAGCTCTCCTCCCACTCACGGAGTTGCAGTACAGTTACTTCGTGACTTGGCCTCTGCCAGGTCACCCTGTTGTGTCCCCTTCCAGGGGAGTCGCTCCAAGTCGCTCTGCACAAGCGGTGTCAGGCAGTGCTCACATCTGCTGCCCTGACTGTGTCACTCCCGCAGTGACTCAGGAAGCCTTCCTGGTCACTGTCCCATGCAATGCCACTCTGCCATGGCTGGCAGGGGAACCGAGGCCCGTCTTCTACTCTGGGTTCCAGTCCAGGCCCTACAGCCAGCAGCTAAGATCTGCAGCTAAATCTACCTTATTGTCTTCATCCCTGGACTACTTCCTGCTGTGCTCCTCCAGGCTTTCCGTTCTCCAGCCTTCCCAGTCAGAGCCCTCTCTGCTAGCTAAACCCTTCCTCATGGGTTCCTAACCCTTTTCTCAGAGGTTCTAGCTCCCTTTCCTTTCCTCAGGGAGAGACACTGCAGGCTTCCTCCGTGCTGCACTCCTCCCACTGCCGCCAGCCTCTCAGCTTTGTAGAAGCCCTGCCTGTTCCCTCACAGGTGGGCTTCTTTCTAATTAGCACCCTCCACACAGCCTGCTTTTCCCTGGTTTGCAGCTTAGCTGGCTAACTGGACCGGCCTGGCCTCATTTCTCTCTTCCAGGCCTGGCGTGGGGATCACTGAGGGCTTTGGGCCTGGCTGTCACATATGTGGGGACATATGAGCTACATGAGCAAAGCACCAGGGTCCCGGGGGTAGGCTGCGGCAGCCAGCTGAGTGGCATGGGAGCCAAGCGGAGCGGGCTAGTGGTGTGTGGGAGCCCTCTAGTGAATTCTGCTGGCTTAGACAGGGGCCTGGCAGGCAGTGAGACCAGGCCCGGCTGCAGGAAAGGAACCTCGATGAGCTGAGAAAGGGGGTGCTTGCCCCCACCCACACCTCTACCCTGACCTGACTTTCTACTTCCTTATTAGCCAGCTGGCTTGGGGGGCCTGATAGGACATCATTCCTTCTGAGGCACCTGGCCACTGTCAGAGACAAGATCCCGGGCTAGATGGACCATCAGTCTGACCCAGTCTGGCCGTCCTTATGTCCTCACGTCATGCAGCTGTGACCCATCAACCCCTCCCATCCCGCTGGCAAGGGGACTCCAATAACATCTGGATTCTGGGGTGGATGTTCTGGTTCACTAGAGAATGTCCTAGGGGGTTAAAGAAAAGCCAGGGTCACACTGGTCACTGTGATTGTAAACCCTGGGGTCCACGCCTAGGAGAGAAGGGAATACCGGAGTGAGTGTCACACAGCCCCACGCTCTGTGAGCATGCGTAACCCCTACACTTGACCACTCAGGCCCTGGTCGTGACAGGCTGGTCCTGATGGGTCCTGATGGGCACAGCTTTGGGGGTTCGGGAGGACAGTGCTGCCTGGCTTGCTGCTTTAGTTCTGAGCGTTGTCAAGGCCCTGGAGTGAAGCAGAGACTGGTCAGGGAAGTCAGCTGGCAAGTGGAAGACATGCAGGGACAGGCGCTTCCAGAGGCCAGGAGCTTCAAACTGGGAGGCTTCTGCCTGGCCCGTGGCAGCGCTGTGGGAAGAGATGCAGAGGAAGCTGGCACTAGACAAGCAACGAGAACAAGGAGCGTAAAACAGAGAGCTGAAGGGCAGGCAGCTGGTGAGAAGGAGACCAGGGAGGGTGTTGGAAGCAAGGAGTCATGAGCGGTGTCCTGCAGTGAACAGGCAGTTGGCTGGGTGGCTGGTGATGGAAGCGGTGCCCCCACGGCCTTGTGCACGTGAGGGAATGTGCCGTAGCACCCTGTACACGCTATAATGGGCACAGCTTTTGAGTGGAGGGACACAGAGATGGGTGTTGCAATAGTCAAGGTGATGTGCCTTGAGATGAGTGCCTGGAGGAGGATTGGGTGGCTTGGTGCTTGCACCAGCAATGCTGCAGAGAGGGCGATGAGCAGATCTAGAAAGGGATGAGGAGGAGAGCTCAGTATCAAGGATGAAGCTACGTTTCTGGACAGATGGCAACTTGAAGGCCTGAGCAGAGGAGATGGATGCAAGCATGTGCACACGTATGTCACGATGACACACACTCCAGATGAGTGGGTCAGCCACAGACACCTAGGTAGGGGCAGAAATAAATACCGGGGCCAGTAGCTATGTCTGTGAGATGGAGAGGGATGCCCTGCAATGGCCTCTTCTGGGTGCCAAGGAGGTTCCTTTTCCCCGTCTGGTACCCATAAACACTGGGCCTTTCCTGCTCTGGGGTCCCTGTTCCAGGCTTTGTTGGTCGGGTTCCAGGGCTGGCCCTACGCACCCATTGGAGGGGGCAGAGATCTTGCTCTCCAGCAACATGGAAGCATCTCCTCTGCCTCAGGAATAGCTCTGGCTTTCAGAGCAAACTAATTCTGGAGTCACGAATGTAATGATGAGTAATGACAGGTGCACCGCCCTTCCTTTCATTCCACTATTGATGGAAAAGAAACCCGGTGCAGAGCCGGAGATAGATTCATTCTCTCAGTGGAGGGGAAAGTAATCAGGCTGAAAGCAGATAAATTTGGGGGCTGGCAGGGAAGCTGGAGCTGATTTTCTGAATGTTACGCAAACGAGGCACTTTTCATCACTTGCCAGGGTTGGACAGAGCTTGAATTCCCAGCAAATTCCCCGGGAAGGGTTCTTGGGCAGAGAAAAGTGCAGTGGCGGCAGCAGGGAACATGGCAAGGAATCCTGCATCTGATTGAGAATCTAGGGGTACCTGCACGCTCGTCCAGGAGCTCAGCAAGTGATTTCTCAGCAACATTAGCAGCCAGAGACCTTCTGCAGTGGTACAAGAGGAGAGGCTTACCTGCACAGCACAGAGTTCTGGCTGCCCAGGGCACTGCGGGTAGCACACATCCTCACCTGTATAGGAAAGCTGCTGCTGCTGCTGCTGGCGGCTTTGCCTCTGCCTCGAGCTGGGAAAGCAGCGGGGTTTAGGTCAGGTTAGCTAAGCAAAGCCCAGCCTAGCCCCAACTCATTTCCTCATCTAGATACAGGGCGGCATCTCTAGTCAATTGGAGCCTTGAGTTCAGACCTTGGCGTGACTCTGTACAGCAGCCTGGGCCCCAACCCAACCAGCTACATCCTGCCACATAGTGTTACCCGGCATCGGGGTCAGGGAAAAGCTGAGCTGAGCTTGGGTTTAGCTTCCATGCGTTACCTAAGCCTGACTGAAACTCAACCGCTTTTCTTAGTCAAGCCTTGGAGTTTAGAGCTGTTCTTGTTCCCCGTGTGAATGTGGACACACTGCATGTTGTCAAACAGGCAGGTCAGAGAGAACTCAGTCTTGGTCTGCAAGTATGTATCTGGGAGGAAGGTTTCTGGTACCAGAGGGCTCTTTAATCTAGCAAAGGCAGAACAAGATCCAAGGCTGGAAGCTAACGCTAGACACATTCAGACTAGAAATCAGGTGCACAATTTTAATAGCAAGTTGATTAACCATTGGAACAACTTACCTGGGGACATGGGAGATTCGCCACCACTGCGTGTCTTTAAATCCAGATTAGTTGTCTCTTTCTCAGAGCTCTGCTCTAGCTCACCCAGCAGTTCTGGGTGCAGGGATCCCTGGGACTTTTCAGACTGGAAAAGCGACAACCAAGGGGAGATATGATAGAGGTCTATAAAGTCATGACTGATAAGGAGAAAGTGAATAGGGCAGTGTTATTTACCCCTTCACATAACACAAGAACCAGGGGTCACCCAATTAAATTAATATGAAGTTTAAAACAAACAAACAAAAGAAAGAACTTCTTCACACAACATACAGTCAACCTGTGGAACTCCTTGCCAGAGGATGTTGTGAAGGCCAAAATAATAAAGAGGTAAAAAACTAACTAGATAAATTCATGGAGGACTGGTCCATCAGTGGCTATTAGACAGGATGGGCAGAGATGCATCCACATGCTCTGGATTCCTAAGTCTCTAACCGTCAGAAGTTGGGAGTGGACAACAGGGGGATGGATCACTTGATAATGATCTGTTCTGTTCATTCCCTCTGAAGCATCTGGCACAGGCCATTGTCAGAAAACAGGACACTGGGATAGACGGGCCAGTGGTCTGACCCAGCATGCTGTTCTCATGTTCACCCAGAGCATTGTCACTAATGTTGGGGGTTTTAACCATATCAAGTCCAAGGATGGAGTCCTTTGTAACGGATGGAGTCTATTCTGCTACTTAGTTGCACTTAATGCAAAGAACATTTATCTAATGTGTTCCCTAAATCCTTTCTTCCTCCATGTCAGCCCATTGCTCCTCATCTTGCCAGCCTGGGAGTGAGATGGTGTGTAGTTCCCGTCTTTCATTGATATTATTCCTTGGAAGGGAATGCATAGAACAGGAGGCTTTGGTTTCTGAGCTGTTTGCATTCATCTGCCTACTAGAGAGCGTTCATCCTCCACGCTCTGTAATTTTATAGAGAGAGATCCACTCCAAGGTAGCCAATGGCCTGATGAGTAGGGTCTTATCTGGGATGTGGGAAAGTAGGGACGTGACTTGGGTGTCCCACACCTGAAGTGGCTGGCCTGATCTCTGGGCTATTCAAGCACAGGTGGCGCCATCTCGCTCGCTTTTGTTTTTCAAGATAAATGTAAAAAAAACATGCTTTCATCCTGTTGTGGAGAAGGAAATATTTTAAAATCCCCAGACTTTCCATGGGTCAGGAAATCTGTTTCCCATCCAGCTCTCACTGCGATGTGGAGGTAAGGTGCCGTTTGTTACCACCTACTGCCCCCCTCTTCCCCCCCCCGACCATTCATTCTCAGACTTACTGCTTTCCAGTTACATAACTGTCCTGTCTCCAATCCATCCCGTGCTATTTATGTCCCTACCCAGCTAGGGAGCATTGCGTTTATCAGCACTGAGCATCCTCCCATTGTCAGGAGCGCTTTGTCCTGTTCTCTCCAGATCAGCTGTGGTGCAATTACTGCTACCTCTCTGACCTCCGTGCTTAGCAGACTTTAATCAAAACTAGATTTACAGCTTCGTCTCCGTTATAAGCATGGCTTAGATTCTCACAGACTATTTCACAGCACCCTGGAGCTCGGTGCTTCTGCTCTTCAGAGGATGCTGGGGCTCAGGGCTTTAGCCCCATGGTGGTGGGGGCACCGGGGATTGGAGCTTCAGCCCCAGGGGAGGTGTCGGGGCTCCTGACGGTTTGTAAATATTTACTCCAGAGGCTTCAGCTGAATTTATGCCCTGGTTATAAATGTGAAATTATAGAGGTCCCCTCCACAATAATTTCTACCCCATTCAGCGCAGCTCCCACAGCTTTCAACGCTCCCCACTGGCAGTGACTCCTGCCCCTGCCAGGCACGTAGAAACCTGCGGTCACGATCAAGGCTGAAGAATGAACCCTGGAAATCACAGTGGTGTAGTCACCTTCCCCGCCCCTGGCACTGGCACTTGACGTCACAGATGACTCTGTCTGAGACCCCTGGGGGCAGAGGATGGCGGCGGAGAAACAGGTGATTGAGAGACTCTCAGGTGGGTCCTGCAGGGTAAGCCTCTGTCTCTGTTTAATGGCTTTGGGGAGCCCTCGAGCATTACGGTGGGGAAACCTCTGGGACAGACAGACAGGTGGTGGAGTAGGCTGTGGGCAGCAAGTGACGCACTGGCCACCAGGAAGGAGGCAGGGGAGATAGGCAAGGCAGCTGCAGCATTTTCAGGGGACAGAAAGGCCATGGTCCAGAGCCAGCCCTCCCCCCCATTTTCCAGGAACACTGTGTCATTCCCTCCCTCCCCAAGATGTAGAACTAGGAAATATTTTAACACCGACTAAGGGGGGGTTTATTTAATACAGCGGCTTCCTCCCTGGTGCCGCAGAGAGACACATAGTTAATAGGTGACGATTTCAGAGTATTTAATAACATGCCAGTGTCTGGGCCAGACTCTGCTCTCCGTCTTAGCAGTGCCAGCCAAGTCACTACCTTGGCTTCAGTGGGGTTACTCCAGATTTACACCAGCGTACCCGGCCTGATGGGCCACATGGACAGAACGAAGTGTCAGGCCTGTAAGCCACTGAGATCAATGTCGACCCTCTCCCTGCCATCCAGCCCCAGAGCTGGGCTTAGGACACCAGAGGAGCCCTGTGCTTTGTAGGCAGCCACAAGGGGGGCACTGCCAGACTTGTTGCCATCTGTATAGCGACATTCAGCACCTACAGAGCCCCATGCTTCCGTATCAGACCAGAAGAGCCTCCTGGCAACGAAGCTGTGACATGCTGGATTGCTGGGAGAAGACTGGTCATTATTTCCTAGCCCCAGGCACATGAAGCAGGGTTACAGAAGGGGGCAGCCGGCTGGGGTCAGAATCCAGCAGTGGCTGTTACACCTTCCCCTTTATTGATTTCCTTATTGAGGAAACCAAAGGCAAACAGAGCACAATATCAGCTGCTGCGAGCAGTTAGCGAAACCAGATGAATGAGGACATCTGGCAGGGAGGGCCAGGGAGTCAGGGGGAGGCTTGCAGACGGATGAGAGGAGTATTCTCCCTCTACTAGCCATTATGGATGACGCCTGGCTCTGAGCCGCCAGGACTTTCTGCTCTCATTGTCAGCCCTTGTTCTCAAAACAGCTCCTTCTCCAGTGGCCCGTTCCGCTCCTGGGAGCTGCTGTGTGCTCCAGGCAGTCGCCGAATGGATGCCGGTCACTTTTGCAAGCAGCATTCTGGGGGTCCTCAAGAAACAGAGCCCAGGACCTCTTTGGTGTTGGCTAGATTTCTCCTGTTACCCCTCCAGGGCTAGTTCTCAGGGGGATTCAGAGCTATGGCCCTGGCACAGCTGGCATAGGTGTTACTGTGGCGGGGGGTCTGATACTTAGTTTGGAACGTCACATTTCCTCCCACCTGCAGCGGGGTAACTGGTGGGCATTGCTTCATAGTGCTACTTCTGTTCTAGCATGCTGGAGTATTGCTGTTCTGTGGTTACTTCAAGACGAACTGTGTCACATCCTCATCTCGTATAGTGCTGTGCTAATTTACAGCACTGAGAATCAGGTTTCTCCTGTCTTTGGCTCTCCGATGTGGGCTTCTGCCCCTAAGTCTCTGAACAGGTGGTTCAGCAACGTTCTAACAATACTAAGGAAGATGAGACATTGCTGGGAAGTTCATTGATTTTTTGCATCAGCCTGCACCACAGAGGTTGTCAGATATGAGTGTGTGCAGCAAATGGGTCTTACGTCCGAGGGCCTCAAGCCCCTCAAGAGATATTCCTGAATGCAGCCCTGCAGCAGCCAGAGAGGTTGGGTGTATTGTACAGAAGGCGGAATGGAGGTGCAGACCGGGAACACGACACAGCTGGCTGAAACTCAGAAATTCTGATTCGCTGGAGATGTTAATATTTCCAGCTGCGTTTTTATTCCATGCTGTTTTTGGGTCATGGTGGATTTGCCATCACTGACAATTTTTAAACCAAGACTGGATGTTTGGCTAAAAATATGCTCTAGGAAATTACTATGTGGAAGTTCTATGACCTGTGTTATTCAGGAACTGGGACTAGATCCTCACAATCAACCCTTCTGCATTGGATTCTATGAATCTATGAAATTTTTTAGAGAGACTGAATTAAAATAGAAATTAAACATCTTAGCTTTCCTGGTTTTCCCTGTTCTTAGTTCTCCTTGCCTGCTAAGTAGTGAACCTACACTTCCCTGCATCTTTTTCTTGCTCCTAATGTATTTATAGAACCTCTGGTTGCCTTTTATGTCCCTTGCTAGGTGTCATTCATTATACACTGTAGCGTTTCTGATTTCATCCCTACATGCTTGTGCTATGAGGTGGAGCAGCATCATTCCTGACTCTAGCTAGTGCTACCTGGACTGGAAAATAGGGCAAAAGGGTGAGGGAGGGGGACGCAAACAGAAAGCAGGCCAGGTAAAGCCTGCTTAGAGAAAAAGGGAAAGAATGCACTGGAAGCAAATAGGAGCCCGGTCCTCTGTTTCATTAGAGAGGGCAAGATCATCACCCAGGCCAGGACCTTGGTGTGCTAAATGTCCATTTGCCAGCGATTTCCACCCTCCTGGGGCCTAGTCTCTCTGCAGCGTATAAGAAATGCCCACTGGAGTCAGCGAGAGTCAGTGGTATGCTGCTGTGGGAGAACAGGGCCCTTGGAGAGCAACACATCCTTCCTAATAGGTCTCCTCGCAGGCCCCATGCTATGTGATCAGTGAAGGGAGAGGCTGGTCCTGTGTGCTGGGCTCTTGGGGGGGGGGGTCTATTTCTAGCAGCTCTGTGAGCTGAGCCTGATCAGCCAAACTCCACTGCAATCCAGGGACCTGTCTACACAGGCCAATCTCTCCTGGCATCCTTCACTGCTATGTTTTGTCCCTAGCCACGACCCTTCATCAGCCTTCAGGGCAGGGAATGTCTCTGGTCTGTGCGTGTGCAGCGCTCAGCACAACGGCTCCCCATCCTGACTGGGGCCTTTGGACCCCACTGGAATATTAACATTCTCAATAATAGTTACAAAGAGTAGAAGGGAGCATCGCTCCCTGTGAACTGGGAGGGCCCGGGATTCCTAGGGTTGCCACCACGGACAGGCTTTTGGTCAGGGCTCTGTCCAGCTGATCTGCTCCAGTCGCTCTGCTCTCCCAAGGCTCTGCAGGCGAAGTTTTTTTCACTTTGGAACTAGGATGAGTTTATCATTTACTCTCGATTGCTGAGCGCTGGAGGAGTGGAGCGCAGCACTGGGCAGGTAGGAGAAGCTGCTTTCTTCTGAGAGCTTCTCTAGCAGTGTGACTTCATGATAAAAGTTTAATAAATTGAAAGACATAGTTTGCATTCCATTGGTAATTAACTCCTGCTGCTGTGTTCCCTCCTAATTGTCTCTATTACTCCAGATAAAACTGAGATCAATAGGAACCAAAATCTCTAGGCTGGGAGAGTCACAGTTTATTAATTTTTGCTCTTTTGTGTGCATTCCCATCTGCTGCTGATCAGACAAGACTGGCTGCTGCTCACTCCAGGGCCAGGCCCATTTGCAGAGTCCCTAGCACAAGCTCACCTTCCACAGTGCAGGTCAGCTGCTGCCACGGACAAGGCTGAGATGTGCACTAATGGGAGTCACACTGGCACGTCCCCATGGCCACTGCATTCGCAGGTGGAGCGCCATTGCCAGGCCCCTGAACAGCAGCTTCCCCCAGTCTCATTGACAGGGGCTGGCTGCTACAGAACCCGTTTTCAGAGAGATTTACAGACACGGGACTTTCCTTTGAAAATACTCCGCTTACTGGCCAGGTTTTTTTGTGTCAGACAAAGTATCTGTGCCCTGCTTTAAAGCTCTGAGCTGTGTCCCTCCCTAGAAGGCGCTGGGCTAGTCCCTCTCACTATAAGGCTCCTTGCTAGGCCACCCTCTGTCAGACTGCATCATGGGTCCAGACAGCCATAGCACTTATAGACGTGGACTTCGTGCTGTACCACAGGCTCTGTGCTTTGCTCTTTCCTGCTGAAGTTCTGCATTATGCCCCCCTTCCCCTTTATGCTCTCTAAAGGCTCCGGGTGAGGTTTCTCTTTCGAGACGGGGCTGAGTGACTGCTGTATGTCAAGGCCTCTCAGGTCTGCTGCTATAAAACACACACTGCAGAGGGGCTTTCCAGGGCTGCAGTGTTCCCCTGTGAACAATCCTTCTGCGTGGCTCCAGCGAGAGCTGGAGGGTAGAAAGAGAATCCCACTTACATGGTTTTTCTTTCCAAGATCCCCTCCCTGTCTTTGGCATACTCCCTGCTACGCAGAGTCCTAGGGTGTCCCTTCTCCCGCTGATGCCTGTCTCTAATGCTAACTTATCTCTGTGTCCTTTTAATAATTCAGACTCCTTCTCCAACCATTTACCCTCCTTAAACCTGCTGTGTGCAGGAGACTCCCCCGCTGTGTGCAAGGAACAGATACCCACATGAAACACAAATACCGAGCACGATGAAATCGGCTGCTGGCACCGCATGCCCAGGACGTATTAACCCAACAATGCCCAGAGCTGAGCCGGGCCAGCAGTGACTAAAAGCCAGTACCAACTGCAGGCAGAACCGTGCCCCATGGGAATGAAACTGTTGGCCTCAGGGAGCTTCCTCGCTGGAGAACTGTCCTTGTCACAGAAAACCTGCCACAGCAGCCTCGGCGAAGAGTCCAGGATTCGACTGGACCACGGTGTCCGAACAATCCTCTTGCTCTAGTCTGCGCTATGTAGTAAAGTTCCTGGGCAGCAGACGGGAGGGAGGAGAGGGGGGAGAAATGCCAGCGCCTTCACAAGCACCGGCTCCAACTGGGTCTGCTCCCGCCGCTGCAGCACATCCCCTGCTAAGTGGGCCTGCTGAGAGACTCGGCAGGGCTGCCAGCACTGCCCCTCCCATGTCTGCAGCACGGCACTTGCGCCAGGGTAATAGCCCAGATGAACACTAGGCTACCCAGCGTTCAGGTTCGGCTAGGATGGGGAAATGGAAAGGGAAGGACTGCAGAGGGCTGTGGGACTCCAGTCACTTATGGCGGCTCCTCAACACAAGTGCTAACAGAGTTAAAGACAGAGTTTGGGCTAAGTGTGGATGAAGTCTCGACACGTAAAGGTCTAGAAATAAACATCTGGGGCCCCAAAGCTGCTCCCCCCTCAGTGACACCCGCCAGCCCTATTTAATTTCTGTTGGGGGCTGGGGACCCAGATTAGACTCAACTGATTTCTTTTATACCTCTCCCCGCCCGGTGACCTCTGTGAGACTGTGGCCAGTTTTCTCAGGCCGTGGCCACTGCCATGGCTCAGTCCAGGCAGGAATTGCCAGGGCTGCTGGGTCTTGGTAACTTTATTTATATGCTTACTTCAGCGTAGGCACATCCATAGCCGGGAGCATCCACCTCGCGCAATAGGTGAGTTGTGGCACACTACAAATGCAGAGACAGGCACAAAGTGCCCCCCACATGCCCTCGCGTGCCCCCTGCATGCCCAATCATTAACATATATCATAACACAGCTGTCAACAGCAGATTTAAGCTCTTCATTATCTCCCACCCGTGTCTGCCCAGATCCTTGCCGCTGAGTGATGCGTCTGGCGCGGCTGGTGGACGTAATGACCCTGCTGGCTCTGATACAGATCTGCTCACACCATCTGCTCCTTGAAGAATGGAGTCTTCTCCTTTATCTCCTGCATTAATAGAGACCTGGCATGTCTCAGGTGTTTCAAGTAAATGTCAGTAATTTCTGTAGTGCTTCCAACTGTCTGCTTCCAGAATATATGCTCCTGGCTTTGATGTAGGGTAACGCTCTACCTTGTTCCTTAGCCCATTTATATTCCCCTTGCAGATCAGATCTCATCAGTTTTGGCATCATTTCTGGGTTCTGAGCAATGCTGAAGCAGGGTTTTAAAAAACATTCAAGTGCCTTGTGGTCCATTTCTGCATGTGCCTTTTTTCTCCCACCTATACTGCTGCTCACAGCCCCGGCCAAGTCCCCCTGGTGGTCGGTCACCAGTCTGTTGTGACTAGACCCAAACCTTGGATCCCATGTGCTTCCAAGCCAGCTGGGTCTGGAAAGCATGCATCCAGTCACTGTTTCCAGTGCTGGGCCACTAGGCATACTCCTGGGTGCAGAGCCCCATTCTAGCACCATCCTTGTGATGTGGGATTCCTCAGTCCGACTGCTCTAGGCCCAGAAACCAGTGCTGGGATCTCTCAAGCCTTCCCCGTTGCTTATGCATGTTACCAGAGTCCACTTCCATGAGTGCTCTGGTTATAGTTGACCTCTGCAGGGCCCACGTGGCAGGTAAACTTATGAACACAGGGTTTGCACAGGAGTTTCTAAAACCCAGTAACTTTATTCTCAACAAAAGCCTGTATGTTCTCGTCCCTGAGTCTGCGCTCGCTGTTTCTGGTGAATCTCTAAGTTCAGTCTGTGTGTCAGGTGGGAAAGCCCCTCTTACCCGTGCAGTCCTGTTGTTGGGTGGGTGGAGAGAGCATGAGATTGGACAAATCCTGCCCTTAAATAAGGTTTTCCAATCCCCAAACCCACCCTTCCTGAGTTCTTAGGTGCCAAACCCTTGGACTGTTCCCCTCTGCTTTGTCTCCCCCGAAGGAGTGAAGCCAGCCTCCCAGTGAGCGGGTCACTTGGGCGCACAGCACAGTTTGCACAGCAGGGCGCTGCTTGAGTAAAAATTAACAGAAGGTTTATTTCATAGAAAAAACCACAGTTTCACAGCTGCAATAGTGAGGTGGAGCCAACACGTCTGAATTACACTGAAAAGAAACACAAATCCGAAACCCCAGGCTCGACCCGTCCACATTAGATAAAATCCCTTTTCTAATCCAACAGTTTCTGGGTTTAGCCCCAAAGCATAGGAAGGATCCAGCAGTTAATGAACAGCTTTATGCTTACAGGCTGCTCCTCAGTCTCTGGATTAAAAAACCCATCAGCCACAAGCCTGATTCTGAAGGGTTTTCCCCTCTCAGTCCATGGTGACTTGTGTTTATCCAGTGTGTGGAAATCTCCTCTTAAATGGAGAGCCGAGATGTCTCAATGTCTTTCCTTTAACTGTAACATTCACAGTTGTCGTGTCCTGGCTGGACAATGGGTCATTACTTGGACCTGGTTTCTTGTAAACACCTGGTATGGGATGTGTGCCTCCTGTGGTGAGGTGTAGTTGAAACTGGAGTATAGATTAGGAGCCCAGTTTTCTATATACATAAATACATCAATTTCAACTACAGTCTGCACAGAGATCATAATGACACATAATGATCATAATGATCATAATGCACAGAGGTCATAATGACAGTCAAGTTCAGAATGTTACAAGCTTTTGTGAAAGACCTTACATGACACACGTGTAGCACAATAATAGCACAGCCTGCAATCAGTTCCTGTCGGGTGTTTAAACGTTCTGTTCTTCCCTAATGTGTCTGGACAGTGAGTGTCACACGGCTCCCTTGGGGAGTCTCGAAGCTGATTATCGCAGCCAGTACAGGCAGCTTGAGCCTGCTTTAAGGGAGAGGCAAAGGCACCGACAGTCTTGGAAGGCCAGAGATAGAGGCGTAAAGGAAACACACGGCGTCAGCTGTCGCAGAACCGAGAGGGAGGAGCACAGGTTGCAGCAAGGGTTTGGAGGAGGCACCAGGAAGTTGGTCTGTGTGCACATGGCTGGAATGGCAGTCCCCGCTGAAGCACCTCTGTATGGCAGTCTCTTGCTAAAGAGCCAGCTCCGGTTTAGAAGCATGGAATCCTTTCATGCTATTACCCAGGGTGCAGTACAGGAAACGCTGGCCAGTGGAGGATCAGGCTGTGTGCAGTGTTTGTAGGCACTGAGGCATTTCCAGAGCTTTGGCTCTGTGTAGGCTGCAGGGAAGGGTTTCTGAAATACCACGGGGGAGCAACGCTGTCTGGTGAGTCCTGCCCGGGGACGCAGCCCTTGCTGCTGAGGGTCTGAGCCAATGAGAACTGCTCCCCGGGGAGCAGGCCAGGCTCTGCTCGGTGCAGACGCGTCGTCATGGCACCTGCATCGTGAGCTATGCAAGCGTTCGACACCGTCCTCTGCAGTGTGGCAGGGCCGCGCCCTCACAGGTTGCTCCCCCCAGAGCAGCAGGCCTGGTTATTTGGGCTGTTCACACTGTTTCCTCCACGCCAACGAGGAACTTTGACCCGCACAACCCTCCTGCTATTGCGCTGGCTTCCTCTGAGCTGACGCCCACAGCCCAGCTGCTTGGCGTCGCGTCATGCTGCGGAGGAGGCAGTGCCTTGGGCCCCCCAGGGGACTGTGATGTAGAGCAGAATTACCTGAGGGTGAGCCAGAGGGCAGATACTTGCCGATGCCCCTCACCCAGGCTCTCAGGCTGACTCTGAGTCAATGGGAGTATTTCAGACCGTGCGGGGGAACTGGGGACCCAGCTGTGAGTCCTACTGGTAGTGGGTTTGACTGGTAGGTTTTCCTGCTGGCTTATTAGAAACCCGGAGGCCTGTGTGCTCCAGCCCTCTTGCAACCATCTTAGGGGATCATCTAGCAGGGATCGAATCCCCTGTTAAATCTGTAAAAATCCTACAGGAAGGCTCCCACCCTGTGTTGAGCCTAAGGCCCTTTTCCTCTGTCACATGCACACAGGCTGTGTTGGAGCAGAGTCCCAGAGGGTGTGTTTGTGGAGGGGAGTTAAGGCAGCCCGGCCCATGATCCAGTCTCCCGTAGGAGCTCTGGTACGCTCCCATGGCCAGCGTTCTGTCCCTGGGGTGGAGTCCCATGATGCACTGCAGCAGCGCAGCCACAGGGAGAGCCCACTGCTGCGTGTCCTCAGGTATGGACCCATCGGGGAGGCCGCGCCTGAGGGGAGAATGGGGGTGTGAAGCACCTGAACTACAGCTCCCATAAGGCACCAGGGCTTCTCAGGCGGATGCAGAGATTAACGCCGAGATGTTTAATGCAGAGATTAAACATTTTGTTTCACTTTTCACAACACATTTCAACCCAAAGCGCGCTCTCGCTGTGAAAAAAATGCAAGGAAACCGCATTTGCTGACAGGAGAAAGGTTAGTTTGAAATTTGTAGCCAGCCTGCCTGATTTCTGACTTCATCTCAACCACCACAATTCTCTTTGTAGCCTTCCCTCGAGTTCCCAACAGGACACAATGGGAGTCACATCTAGCAAAGGCATTTTCCTTTCTGGTAGAAGCCAGGGCAATTCCCGGAGGCGAACGCACACGCACGGCAATTTTGATGTTATGAGGGCACTTTCTCTGTTGGCACTTGATGTGCATGGTGGAGAACCTTTTCTGCACGCCCAGTGATTTGCTGGGCCTGCCTTGTGTTTACAAGGAGGCCGAAGAGAACTTCCCCAGCAAAACAAGTACTTGTTTGTTCACAAATATCCCGATAACTTTGTATGTTGCAAAAGGAAACAGGGAGGGTTGGGAGGGAACTTGAAAAGCAAATGAACTTATGTTTTATGCTTTTTAAAGATGTCTAACAGAGTACAAAAGTTCATCTTTAATAGGAGGGCAACCCAGACTACTTCGAGCTGTGGGCTGACACACATACAGAGCTCAAATGCCTTTGAAGTATCTTCTGATTTTTCATTCTGCCTGAAGTAACTTCAGATTTATGCAGCAGATGGGAAATAGTCCCTCGTTACATGGCTCTCTTCTCCAGCACTGACTCGCAGATAAGGCAGCCTGACTGCGTCTGCACACTTTAGAAGAACTCCTAGACAGCCTTTTAGTCTTTAGGGGCTGGAGTCTGTCATTTACATAATTTTTTTCCTGTTTTTCTCTAAAATTACTCTTGATAAGTCCAACATGTTGTGAGCATCTTCAAAGGAGAGTGGGGGGGGAGTTTGTCTGCGGAGCAAAAGGTGAATCATTCTAATTTGCTTGAAAACAACTTGGCTTGCCTTTGTGGAAAGAACTGGAGGGGAATGAGACAGAAGGGCCTGGCCATGACCTCCCTCAAACAAACCAGCTTTGAAGAAGTCATTGGAATGCTTTCTGTGCAAATCTTGTAACTGCCAACCGCACCTTGAGCAAAGCACCGCCGTCTCTCGCGGGGCCAGGATGCTAGGAATGCTCCCCAAAGGGCCTGCAGAGAGAGGAAACATTAGTGGGGTGAGCTGAAATTAATGAGGGGTTCCGCAACCAGCGGAGATCAAGGGGATCAAGGCTTTCAGATTCAATTCAAGGGGATCAAGCCTTTCAGATTCAATTAGCTGCACTGGTGGCCATGTAGCAAGCTGCCTGCAAGGAGGGGAGCCCAGCTCACAACTGGGGACTCCTGGCTGAGAAAGCATAAAGCGTCACCTAAAGCTGAACTGCATCTTTCATTTTCTGACACGGGCGAGCGGCAGAGAAGCCGGCCCAGAGACTGACCCTTTGTTCCCAGCTTCCTTCCATCCATCTTGGGACTTCAGTTGGCCTTGTCACCCCCACCAGCACAGGCAAATAAATGGCACTGACTTCTTCGCTGCACAGGGGCAGGGAGAGCAAGTGGCCTGCTCGGGACCTTGCAACAAGTCTGTAGCAGAGCCGGGGAGAGACCGCAGATCTTCCAGCTCTCAGGTCTGGCACAGACCAGTAACCCCGTCCATCCTCTCCCAAGAACTCTGAGACTGTCCAAATGGTCCTCCTGTGACTCCAGCCACCTCTCATCGGCTGCCTCCTGCCTACATGACAAAGCGTCACTCTCCCTCTTGGTCCTTTGGCTGCTGCATTCACTTACTCAGTCACACGTGAACATTGGCCCTTCAACAGAAATGCCAGGTGCTACGCCTGGGCCACCCAGGAGAGCTGCTTCCTTCCCACACACGTGACTTCCCACATACCTAACTTCCTACACACCTGGAAGCAGCTAATAAAACCCAGGGGGACTGTAAGTCCAAGAGCAGGCAGTCCCTCAGGAAGTACAAACTGATCTAACTGCAGCTTTCCTGAGAGGGCACTATACATTTCTGGGGCAAGGTCAAATCCCTGGCTGGGAATCCTGATTCCTCTTGGGTAATTTGCTTGTCAGGAGGTGCCATTCAGATTGAAGCTGATGGGTTCAGCATGAGAAGGAACAGAGCCCAGCGGTGTGTGCTGTCACCAGAAAGGCTGGTGTATTATATTGCAAATTAACTAAAAGTAATTGAAGTTGTGCAAACATAAATTATCCTAGTAGATACACGGCTGCCTCAGAATTGCCCTAGATTTGAGCTTTGATGTTTTCCCTGTTGGCCAGATGTGGAACATTTTATTGTTTATCCTTCCACTTTAATCCATTCTTTCCCAGACCACCTGTCTTTTTCTTGCAGACTGCATGAAAGTTCCCCTGGAATTTGCTGCACCTGGGGTCATTGATCTCCTTACACCTTAACTAGTGATCCCTGAAGCCATCGGCTCTGCCTGTCAGCATACTGGCCAGATCCAGGGAAACAAACTGCAGAAGCCAAGTCTAAGCCTGATTCACTTCTGACTATCCACCTGCCTACTGGACTTGGGTAAGAACATGCAAAATGCAGGTTACACAGTTTACATGGCCATACAGTTGGGATTCACAGCTGCCCATCCTAGAGAGGAAGAATGGCCCAGTGGTTAGGGCAGCAGCCTGTGAAGTGGGAGAGTTGGATACAATTCCCTCGGCAGTCACAGATTCCCTGTGTGACCTTGGGATGTTACTTTGGGGGAACGGCAACTGATGAGGAGGACAAGTCACTCATACAGAGTGTGACCAGGTGCACCAGGTCCATGGAGGCCTTCTGCTGGAGGCCTTGTGGTCTTACGATACACCACCCCAGGAAAGGAGCAGTGAAGAAGCTAGACAGGCTGCAGGGAAACAGCCAGTTAGAGTCCGGCAGGCTCAGATAAAAGACACTGCAGTGGCTGTGCAGGACACAGCTGGGGCTAGAGCGGGAGAATGGGGCTCGGCTCGATGAACTGTATTAGCTAAACCACGGAGTGAGAGGAGCTGAGCGCTCCAGCTCTAAGGGAGTGGACAGAAGTGAAGAGGCCAGGTGGGAAGAGGCTCAGGGTATGCAGCGGCAACGGAGTAAAGGAAGCAACATGTGGCTTCTATTTATAGGGTCTCTGGACTGGGACCTGGAGTAACGGGTGGCACGGCCCAAGCATAATTTTTTTGGGCCCAATACAAACATGTAACATGGGTCCCTTCCCACACACATACCCATAGGGGTTGCAGACTGGGCTGGGCCCCCAGGATCTCTTGGCCCTGGTAAAGTGGACCCTTTTCTCCCCCCCCAACCTCCACGTGCGGGTCCTGGTGGGTGGGCCTGAGTGTCCCCACTAGCCACTGGGGAAGTGGTCAAAGGGGATGAGGCTTGTTTAGGTCAAGCAAAGGGCTGCAATTTAAAGGGCTCAGAGATGCAGCTGATGACCCCGGTAAGGGCAAACAGATGATCTGGTGAACTCTTGGTTTCCCTTTTAGAAGGGGCTGAACTTGAGAGATGACCTGACTGGAGAGCTGGGATGGTGAGAACCGGTGAAGAGAGAACGTCTCCAGGGAGAAAGCCCCTGGGGGCAATGCTCTGTAACAGAGCAGAGAAGGACTTAAAGCTAGCCCAGAAAGGGATGAGAACTGTGCCCAGAGACACAGCTGAAGGCACTAACAAGGACACAGCAATAGTCCTTCTTGGATCATTGTTACCCCGGAAGCGGTGTATCCTTTACAACCAGGAGCCAGGAGCAGAAAAGATTTTAGCACCACACCCAGCCAACAGGAGGTACTGGTGAGAGGTGAGTGCCCCATTGCACAGAGCAATCGGGATTGCTTGGTAAACTGGGCATATGTGAGCAATGCAATGAGTGTTTTAATATGGCTAAAGGCATACATCTCAGCACAAAGAACACCGGCTGTATTTACAGGACAGGTGGCTCCATCCTGCGAAGCAGGGATTCTCAGAAAGATTTGGGAGTTGTGGTGGATAATCATCTGAACATGAGCGTGCAATGCGATGTTGTGGTCAAAAGAGCTAGTGCGATCCTGGGATGCGTAAAAGGGGACTCGAGTGGAATAGGGAGGTTATTTTACCTCTGTATTTGGCACTGGTGCGACTGCTGCTGGAATACTGGCCCAGTTCTGCTGCTCACAATTCAAGAGGGGTGTTGATTAATTGCAGAATGTTCAGAGGAGAGCCATGAGGCTTATTAAAGGATTAGAAAACCTGCCTTATAGTGATAGACTCGAGCTCAATCTATTTAGTTTAACAAAGAGAAGGTTAAGAGAGGACTTGATCAGATTCTAGGTGTACATTTTTAATACTGAGGGTAATTAACTGGTCTGGGGGAGGAGTCAGCTTTAGCACCTACAGCCCAGATGAGGATCTCACCTTGAATCAGGAGGTGGGATGGTCCCCACTGACAGTCTCACAGGCTGCTCCTCCCCTTGGTAACCGAGAGCTTCTCCCCTCATGCCACAGCCCTTCGCTCTGAACTGAGTATCCGGGGCCCTGTCTCTGCAAACCACCGCATTTCCAATGCATGCGTGTGGTGTGCACAGCAGGGGAGGGCACCTGTGGGGGGGGCTGGTTGTCTGCGAGCTTGGGGGTGGGCAGAAGGGTGTGTGCTCCAGCTTGTGTGTATGCATAGAGGTGTGGCTGCGGGTGTGTTTGTGTCTGACTAGCTATGCATGAGTGCATGTGTATTCCTGAGTGCTGTCACTCCACGCTCCATCTCCTCCCACTTCCACTGTATCCATGCTGCTTTTAGCCCATGACAGCTCCATGTTATGGCCCCGCACAGAGCGGTGTCTCTGGAACCGCCCTGTTCTTAAAAGGAAGGCCTAGGCTAGCCTGTAAAATGAGCTGCTGGAGCATCACTAAGAGGCTGAGTGCTGCGACTGTGACACGTTGATTTGTGCATTTAGCAGGTGGAAGTGTACAGTGAGATTAACTGGGGACTGGCCTGGCTCTCTCGGAAATGACATGTTTTGGATGTGCTGTCAGGCTCTGCAATGGGCTTGCTCTATTATTCCTCCCCTTGCTAGGCCTTCTCCAGTGACTGCTCTGCAGGGCCCACGCCTGGACCCTGGGGAATGGTGGAGCTGCCAATCTGGATGAGATTAAGTAGAAACTGTTGTGAGTGGTCATTTCACTGGGGATTCATAGCATGCAATTTGCAGCCAGCTGACTGGCCCCAGGGGAGAACAGGGCTGGCAAAGAAGGGAAGTGGGAGGAGAGGAAGCAGCAGGGAAGGGCAGTTGCCACTGAATTGGGAGAGGGAGATAGGAGAGAGACTGGGGTGCAGAGGATGATTTCTGGATGGCTCAGTGAAGAGGTGATCATGGACACCAGCTCCAAGCTGCTGTTGATTGGCTGGGCAGCTGGAGGCCAGAGCAGCAGGAGGAAGGCAGCTGGGGATGGTTACATGGGGGGGCGTTGACAAGCTGGCGCACATGCCTGGAGAGCTGGACACGCAGGAGGTGCTTTCGGCTAGCTCTCGATGGTAATAGAATGGGAGGGGTAAAGGTTTTTTGGAGGGGGGTTCAATTTAAAAAAATATATTTAATGCTGCCAAAATGTTTAAAAATACAATAAAAATGGCAGTACAATACAAAGTATTTTCTAGTTTATTTCTTTTACATCTTTCTCCAATTAATACAGGCATTATAAAAAACACAGAAGGCAGCAAGTTATTGTTTTGCAAAGTTGCATGCTGATGGTGTTCTTCATCCCCTGGATGTAGTTTACGTTGTAAACAGATAATTATGAGGCCTTCTTGGTATTTATCAGGCCTCCGTTTTGTTCCCGGAGAGGGGTTTGTGTCTTGCTTTGCATGTCAATAGTTTGCAATTTATAGACGAAGAATATTCAGAAGTCCCGGGCAGCAGGGGGTGGAGGGAGGTACATGAGTGTAGCTTTCGAGTGCTGAGTAGGACAGGGCCTGGGGGGGGAGGGTGTGCGATCCTGAGCTGTGGAGAGCGTGGGGCCTGATTCTGCATTGCCAAGAAGTCGAACTATGATTCTGTATTCTTATCAGGGTAGCTCATAGGACTCCTCATGATCCAGGCCTCTGTAGTGCCAGGCACTGTATAAACCCAGAGCAAAGAGAGAGCTGACAACCTAAGTACAGATGAAAGATGGAAACCATTTGATAGATCTTAGAAGAGCATGGAGTGGAGGCCTAATCCGGCACTGTGGAGTGTGGGGCAAGGTGCGATCCTGCCCTGCTGAGAGGGCAGTGGGGCCCAGTGATTGCTGAAGGCAGTGGGGAGCTGATTTTGCACTGCTGAGGGCATGGGGCAAACCTCCGTCATCAAGAGCACTTGTGGGGGGAGGGAGACATCTGAACTGTGCCTTACTGAGCGTGGGGGCCCTGATCCTGCCTTACTGGGCACGGGGGGGGCACTGGAGCTACTTAGCGCAGGATGTGGTGGATTCTCCATCACGTGACTGAGACTGGACGTGCCTCTTCCTAAATAATCCGCTCTAGCTCAGCCAGCAGTTCTCGCCAGGGAGGGTCTCTGACTTGTGTTATACAAGAGATCAGACCGAACAGCCAGAAGGGTCCTGTCTGGCTTTACAACCTGTGACTTTAGGAATAAATCCTGCACGGAGGGGCCCGATCCTGCCTCACCAAGATGACAGGGAAGGGTCTGACCCTGCATTGCTGAGACTGTGAGGAGGTGCTTGATCCCACACGGCCTAGAGCGTGGGGATGGGCCCAATCCTTCATCACAGAGACTGCAGGGAGGGACCCGCTCCTACATCACCAAGAGTGCTGCTCTGTCACTGCCACGTTCCTCCTTGCTGAGCAGCATGATGAGATCTCATGCGCCCAGGGGGGCGGACACAGAACTAACCACCTCTTCCAAGCCTCAGTGTTTTTACCCTGCCCTCCTGTACATCTGGGAGCTTGGTCCCTGGCGCAGCCTCCAGGAGTGGGGTTTTGGCTGTACAGGCTGCTGGCAGGAGAAGGGGGTGGCCATGAGTCCACTGGGTGATATCTGCAAAGCGCCTTCTTCCCCACAGATGAAGAAGATGGGATATGTGAAAGGGAGTTATTGTTCTTGCTCTGTGCCCAAAAGCCCCAATCCCACCATTGAGGAAGAAAATCATGGTGGTTTAAAAAAAAGCTTACCTGGTTTAGAGGGGAAGTGAAGTCAGGTGTGTGTGTGTATGTGTGTGTATAAGTGTATATATGGTGTGTGTGTGTGTATATATAACAAATAGAAGAAATGGAATATTGATAGTAATGAATATAACTCAGAAGTTAGGACTTGTAGAAAATTGATAAGGGAAGCAAAAGGACCCCCAACAAACTTTGGCCAGAAGATTTAAGGACAATAAGGAATTTAAAAAAATATATTATGAACAAAAAGAATCCTGACGATGGAATTGGTCCATTACCGGATAGAAATACTAGAATTTTGAATACTTCTCAATAACTATCAATAATAATGTAGAAAAGGCAGAACTAGTCAATAAATGTTTCTGTTCTGTATCTGGGAAAAAACAGATGATATGGTTTCACCATATGGTGATGATAGCACTCTTTACATTCCACTAGCATCTCAGGAATGTTAAACAGCAACTACTAAAGTTAGACACTTTGAAATCAGCAAATCCACATAACTTGCATCCAAGCGTTTTAAAAAAGCTGTCTGAGGAGCTCACTGGACTGCTAATGTTGATTTTCAATAAGTCTTGAAGTACTGGGGAAGTTCCAGAAGACTGCAAGAAAGCTAATGTGCTAATTTTTTAAAGGGGTAAATGGGATGACCTAGGTAATTATATGGCTGACGTTGATCCTGGGCAAGATAATGGATTGGCTGGTCTGGGACTTGACTAAAAAATACCTAAAGGACATCATGTTGATTTCTATTAATGACATTGTTTATGGAAAATAGATCCGATGAAACTAACTTGAAATCTTTTTTTTATGAGATTACAAGCGAGGTTGATAAAGGTAATAGTGTTGATGTAATATACTTAGACTTCTGTAAGGGTTTGACTTGGTATCATGTGATATTTTGATTTACAAAATAGAATAATATACAATTAATATAGCATACATTAAATGGTTTAAAAACTGACTAACTGATAGATCTAACAAATGTAACTGTAAACGGCGTATAATAATCGAGCAGGTCTTTCCAGGGAAGTCCCGGTGGGATCAGTTCTTGGCCTTATGCTTTTTAACATTTTTATCAATGACCTCAAAGTAAACATAAATCATCACTGATAGTTTGCAGATAACTGTCAGTCTATGTGGAAAGACTTACAAATGTTGGTCCTAACCTCCGGGCATACTGTCACAAACTAGAGCAAAACCCCCAAATTGGTTGTGTTGTCTATAATCAGATTTTGCCAACCAGGCATGAAGTATGAACTCCTCAAACAGTATAATAGACTCAGCATGGAGTCATGGCGTCCTCTCAGGCACTCCGGTCTCTCTTGTCACCCAGGCAAGCCTGCCTTTGTGACAGAGGGTACCTTACACCAACAATCACAATAATAGTCAGGTTACTCCCAGTCCCAAAGGACCTGTCAGTTACCCCAGGTCAATTGTACCTCAGACCTCAAAGGAAAGACAACGCTTGTAGCTAGTCATGTACAAACTTACGAAAGATTTATTAACTAGCTAATCTCACCCGAATGAGATACAGTCTTTGGTTCCAAAAGGTGATAGCAGCACTCTATAAAATGCAAGCTTTATACGTTGTGACAGGGTCAGACTAGATGGCTACCGGAGAGTGCTAGAAGACCAATATACCAGCCTAAGGCTGACATATTCCCCTGGTAGCTGAGCAGCAGTTACTCTAGGTTATTAACACACCTGGTGCCAATCAAGATCCCACCCAGGACTTGTTAAAAACCTCCTCTCCAGAGAAAAGGTGTGGCTAGAGTGTGAGAGCAGGCAAGACGCTGCCAGAAACCAGGACGCTGCCAGGAGAGAATCCTGCAGGGACAAAGACTGGGGGAGGGAAAAACCCTGCCCCAAGTGGGCAAAGGACCTTTCCCAGGCCTGAAGGCAAAGACCCTGGCAGAAGGGGAAGACTGAACTGGACATTTGGTTTGGCACTACCATGCCGATTGGGGCTATCTGAGGTCAACAGCCTCCCCTGGCAAGGAGGCCAGGAAGGACCCCTGTCCAAGTAGGGTACAGACATTAAGTCAAGGAGCATGGGGAAGTAACCCAGAGCAGCTAGCAGCTTTCCTGAAGCCACAGTGCGAGGCTGCTACTTGTAGGGTCCCAGGGTTGGGGCCTGGAGTCGAAGGTGGAGTCGAGGGTGGGACACTCCCCCCGCCCCATTGGCTATTCACTGGACAGGCAAGAGCTCCAGTGCAGAAGCAAGTGCCTGTGAGAACTAGAGACAGGACTGGGAACCAGCAGGTAGCGGCCATCTTAGAGCGGCTGTATTACCCTCCCACTCCACTAGAGGGTGGAAGAACTCAAAGGGTTGAAGCAGTTCCTTGACCTGCTGCTAGAAGGAAGCGTTGGACCCACCGAGGTAGAGGAAGAGCTTTGTCTCAACGTCCTTTAGGACCAACCCAAACCAGGAGACCCCTTGCTTATGTTTAGAAATCTTTGTCCTTCAGGCAGCGTAGGGATAACAATACTTCCTTGGCATGAGCTGGCACCTGGTCTGCCAGCATCACGACACAAAAATTGGGGGAGTGATAGATAATGGAGCGGCTAATGGCTTGTTTGGTAAAGTGGGCACAAGCCCATAATATATGTTTAAATATGGCTACATGTAAACGTGTGCATCGGCCATACTTGCAGGATGGGGGACTCTACCCTGGGGAGCAGGAACTGAGAAAAAGGTTTGCGGATTGTCAAGGATAATCAGACGAACATGAGCTCCAAGTGCGGCAAAGGAGCTAAAAAAGCTAATGGGATCCTGGGGTGCATAAACTGGAGAATCTCGAGCAGGAGGAGAGCGGTTATTTCAACTCTTCATTTGGCACTGGTGCAACCGCTGTGGGGATATTGAGTCCTGTTCTGGTGCCCACAGCTCAAGGAGGAGGAAGAGGATAAATTGGAGCGGGCTCAGAGAAGAGTCACAAGAATGGTTCCAGGATTAGAAAACCTGCCTTATAGTGATAGACTGAAAGAGCACAATCTGTTCAGTTTAACAAAGAGAATGTTAAGGGGTGATTGAATCACAGTCCATAAGTATCTCCGTGCGGAGCAAATATTCAATAGTGGGCGCTTCAATCTAACAGAGAGAGGCATAGCTAGATGACCCTCTGAGTGCCTACTATCCCTGAGCGTCTACGATTCTACAGAACAAGCCAGTGGCTGGAAGCTGAAGCTAGACCAGTTCCGACTGGGAACGAAGTAAATGTAACAGTGAGGGTAATTGACCTTTGAAACAATTTACAAAGGGCTGTGGTGGATTCTCCGTCACTGGAAATGTTTAAATCAAGATTGGACGTTTCTCTAAAAGATCTGCACTAGGAATTGTTATGGGGCAGGTCTCTGGCCTGTGTTACACAGGAGGTCGGACTAGATGGTCTTTCAGTGGAGAGACTGAGCACCCGCATTGCTCTGCTGGTAATTTACTATGAAGGGAGGGGTCGGTGCTGTACAGCCATCTGTTCCTGAGAATAGCTGGGGAGTCAGTGGGATCTTTGACCTGAGAGTTGGGAGAGCTGTGGGGAGAGGGCTGACTGAGCCAGAAGGGGCCCCAATGGGTCTAAGAGAGTCCAAGGGCACGTGGGACTTGCCCAAGGGATGCTGAGTTGACCAGGGAGGGAGCAGTGACTCATTTGGTGTCTATGGAGGGTCGGGGCCTTGCCTGGGCTACTGCCAGCCCTAGGGGGTCTTGGACAAATGAGGAAAATGACAGACTAGAAGGAAATTAACAGAGCAGAAAATGCCAAATGATGCAGAAAAAAATTCTCCAGTTTAAGGGAGGCACGTTGGCTGTTTAACTTCAGAGCACAACTGTTTTCCTGTTGCTAAATTATAGTATCAATGTGAGGGGCCCCAGCAGGACTCCATGGGCCAATGGGAAATTGATGTGCAACATACAGGACTTTCCCACACAGAAGGTGGCCAGTGGCAAGGTGAGGACAAACCAACATCCCCACACCCCACCAGGATGTTTGCGGCCACGTGGGGGGGGGGCAGAGGGGAAAAAGGCAGGGCTGATTCCATCGTCAGCCTGCCGCAAATGGGTGCCAGGAGCAATGTCATGCCCGAGGCTGGGCGGTACCAGATGGGGCAATGCTCTACATGCTGACAGCGCCCCAGGCTGCCAGGGAGACTCTGGGAGCAGAGCTAAAGGCTTGGGCCCTGGAAAGAAGGGAGCCTCTCCCCCACACCGTTACCATTGTGAAATCTTGATTTGCGGGTGCAGGGCCTGGCTGTCCTGAGGTGATGCCATGCAGATAGGAGCACAGGGGCACAGCAGGCAAGCCTGTTGTGTGTGCAGCTGACGCGGTCTCCAGTCGTTTGGCTCGTTCCTTGTGGGGAGGTGCTACGGTGGCAGGAGCAGGGGTAGCTTCCTTGGCAGTCTAGGGAGAAAGGGAGCATGTGGCGAATGTGCCATGGAGGGATCGGGAGGGCTAAGGAGATGCTGAGGAGCTGGCAGGCCTGAAGTGCTGGCTGAACCTTTCCCTGGGTGTTTTAGGAGGCTTTAGTGAGAGCTGTGGGGCAGCCCACTCACTGCCCCCCAGCTGGAAGGGGAGGGGCTGAGGACCGAGTCAGGGAATCAAGGAGCGCTGCCCAGCAGAGGGGACGGGCTGAGGGAACTTCCCTGAAAACTCTGCCTCCGTTATCATCTTCCACTGGCCCGGAGAGGAAGGACAGACGGACAGAATCAGACTAAGTTGGTTTCCGGTACTTGTTTGATCCTTGGCACCACCCGCTGCAATCTGGGCTTTCCCTGCACGGCTGAACGATGAGCCCTGGGGCCAGGGTTAGAGGATGGTGCTGGGGACCCTTCCCTGCCGATACCGAGCTGTGGGGAGCACCACGCTCTGTCTCGCTCTGTGACTCTGTGGAGCTGATGCGATATTTGAGCACCAAGCCTGGAATAACGGGGCGCTCCCAGTGAAGATGGGGGTGAAGGGGAGTAACTGGAGAGAGGCGCATCTGCCGAGCTGTCTGTGGGAAGCTCACCCAATAGCTGCCTGTGCTCTGCCTGATTCGACCATCAACTGTGGCAAGGTGAGCGCTGTGCGGGGTGAAGGAGCCACTTGTGGGAGCAGAGGTCGCTGCAAGGTTTCTTTTAAAAATCCTCCCCAAACGTGCCCCTGGATCTCTGCGTTTCAGCTGGCCCATCCAGAGCCATTTCTGGGAGGTGAGTTAGCGACACTCATTTCCAGCCTGCGCGGCTCAGCTCCCAGAGCAGCATCAAAGCTGTCCTGGGTCCTGTCCCAATGCCTTTGCAACATGCCCTTCCAACAGGGCCCTGTTTTGAGCCATGGGGCCGGCCCACAGGTCTCTGCTCCATGCCGAGGGCAGTACTGGGGGCAGGATGGTCCTGGGGGCTGGGGTGGACACTCCCTTTGATGTCAGAAATCCGTCAGGAAATCGCCCAGGAGCCCTGGAAGAGAGACGTGAGATTTTCCCTGACAGAAGAAAAAAATTTTTCAAGGTGTCCCTTAGGCTTCACAGCACACAATGAGATCGGTCTGCGCTCGGCCCCCTAGAGAAAAATCACCAGGCTGCCTTTTTTCGTTCCTTACACAAAAATTGGCAGGAGCTACCCACACACTCTTCTCTGGGAGAGCCCGAGGACCCTTCAAAAGCCTGCTCCTCAGAGAATCCTCCCGCACGGGGGAGAGGTGCAGCAGAGCGAACGTAGGGTGGTGTCAAATGCAGCACAATGCCACACAGCAATGAGCTACACTGGGCACTGCAGTGCCACACAGCCGGCGCAGTGCCATGCAGTGCAACAGGGCGCCATGCAACGAAGCAAGTGCAACACCATGCGATGCAACACAGCAGCGTGCAGCACAGCACGATGCAACAGAGCAGTTGCTGTGCCATGCGGTGCAACACAGCACCATGCGGTGCCGCACGGCGCCATGCAACGCAGCAAGCGCAGCGCCACAAGCAGCCTCACATCCCAACTCTGTCATTTGTAAGTTAGCCCCTTCCAAGAGCCCTAACCAAGCCCGGTGAATGGGCAACGCAGTGACAGCTGAAAGGCAATGAAGACAAATGCAAGGGGATGCACATCGGAAAGGACAGTTTGAACCTGATCGTGAACCTTACTGCTTCTGCGTTACACAGCAAGACCCAGACATTACTGTGGACTGAAAAGCAAACCAGAAGTTAGGGGATGCATAAGGAATGGAGAAAAGTGCTGGAAAAGGTGTAAAGCCATGATATAAATCAATGGTTTGCTTCCACCTGGATACGGAGGGTAGTTCTGGTCACCCCATGCTAGGAAAGATACAGCAGAAATGGAGGGGTTTAGAGATGGGCACCAGAATGACTGGAGAAATGGAAAACTTGCCATAAAAGGTGGGACTGTTCCCTTTAGAGAGGAGATGAATCAGAGGGTACATGATAACAGTGATTGGTCTAGAGTGGGTAGATCAGAGAACAAGAGGGACAGAAGGGACCCCCAGGGTCACCTAGTCTAACCCCCTGCCAAGATGCAGGGTTTGTTGGGTTTAAACCGTCCAAGACAGATGGCTATCCAGCCTCCTGAAAACCTCCAGCGAAGGAGCTTCCACAGCCTCCCTAGGCTGTCTTCTACTGTCCCACTGTTCACACAGGTAGGAAGCTTTCCCTGAGATTTAATCTAATCTAGATGGGGCCCTTCCATTCCACTTGGCTATAACACAAGAACAAAGGGACATTCAATGATATTGAAAGGTGGCAAATTTAAACAGCTCAAAGGGAAGAAAAGAAGCAAAAGCAGAGAGGCGAGCAGAGGATCCTGCTTCACTGTGTGTTTCTCTCTCTTGTACTGGCACCACCTGCTTGCCCATCACACCAGAAAAGTGACTGTATCTTTAAGGCATGTGTGCCGTGAGAAGGAAGGAGCTCTCAGTGGGGGCAGTGGGTGTGTCAGAGAAACCCCTGGCTGTTTGCTCTGTTGTGCCAACAGTAGCGTGTAAAGTGCTGTCCATGTGAGAGGAATAGCGTGTCAAGTGTTCCCCTGGGTCCTGGGATCACTGCTTCTCACTCGCTTGCCCTCCCCTTCCCTTCCTCCTCTGAAACTGGAATTCAAGATACAGCAGTGGAAAGTATCTGGAAATGGTAGCCAGTCACGCGGCTGACATGGAGAGGCAGGAGAGGAGGGCGGCTGCGGCTGCTCAGAGGGAATGGAAGGCCAGCTCTGCTGCAGTGGAGAAGGGCTGGGTGTCTGGGAGCACCCCATTATTTGGGCCGATTGGTTTGTGCACGTTCAGCACAATAGCCGTGTGCTGGCTACCAAGCTAATAACTCTGGGGCTGGGCCAGCTGGCAGCTTTTCTTATTGATCAGTCACAAGAGGAGTGTGGCCGTGAGGGAGGGGGGAGCACTTGGAAAAAATGGCCCGGGAGATCTACTGCTATTTATGACAGAGAATAGAGGGGGAGAGTCGGCCCACCAATCCGAGTGGACCAGATCCTGAGCTGATGTAAACCAGGGTAGGTCTTGTGAAATCAGTGGACCTATGTTAATTTACACCAGATCAGGATCTGGCCCACCATCACCACTATTTTTTCTGCACCCTTAGTCACACACGTGACTCTTGTAATAGTGGGCATCTTTTACCACGCAGACCCCCAGCACCATCTGTATGGAAAGTGCAGAGGGGATTTGTTCTTACACAACAGACTGTAGAATCTAAGTATAACAAGGCGGATTAACACTGGAAGTTCACTGGCATGTATAAGCCACCTAAATTTGCAGCTGTGTTAGCTTCATAGTTAACAGCCTTCTTCCTTGAATTGCACCTAAAAAGCCTGTACTCCACATGGATGTGCAGTTGAATTAGCTTTGTCGTTAATTGCATTATCTCCTAAATTATACCTCTACCTGCTGCAAATAAATTGTGCAGTACACAGCTGCTGACAAAATGCTTGAAATACATACCCTAGAGAGACGAGAACACTTCACAAGAAAAGCCTAAGTCAGGAAGGATAGAGTGGACCAGTATGACGATGAAAACGTGAGCACATAGCACAGAATAAAAACATATTACAGGATAATCAGCATGAGAGTATCTGAGATGTCAAAAATTCTAGGATATTATGTTGTGCTGTCAGAGAAATTGTATGTACTCATGTAATGAATGAAAGAACAGGAAGTCATGTACACAACAGGGCAGCGTTAAGGTTTCACATGCAAGGCTAACTATGGCTTTTCTTGACTTTTAAGGGCTTGGCTATACAACCTTAGTGTAATGTTTTGAGGGACTTTCTAGTGCCTAGGAAATTCATACAATTGAGAATCCTTAGAATGTTGAAATGGAAAAAATACGTAGACAGCATATGAGTAGAGACACATGCGCGTACACACACGCACGTGCATGCACAGGGGAACTGGTGTTCCCTTGTGGAAAGACAAGCTGTTCTTCCCATCCAGCTGCTACTTCTGCACCAGTATAATATCACCAGTCCCTGCTGGTTGGTCTGGAGTAAAATCTCCATGAACTTTACACCAGCCAAACATAGAAACAATCTAAGAACAAAGAATAAACTGCACTAAGGAGCACATTGCCTGGGTCTTCTAGTCTCACCTGCTGTGGGTGAAGATGAACTGAGAAAAAGCTGGGGCTGAACCTGAATGGAAGAGGAGAGCGGAAAACAGCATAACAGGAAAGACACTCCTAGGGCGTGAGGGCCTTGTGGCTCCATTCATTGCTCTCATACATCTCCACTATCCTTTCCCTTTGGACGTCTCAGTGTTGCTTCAAACTGGGGACATCGCTTCCTTGTGGCTGATGTCTGGCTCTGCATCTCAGTTGATCCAGTCTACAATTTCTCTGTCTCCTGCCTCTCTGTCTGCCTGGCCTCAGTTCCTGGCTGCATTCTACCCTCCTTCTGGGTAAAATACTCCCCTGGTGCCCAACTCTGAACCTCCTGTCGTGCCCTTAATACAATCCGTAAAGTGCTGTGGTGGCCAAAAAAGATACTATGGACAAATCAATGGCATCTTTGGACTCAGCAGATTTGCTCGCTGGCTGTATTTGCAGTCAGATCCACTTACCTTACTAAGAGTTTTCTCCTTCTGCCAGCCCTGTGAGAGGGAACTGGAGCGTATGGGAGCTCTTGCTCTATCAAACAGAATTGTTAACTGAGTTCGGCTTGTAGACTCATTCCTGCTAGTTACGATGCACGAGGCTGAACTCCCCAGTTCACAGGTGGAATTCGTAGGCTTGGCGCTTAGGAAAACCACCTATGAACTGAATAAGACAAA
Source organism: Mesoclemmys tuberculata (assembly GCA_007922155.1). Classification (NCBI taxonomy): domain Eukaryota; kingdom Metazoa; phylum Chordata; order Testudines; family Chelidae; genus Mesoclemmys; species Mesoclemmys tuberculata. The sequence continues at coordinate 13,544,699 of ML675630.1, forward strand.
CCCATGGAACACCCTGACGCCATCATTACTAGTCATAGCTGGTCTCACTCTTCATTTCATCTGATTTGCTACTAATGAATGTGGTGGATCATTCACCAACCGACCCTGACTTAAGAGAATGTATTATTTATATATTTGTCCATTCATTTCCTGCCTTAAGGTTGCTTCCAAAAGGTTCACTTTGAATGTTCCCTTGTGATTCATCCCCTACGTCACATGCCATTGTTACTTCTCCCTCAGCTGATGCAGAAGAAGAAACTCATTTGGGTTTCAGGGATATTACCACCCACACCCGCTGGGACCTGGGTATTTGCAAACAAGCCCTACGATGATTCCACAGATAGTAGCAGAGCACGCTCCCTGCTTTGTGGGTCGTAGTGTTAGTGAAGATGGCTTTCTGCCATCCCCGTGCCCTCTAACAGGAGTATGAACACATGACCACTTCCTCCGCAAAGTGAGGCAGCTGGACACTGTGCTCGATGAGGAGTGTCTTTTCCATTCCCCCAGATCATCTGCCCTCCCCACTGCAAGGATGGAGCCAGCCTCTCTCTTTCCCTTGCCCCTGCCAAAATGCCTTTTCAGGCCTGAACCGGTCTGTGAGTGCTGCCCTTTGATCTCCCAAGCAGAGATCTGGACTCCTGACCAACCGATCGCTTTCCCCATGTTGCATGTATGCCCCAAGGTTTCTAGCTGGGAAACAGCAAAGGAAGCACACACTTCCAACTGGAGTCTACTTGAGGCAAATGCCAGCATCGTGGCTGGTGAAAGATTGGTGTCAGGGGCTGACTTTGGGGTACAGGCAGCCATGGGAGACTATGCCCTCTTCCAGCAATGGAGCGCCTTCTGCTCTGCAGGCAGCAGGGTGGAATGTTCTACATGCTTGTGAGCGGCAGGTGCGTGGCGCTGCCCGCAGGCAGAGGATTGGGAAATGCTGAAAGGGGTTAAGGAGTCTGTCAAAGCAGCAGGCAGGGAGTGGACAGTGGCGGGGAACAGTGGTTAATCAGCCGGCTGCTTCCGTGACTGAACTCGGTATTTGCAGCAAAGAGCTCCAGAGACGAGCAATCCCCTCTCTCATGAAAGAAACATCAGCGCTAATCGAATCAGGATCCATCCCGGCTGCACGCGACATGGCACGGCGCCTCATTCATATTTCATCCTGCACTCCACTTAAACAAAACCAACCCAGGGAGTCAGAGAGTGATGGGGGTACAGGGAGCCCCTGCCTGGGGGGCTGAGGCAGGGCCAGATAAGGGAAGGAAGGTAAGGGAGCTGTGCATGGAAGCGAACCAGGCTCGATCCCGGCAGAGAGGTGAGATGGAGCCCAGGGCAGCAGAAACTGATTGTGTTTTGTGCAAACATAAGAGGTTTCTTAACTGCTTGCATCTCTCAGTCCTCGCCATCCCCGAGCCTTTCCACTGACAGCCCCGAAAAGGTTTCTCTGCAGGTTGCTGTGGATCAACATTACACTGTTTCCTCCCATAGCAAACAAAGCCTCCACCTGCAACCACCTGGCTTCTGCCAGCCCGAATAGGGTCCAACAGCCCCAACTGGGGTTGGGAGAATGGGGAAATGCCAGAGGCCACAGAGGAGGCTTCATGAGTTCCTTGCCTCGATATTCACTGCAAAGGATGTGGGGGAGATGCCCCAAAGGACTAGCTCTGCTGAGGGTAACAGATCTGAAGTATTGCCCCACACTGATGTGTCAATAGAAGAGGTTTTGGAAAAAATTGATAAACTCATAAGTCATCAGGACCAGATGGTATTCACCCATTAGTTATGAAGGAAATTAAATATCAAATTGCTGAACTACTAACCGGGCTATGTAAACTATTGCTGAAACCAGCCTCTGTCCTAGATTACTGGAAGGTAGCTAAAGTAACACCAATCTTTTAAAAAGACGCCAGAGGCGATCCTGGCCATTACAGGCCGGTAAGCCTAACTTCAGACAAATTGGTAAAAACTATGGTAAAGAACTGAGTTATGTTGCTCAGGGAATAAATATTCCACCCCCCTGAACAGCATAAGTTACTGACATAAGCAGTGGTTTGGACAGCGCTGTGTGGTCGGGAGAGCTTGTCCCATTGACATAGCTCGTGGAGGTGGTTTTGGTACAGCTGTGCTGCTGCAGCACTGTATGTGTAGACATGCCCTAAAGCAGTGATGGAATAGGAGGGAAGGTCCTTGCATGGATCAGTAACTAGTTAAATGATAGGAAACAAAGGCTAGGAATAGAAAAGGGTCAGCTTTCACAACAAAGAGAGGGAAGCAGCAGGGTCCCCTGAGGATCTGTACTGAGATGTGTGCTGTTCAACATATTCATTAATGATCTGGAAAAGGGAATGAACAGTGAAGTGGGAAAGTTTGCAGATGATACAAAATTATTCATGATAGCTAAGTCCAAAGCTGATTGCACAGAGTACAAACTGGGTGACTGGGCAACACAATGGCAGATGAAAGTCAATATTGATAAGTGCAAAGTAATGCACTTTGGAAAACATAATCCCAACTAGCCATATATAAAGATGGCGTCTAAATTAGCTGTCATTACTCAAGAAAGAGATCTTGGAGTCATTGAGGCTAGTTCTCTGAAAACTTCAGCTCAATGAGCAGCAGCAGTCAAAAAGGCTAACCGAATGTTCGGGAAGGGATAGACATTAAAACAAAAAATATAACGTCGCTATATAAATCCATGGTGCACCTAGACGTTGAAAACTGTGGCCAGTTCTTGTCGCCCCAGCTCAAAAAGGATATATGGGAACTGGAAAAGGTTTAAAGAAGGGCAACAAAGATGATCAAAGGTATAGAATAGCTTCCATACTAAGAGACACTAAGAAGACCAAGACTGTTCAGCTTCAAAGAGAGACGAGTAAGAGGGGATGTGACAGAGGTCTGTAAAATCAGGACTGGTGTGGAGAAAGTGAAGTTAAAGCTTTGTGAGAAATGGGCCTGCGATGGGTCATCCACACTTTTCCATGGGCCAAGTCCTAGTCTTCCAGCTGGTGGGCTGACAGCTGACTTTTCCCAAGGTCCTGTCTGAGGGCTGTGCGGTTATGGGTATTGCGCTCCATGGCCTGTCTCACTGGGCGAAATGTCTGGGAAGAAGGAGCCGTGCAGCGTTAGTGCAATGAAGAGGACAGCAGAGGTTACTTAAAGGGCTAGCTGCCCGCTAAGAGGAGAGTGAAAGGTCGGGGGGAGAGGCAAAAGTTGGTCCTGGCTTAGTTACGAGCAAGAAACAGGCCTTTATACCGATCTCTGTGACAGGAGGCTAAAACTGGAGTGGCGATGCTTCCAATTTATGAGCGGTGTAACTGTGGTCTGGATCTGGCCCACAAGGTGGGAATATACCTTCCTGTCGGGAACTTTACTAGCCCTGAAAGGAGACGCTGGCACAAGTGGGTCTCTCCTTCCCTTCAGACATGCCATAGATTTAGAACATTAAGGTGACTGCACACACCGGGTGAAAGGGACCCTTTGATCGGGGGCTCCCCGCGGCGCCAGCCCCAGCCTCTTCACGCCAGGGGTGCTGTACAGAATGGGGCAGGAGCCCTGGCTGTGCGGGGAGCTCCCAGCTACTCCAGGAGGCAGCATGGCAGAGAATGAGGCCAAGGCGCTGGCGCTCCCAGGCACTCCTGGGGCAGCGCCGCAGGGAGTGGTGGGGGAGCCATCGTACTAGGGGAACAGGCAGCTCCTCCGCTCTCCTCCTCCCCCAGCTGTCCTCGCAGCCCACTATCAGGCAGTTTGTATCCCTGCCTGTTCCCTCCACACACCTGCCCAAAGCCCCGCTGGGCTCCCCTGCATCCCTGAGCTGCAGACATCAAGGATTTCTCTGGAGTGACTCCTGGCTGCCGGTCCCTGTCTCCGGCTGACCAGTCACACCATGGAGGGATGGCCAGGGAGTGGGGCAGGGAGAACGTGGCCGGGAAAAGGTGGCAAGGAAGCCACCTGCTCTTGCTCCTGGCACCACCAGCCACTCAGCTGCCACAGCCCTTGTCCTAGGCACCCTCCCCCACCTACCCCAGGCAATCAGCAGCCAGGCAGAACCCACCTCTGCTGCTCCAGCCACATCCCAGGCACTTTACCCCATCCCCAGGTGCCCCGCACATTGCCCAGATTCCCAGGGATTCAGCCATCCCTCCCAGCACCAGTCTCTGGCCAGGCACCCAGAGCTCCCTCCACGTGTCCTGGCCTCTCCCAGCAAGAGGCGCTGCATGGAGCAGGATGGGAGGGCTGGCGGTAGGAATGCACAGAGGGGAAGAGCTGCTCCAGCGTCAGGCTCAGCCTCCCCTAGCAGAGGGCGCCATGGGAGATTTCCCAGGAGCAAGCCCTGGGTTCCTGGCAGGTAGAGCAGTGGCACCAGAGTAAAGGGGGCTGGCTGGGAGCTGTGGTGGACCAGCACCATCACTTTGTCCAGTAATGGCATGCAAGGCGAGTCGCAGGCAGAAGGCACCAGGATCCAGTCCCACCTTGTCAGTGCTAGGGACCAGTGCCGGGAGCGGTGCTGCTCCTTGGAGGAGCTCGCCTCACCCCCTTCCCTCATCTGTGCCCTCCGGGGAGGGGCTGGTCTCTGAGCCACCCTTCCAGAGTCAGGCATGTGGAAAGTACCAGGCAGAGGGTGAATGCTGAAGCTCCGAGAAGGGAGGAGAGGAGCCAAGGCTGAATGGTGAGTGAATTGGGAGACCCGGTGATCAGCTGCACTGCTCCCGACTTGCCCCCGGGCTGGGTGGAGGAGACATGCGGAGGGCTGGCATCTGTCGCAGGGAAGGGGTCATGGAGCACGAGGCATTGATCTGTTTGCATGTTTCTGTGACAGTTTCCCTGCCAGGATAGCGTGAGAACTCTGTTCTCTTCGTGGCACGTCTGTGAAAGCGTACATGGCCAGAATGGCACGCTGGGTCCCTGTGACTCAGATGGAGCCAGGTATGAAGCCCCATGGGGCCAGAGCTGCTGGTGGGAGGGCTGGAAGCACACTGACCTGGGCACCCCTTGCCCTGCCCCCATGACCATCAAAGATGTTTCAGGGTCCTGGACTAATGGTGAAGTGAGTTAAAAACTGATTGAAACTGACAAGCTCCTGGCCTCCTGCGGCTGGGATTTAAAGAGACAGCCCCTTCCCCCTCTCACAGCCTGCCTGACGGTCTGTGCAGACAGCAGCTCATGCAATGGGGCTCAGCACAATGGGACTGGGGACTCTGGGCCCCTTTAGTGTCTCGTGGGGAGTTTGAGAGCCCTGAGCCTGAAGGAGGTGACGTGCCAGAGGGGAGGGTGCAGCATTCCAAGGCCTGGGCTGCACCCAAAGGGTGCATCAGTGGTACTCACTAATTTTAGAAACTGATGCTGACAAATCAAGGCATCTCCCCGAACTCATTGGCTCTACAGCAGGGATTAAGCCAATACATGGGGTCTGCACCGTGTTACCCAAATGGGATTAAGACAGGGCTTCTCAAACTTCTTTTGCTGGGATCCCCTTGGAAAATATTTCAGGCTGTGACCCCCTCACCCCCCCAAAAAAGTGATGACCTCCCCCATATCATGCCACCCTTACACCTGCAGTACTGCTGGGGGCCTCACTGCCTTCAGAGCACTTGGCCAGCAGCCGCTATTCTCTGGCCACCCAGCTGTGAAGGGCTCTGACTGTTAGCCATGTGCAGGGCTGACAGCTGCAGCCCCAGCAGGCATTGGGACTGACAGCTCACAGCTCCCCTATAATAACCTCATGACCCCTTGAGGGGTCCCAACCCCCAGTTTGAGAACCCCTGGTTTAAGACCACAACTTTGGTTTAAATGGTGCCACTCTACTCGGCGGGGCAGGAGGGAGGAGGTCCCTGCCATGATGGGCATGAGGGAAATCCACACTGCAGGAGCTCTCGCTAGAGGCCCCACCTGAGCTCAAGGCCCCTTTGTGTTGGCAGAGGTAGGCCCTGCCTCAAAGAGCCGACATTCTGGTGCAAGTGCAGGACTGTTTGTGAAGCTGAGAGCCACCAAACTCATCCCAGTTAGAGGTCACCAAACCTCCAGGGGATAGGAACGACTTCTAACCCCTGCAGATCTGGGCAGGTGGGGGGCTCCGCAGCAGATGAGCAGCGCTCAGAGGTATCCAGGCCCGTAAGCTAACGTTACACCCTGGGGGATGAGGCCTCTCTCTGGGAAGATATTAAATCCAGGTGTGTCCTTTGTGGAGCAGTCACAGGCAGGGTTCGACCCTCTCTGGGCACTGGCAACATCTCCCACACGCCACTCTGTCTCAGACACCCACTGCATCTGTCGCACCCAGTTCTTATAAGGCCAGCTCCCTTTAACCAAACACTACTGCTAAATGCAGCCGTACAGCAAATCTGAACGCAACATTCAGGTCTAAACACACTGGTGTTAACACCAGCGTCCTCACACTAACTGTAATACACAGATGTATGTATTTTTTCACAACACCCTCCTGCCCCAGTCCTCAGCCAGGTTTGTAGTACTGCCTTGGGATCAGTAGCACACACGTTTTCTACTGCAGCCATTGAGGGCAGCCTGCTGTCACCCAGGGTGTTCACCAACCTGTGGGAGAGGCGTGTTGCTGCTGGCGTACCCCCTCTTGGCTGGGTTGATATAGCAGCCTTTCCTCCTCTAGCACCCTCAGGCAATGGTCGCCCACAATGGCCCACCTCATCTCACAGCTCGGCCATCCAGCCAGGTGGTTTAGCGAGTCCCACACTCCTTGTGGGATACCCCAAGCCTAAGTCCACATAGACTGATACCCCAGGTTCAGTCTCGTCAGCACCTCTTCCTGAGGGCTACTAAGACACCCGAGGCCTTGCCTGGGCTCTTTAACATGGGCCACTCAAAGAAACGCCGACCCCAGTGCTTCCAGGGCCACTCAGCTCCCAGCCCTTCACCAACCCTGTCTCAGGCCCACCACAGCAAGAACCCCACATCTCTTGTCATCCTGTACACAGCGGCGCCATATTGAGCCTTCTGTGGTGCCTACAGCCTTTGCCTTTTACCTGCTATGCCAAGGGTCACAAGTGCTAGGACTAGAGATGCTGGGGGGGGAGGGAGGGGGCCGCACACTGCTTTGCTGTCCCGGGGCTGCCCATAGCCCCTGGGATGAATACCTTAGGGCAGAGAAGCCTCTGCGCTGCATGTCTGGCAGCTCTTCCCTTAAGCAAAGGAAACCCTGTTCCTTAGGGATGAGGCTTCCCCAGGCCTCATGCATGGGGCAGGCCCTAGACCTTCCTGCCACCTGCTCAGGAAATGAGGTCCCCCCGATGAAGGCAGAACGGGTGAGGGTGTAGAGCATCGATGGCCATGCTGAGAGCAGATAGGACCCTCCGCGCACCACACCCCCTCCTGCAATCCCCACGCCCAGCCATGCATCATGTGCTCCAACCTGGGATATTCGTTTTCTGAGAGCGGTTACCCCGCCTAGCAGAGGAGGGAGGCCATAAGTCACACTCTAGAGCTTAGTGGGTGGCATTGATCCATGCAATGACATGCCAGCCCTTTCTTGCAGCAAAAAAACCTAGCCACCTATTGGGACCTACGCCTGGGCCTGCACGTGCCCATCTGAAGCAAAGGTCTGAGCCTTGCTCACCCTCTCGCCATATTTCACTACTGCCAGTTTCTAAACTTTAGGCCCTATGTTTCCCTACAGGATAGTGCTTCCTCTGGACCTGCTCCCTCCTCATCCAACGGCTCTTTGCTTTGTGTGGGTTTCACTCGCCACAGGGCCTGGGAATCAGCTCTCATCCAGTCTTGTGCCCCTTTTGGTCACTCAGTCACTCACTCTGGGGCCCCTCTCACTCTCCAGGACTCAGGGTGTTTTATCTTCATGACTCAGCCCTCGGGCCAGGTCACTAGATAGTTTTTCCCTTCCTGGGTATTACCATCTCACTGCACCTGCTGTCCAGATGCCACCTTCACCAGTCATGTACCAGTTCCCAGTGGCTGGTAGGGGAACCCAGGCCTGCTTGCTACGCCTGGTTCCAATCTGGGGATGCTAGAAGCAGAAGCCAAGGTCTATACAATCCCTTGCTGCTCTTTTCCTGGCTTCTTCCTACTCTGCCTTTCACAATCTCCCCCCCCCCCAGTTCCTCTGGGGAGACCACTTCTATCAGGGACAGGATCCCAGGTCATTTTCTCCCTGCTAGGTTTTCTCCTACCCACCTCTCTGTGCCTAGAGAGTAACTGCAGACTCTCTCCCTGCAACCTGTTTCAGCCACAACTTCCTGGCTTTGCACCTTACCCAGCTTCTCACCCAGCTGGGATTCATCAGCAATTAGTAATTTATCAATCAAGCCTGACTTCTCCCCACCCAGATGTAGCCTGCAAGATTAATTGGCCCCTTCTAAGACACCTTACTTAACTCCTTCAGGGCTGGTATGGGGTGAATCACCCCATCAAATACTTTCCCCCTCAAGTCTGCAAACCTGCAATGATTCAGGGCTGGAGAGCATTTGGGGCAAATGTTCCAAAAATCCTTGAAAAGCTGAGACATGAGGAAGCTGAGCTTGATTTCAATAAGAGAGTGGGCAATGCTGGAATGCAGGACAGGGCTTAAACACAGTTCAAAGGAGGAGTTGCTGACCAAAGTAGGTAAACATCCACAAGTTTTCAGGCATTTCCAAACCAAAGACTGTCTGATGCAGACATGAGTATCTCTAGCAATTCATTGGTATGCCAAAGGAGACAATGCTCTGGGGATAGTGCTGGGTAATGGTTCCCTCCCTGCCTGCCAGTTCCAGTGCTGATGGTGCACAGTACATCGGTGCATGCATTGCCCCTGTGTCCGGGGGGGGGGGGAAAGCTTGCATCACTGTTGAGCTTAGGGAGGGCTCTGCGCAGAAGCCATAGCCCCTGTGATCCTAGTTTGACAGAGGCAGGGGCAGGAAAGGTGGGATGGGATAGTTTCGTGCAGCTCGGCTGCCAGGAAATTCATTCCAAAACGAGGACACGGAGAGAAGAAAAGCCAGAGAAGGGGAATTGGCAGCGGCAGTGGGAGAAGATCAAAGTGAAGGCACTGCGTTGTGAGGGCAGGGAGTCAGCAGCCGTGGCTGTCAGCACTGACGGCAGGGGACTTGTCAAAACTCAGGGAGCTTTCTGCAGCCTGGAGTGAAAATCTCTCAGCTCAGCCACGTCCATCCGTCCATCCTCTCCTCCCAGAGAGGCGGGTGCTTCTGACAGGCACTTTGCAGAGGGGAAATAAAAAAAACCCCAAGCTTCCAAAATCAATTTCCTTTCTGGCCTTCTCTGAAGTGTGTGATGGGAATTTTAAAGAGGCCTCAGCTGCCCGCTCCCTGGGGTGGTGGGTGTAGGGCTCTGCTGCCTGCTGAAACTGCACTGTTACCAAATGCAGGGTTCGACTCTCCTCCGTGAGCCCTGCTCTTTAGGCTGCCACTATGCTGGGGGGAGAAAGGTTAGGGATGGCAAAACTGGGGGTTCCCTGGCCTCAGCAGCAGCTCCACCTCAGGAGCGACTGAGAAAGCCGGGAACGGGGGGATCAGGGTCGTGATGTGGCTGCGCTGTGTGTAGGAAGAGAAGATGAGCCTCAGAAGTGGCCAGGGCAGGGTGAGCACATCCCTCTGGCCCTTGGGCAAAGCTGCCTCAGGTGCAGTCAGAGAGAAGACTCCGCTGTCACCATTCGGAGACAGTCACTGACTTTAGTCTCACCACCTAGCAACAGCCCCAGCCCCACAACCCAGCGACCCAGAGGGCAGCCGTGCTGTGGGCTAGGGCACTCAGAAGCTGTATTTCTTGGTGGTTGTGCCCCCTATGTGGCAGGCTCCTGGACATTCCTGGCTCCCAGGAGCTCCCAAGGCTGAGGTCGGAGGATACGACAGCAGCTCGGTTACTGTTTCTATAGCAATCGACACAGCTTCAACACAGCTGAAGAGGGATGGGGCAGCAGCCTGGCGGATGAGCTTGGGGGGGTGGGACCCTGCACAGGCGCTGCAGAGATGGAGGCACTGAAGGGATTGTGGAGAAGCCAGCCGACGGGTGTCCAAGGCGGGCAGCGTTGGTGGAGTCGGGGGCACTTGGAGCTCGAAAAGGGAGATGAACGTTTTTTTAAAAAACATTTTCATTTAGTCAAAAGGGCATTTGGGGTTGCAAAAAGTTTCTGTCCATCTATGGTGGTTCACTGGCCACCTCGTGGCAGGGTCTAAGTACCTCATAGTCTTCATGGATCGCTCTCCCATGCCCCTGGGAGGCAGGGCTGGGCTGCTATGCCCACTGGACAGATGGGAACGAGACCCAGAGGGACCAAGTGACTTGCCCAATGTCAAACAGGGAGCAAGCAACTGAGCCAAGGTTGCCCACCGATCCACTGCTCCAGCCTTCCTTCCCTACTGGCCTGCTCTGCCTGCTGAGGGAAGTTCTTCTCCTGGCCCCACATAATGCCCCATCCATAGCGCCTTTCCTTTCAGTGACCCACAAATCTTCAGTTATCCAATACTAACCATTGTGACCAACTTGCTCACCTTGACCCAGAGGCCCCCCAGTGACCTAGGTGCCCCCCAACTAAGGCCCAGACCCCTCCTCGTGGGAATTGAGTTCTGCAGCAGCAGCAGCAAACACCCACCCACACAATTACCCCTTGCACACATGCTCTGTGGCAGTATCGGTTTCTTTCAGTACAAGATCTCAAAGTCCTGCAAGATGGGACTTGAGGCTCAGCAAACAGTCAACTCAGAAGAATGGGCTTTAGAGAAGGCAAACACCAGATACCCTGGGGCTTGGGTAGGACGGTTCCCTGCAGCATATGCTGTAGTGCTCTGGCTCATCTAGTTTCAAATGGCTCCTAATTCTGCTGCTATTCCATTTAATGAGGTCTCTATGTCAGCATTTATCTAGACAGGGGAGGCACACTCCGGGCAGCGGGCTCTCTGATTACAGACAGACTGAGGAGAGCTCCCTCCCTCTGGCAAGCCCCTGGCATAAACCACCAGAGAAGCTGGAATTTTGTTTGCAAATTATCAAAAGAACATAAAGCTGAAAACCATTTTCTCCGTACAAATAACCATTCCGGGGCTGGCTAACAGGCAAACGAGCAAACAGTGTGACTCACTAGATCCAGCGTCAACTCCAAGTCATTAGAGCTATTGAGAGACATCTTAGCTACTGTTTCATTTCAAACAGTTCATATTCATAGAATCATAGATGATTAGGGCTGGAAGGGACCTCAGGAGGTCATCTAGTCCCACCCCCTGCTCCAAGCAGGGCCAACCACAAATAAGTCATCCCAGCCAGGGCTCTGTCAAGCTGCACCTTAAAAACCTCTAAGGATGGAGATTCCACCACCTCTCTAGGTAACCCATTCCAGTGCTTCATCACCCTCCTAGTGAAAAAGTTATTCCTAATATCCAATCTAGACCTCCCCCACTGCACTTGAGACCATTGCTCCTTGTTCTGTCATCTACTACCACTGAGAACAGCCTAGCTCCATCCTCCCTGGAACCCCCTTTCAGATAGTTAAAGGCTATCAAATCCCCTCTCAGTCTCCTCTTCTGCAGACTAAACAAGCCTATTTCCCTCAGCCTCGCTTCATAAGTCATGTGCTCTAGCCCCCTAATCATTTTTGTTGCCCTCCACTGGACTCTCTCCAATTTGTCCACATCCTTTCTGTAGTGGGAGGCCCAAAACTGGACACAATACTCCAAATGTGGCCTCACCAATGCTGAACAGAGGGGAATAATCACTTCCCTTGATTTGCTGGCAATGCTTCTACTAATGCAGCCCAATATGCCGTTAGCCTTTTTGGCTCATATCCACTTCTTGTCCATTGTAACCCCAGGTCCTTTTCTGTCTAGCCAGTCGGTTCTATAGTCACCAAATGTTTATGTAAAGAACAGGACATGTCATTGTGACAAATTCGACCTCAGCCAATGCACAGTGTGCCCAGCCATTTTATAGCATTGTCATCAGCCAAGTGAAGAGCCGGTAGCCCTCCATCAAAGTAAGCCAGCAGGCACTTGTCAAGGGTACGCAACATAGTCTAAAGTTGACTGCCTCTACATTGCGGGTCGTCAGAGAAGCCTCAGTTGGCTCCACCATTGCCCTGCCCTGTTCTAAACCAGTTCAGGGATGACTGCAGGTTCCTTGGCAAGTTAAAACCTAGTGGACAGATGGTTGGGTTGGTGACAAACTGATGTGCAGTACAGGTGAAAGGGATGGCACTCCATAAGGGTTTTAAGCATGAAAATTCACTGCTTTGTAGAGCACTGATTAATATCAGATATTTAGAACTATGTTGTTTCTATTTCTCATCATTTTCAAATATGCACCACACTTTCATTGTACCTAAAACAACTTCAATGGTTGTAGCAAAAATGCTTTAAAATTATTGTATTTATCCCCTTTGAACAAAATTTCTATGTTAATTATTATTAAGAATTGTAGATGATTCATATACTTGGCTACAATTTGCTAATAACACTAATTAATAATGCATTTTCTTGTCAATTCCATTCCAGTACCAATGCAGCATTTAGAAATAGTTCTTGGTTGGGAAAGAAGTCATTGTTTCACTTTTCTTCCTCATAGTAAATTCATGAATGTGTAATTCATTCTATATTTTTTGGCACAGAGCCATAGGGCTTGCTCCAAAGCCAACTGAAACCAATGGCAAGGCTTCCATTGATTTCAGGAGGTTGGATCAGGCCCCGTTTATTCACCTTCACTTTGATGTCCCTGTGTCAGCAAGTCTATCCCCTCCACCCCCTGCAGCAGTGCCAAGATTCTTCTGCCTCAGCTTTCTCCCGCACTTGTCCCCATACCTAAGCTGCAGCGCCTCTCCTGTTGCAATGACAGCCTCGTGCACCTTTAGGCCGCCATCTTTGCTCTTTGGCAGCACAAGACCTTCTTTCCCACACGGCTTGTGATGATGCCTATGGTTCATTCTCGCACGCAAGCCTTGCTACTGCCTTCTGCGCCCATGCAGTACGGACTTCGTAGGTGCATTTATGCAAGGCATCCTGTCTTGGGCAGTGCCAGGGGACCGATAGACCTAACCCCTTGAGTAAGGATGACTTACATATGCAAGGTTATTGGCAGCAGGCAATAGTTGTTTGTCTGGTTTCACTTTAGAGGGCATTGGACATTTTAAATCTCTTGTGTTGCCAGTCTCTGCTGCATTCATTGTTGTAATGTCCCAGGCACCGTGGCTGGGATGCAGGACACTTAGGCAGGGCACCGTGGCCAGGACACAGGGCACACATCATACAGCGGATGTTGTTCTCGGCCTGTATTATTCATTAACACAGGAGGCGGATGGTTGCAGTAGCAGCAAGACCCGAAATGCTGGATTTCCTGCCTTTTCCACATTTCCCCTCTCAGACCCAGCCTAGGGGAAGCTCTTGGAAGGGAAGTCTCAGGGCTGCCTCCAAAATAAAGGCCCATGGGCCGCCTGGCTCTAAGGCAGGGCCCTTGGCCTGTCATTCCCTTCACTGCCACTTTGTATTCATTTCCTGCTGTTTCATTGCTCTGTATTTTGAGCTCCATACCACTTCCTTGGGCTGACAGGCCTCCACCGTAATGAGCCAGGCAGGCAGTGCCTAACAAGCTGCTGAAGAGGTGGGGGGTGGGGGGGAGGAATGTCAGGAGTGCAGTGAGGAGCCTGGCACCCTGGCAGGGGCAGAACAATGGCTCTGAAGCAAAGCTCCCTGGCAGAAGGCAGACGAGGGATGTGTGGCCATAGGAGGCTGGCAGGGGCTGCTGGAGCGTTGTGCTAGCGAGCAGACAGAATCAGGTGGAAGGCTCCAAACAACTTCGCTCCTCTGTAAGGGCAAAGCAGCAGCTCGCTGAGACCCCAGCATGTTCTGCTGGTGGACAATCCTCTAGCAGCGATCTCAGCCCAGCTGCCAGGCCCGCCAGTTTACTCCTCCCAGCAGCATGTCTCCCTCGTCCCAGCTCCCAGGCAAAGTGTCACATCAAAGAATGGAGCCTTTTGTTTATTCCCCGTTTGAAGTGCGCTGCTAATTTTTGGTATGCATGCAGCAGTGTTTGGCTCTCCGCTCCCAGAATAAATGCTTATTGCATTGCTCTTAAGTGACGGGAGCCCTCCAATTTTAATCTTTTATTCATAATCTTCCTGCAGCTCAGACACGGGAAAAACATGTAAATTCAAAACCAATGGGAACTGAAAATTTCATAAGTGCTGCTGACCCTTCCCTGGCAGCCCAGGATGTGAGAGAAATAAAGTCATTCTAATGAGGAGCCTTTGCTTTGGCTAACTGCATTAGAGGAGCCCAGCCTTGATGGGTGCTGCTGTCTGCCCTGCTCCACACATGCAGAGTGAGCACAGCTAGGAGGGCTGGATGGAGCCGGACCTTGTCCCCACAGCTGGGGCGTGTACACACTCCTGAATACAGGCTCATACCCGCACATTCCCTTGCTTGCACCCTCACCTGCTTGCACGTGTAAGTGCACCCCATCCAGCTACAAGCATGTGAACTTACATTCACCGACACATGCACACTCCCCTGTGCGTTCACCTTCAAACACGCCTGTTCTCAAGCACACTCACCCTTGCTTACTACCTGTACACAACACACACACATAGTCAGTTGCACAGACTAATGCACCCAAATGCCCATTAAATGCATCCAAATGTGCACACACACATGCTCCTTTGAGCATGCCTGTTCACGTTGGGTTGCACACTCATCGAGCTGCATGCCCAGCTTCACAGCCAGCTGTACATATTCACCCACTTGCACTCACACCCCCTCTTGCCCAGCAGCATTCTCTCACACACTCACTCCTTTTAGTCTGAATCCTTGTATGTAGTGGTGAAGGCTGTGGGGTTGCTCTGTATTAACTGCTGGACATGTATGTGCAATAGGAGTGTCCCATTGCTGTAAAGGATTGTTTCTGGCTGACTCTATGCAGTTAAAGCCTGTCTCTCTCACAAGTTGAGCCAATAAAAGATATTAACTCCCTAGAGAGAAACAAGGTGGAGGAGGTAAGTCAAAAGGGGTTGTTAGGAGGAGAAACAAACCGGAAGCAACCCACAGTGAGGGCCATTGTTATGCAAGCGTTCAGGGTCATTCATCATCTCTCGCTCCACAGGTCTGTGACTGTCCACAGTGTGCGCCACCCTCGTGAATGGATTTGTAGCAATAAGATTACAGTGAGGCAATAGCTGGCATGCACAGCCCTATTTTGGCACCAGCCCTCCTTGCTAAGGCGTACATCAACATAAAGGGCTACTTTTCTATGGTTATGCAAGCACTGGTGGCTCATTAGGGATGCTTCAGGGCTATGGATATGGGTTGGTCAGGGAAGGTGTATGGTGCTCACAGCTTTAAGGACATAGGATTGTTCAGAGAGTCTTTCCTGACCAGCAGATTACCACTGGCAATAGCAAAATGACAGTCATGACTCTGGGGGATTCAGCAGGTGCGAATGACAGCTGAATGTGGTTTTGGTGGATTGAAGGGACATGGGTGTTGTTTACTCACAAGATTGGATCTCAGAAAAACAGTTCAGTGGGGCTAGCTGCCTGTTGAGTCCTGTGAGGCAAAGGGGGGGGGGAAAACTGCCTACAGGCATGGAAAGAACACATCTGCACTCTCTGGGTCTGGAGATATGGGTGCATAGCACTTGTTGTACATTTATAACTGGCTGGATTTTTTCCTGAACCTCGAGTTCTGCAGTGCTTGCTTTACTTTTACAAATACTGTGAATGCAGTGACAACTGATGCTGGTCTTCAGCAGGTGGGATCGAGCCTCGTGAAACTCAGTGTATGAGCCTCCATCGTGTGCAGTTCTGGTCTCCCATGTTTAAGCATGATGACTTCACGCTGGAGCAGGGACAGAGAAGGGTTACTACAATGATCCGAGAAATGGAAAACTGGTCTGATGAGAGGAGACTCAAAGAGCTTGGCTTGTTTAGCCTAACCAAAAAAGGCTGAAGGGAGATATGATGAATACATCAGAGGAATAAATACTAGGGAGGGAAAGAAGTTATTTAAGTTCAGCACAATGTGGACACAAAAACAAATAGATATTGTGACAAACTGCCAGCCTCCCCCTGGTGGGTCTTGCACTTTACCTCTGCTTGTGGGCTAGGGCACCCCCAACTACCTCATCTCCCCTGGCTTTAGAGGAGCTCTGTCTCCTGACCTGCAAAGGGAACTTCTGCTCCACAGCTTCCTCTGCATTTGTTGTCTCCCCCTCCTTTAAGGAAGGCACGGTTTAAATACCCCTGGCCCCGCTCTTCGTTGCGTCCAGGTGCCTTTCATTGCCCTGTTGTGATTTCTCTTCTGCCTGCCAGGCAGAGGGTTTTTAACCCTTTTGGGCCCGCATACTGGCCCAGCACACCGTTTTAAAGCTGTCCAGCCTGACGTTATCATGATATAAACTGGCCATCAGGAAGTTTAGACTTGAAATTAGACGCAGGTGTCTAACCATCAGAGGACTGAAGGTCTGGAACAGCCATCCAAGGGGAGCAGTTGAGACAAAAAGTCTAGCTTGCTTCAAGACTGAGCTTGACAAATTTATGGAGGGGATGGTATGATGGAACAGCCTACCTTGGAAATTGACTGATCTTTGACTCCTAGCAGTAAATATGTGCAGTGGCCTGTGACGGGATGTTAGATTTGGGGGGGGGGGTCTGATTTGAGGATTTGATTTTACTGAATTGCTGCCACAGGCCATCTATGTTGGCAGGAGACAAATTTGAGTGTAGATACATGCACGGACGGGTCAACGCAAGGCAATTTATGTTGACCCAAAATTGTGGTGTAGACTAGGCCTGAGTAAAATCTAAGGGTGGGCCTCAGGAGTTGGCCTGGGTGTCCCATGTGTACAGGAGCTGAGGTTAAATTAGGGCTGATTAGGTTTTGGACTATAAGAAGGTAATTGCTAGTCTCGACTGTAGCTTAACGTAGCAACACTTTGCTATACGTTCTCCCCCTTCCCCCCACCTTCCCCCGTTCTGTGTCAGCTCACCTATAGGGACCCGATCTGTTAAGTGAGCTCTGAGTACGACAACCTGGGCAGGCCTCACCAGCGCATTAGGTAGGGGAACGCCTATCTTCCCCCAGTTCATGAATCGCTCTGGGGCTGTGCCTGAAGTCTTTTGTGAATCTAGCCCGTAACCTCGACAAGACCCACGTTTTGTGTTACCATGATATCTCCAGAGCTTCTGCCCAGATCCAGTGGGCATTCCCCCAGACTGCGCTTTCCCAAGGGCTCACAAACGGGGGCACGCAGACCCTAAAAGCCCTGGGGAAATGAGACAACCACAAGTCTACATCAGCAACCAGGAGGCCCTTGCCATGCCCAGCTGGGCGGCTTGTCACCTAGATGGATCAGATCAGGGCATTCTCAGGCTGCGCCAGGCTTCCAGGGAGAGGCTCCTTGGATGCATCATTAAATCTCCTCTCCCATGACTCCCTGGCTGCTCCCTTCTCATGACTCCACATGCTGGGCTTCCCCAAGGGAGAGGACTGCAGTGGTCCCTCCATGTCAGGCTCGGAGGGAGGTCACTCTGATTTGCTGTGGCAGGCAATAAACAAGGCCTAATTAGCAGTCCCTAGCCCAAGCCTGCCGGCTAGGGCAGACAGTAACCACAGTCTGGGCTCTGACACGTTGGGCGGGCAGAGCAATACGCAATCTTTAGCCTGAGCCTTTTGGCTAAGGCAGGCAGCAAACACAGTCTAGGGGCTTGCAGTCCTTCCGGCCTAGGATGAGCAGGCTGCCACCCCAGAATTGGGATTGGTGGCAATGGGGTAGGGGGACCTACTCCATCAGTTTCCAGCCCAGGGCCCTAACAGTGACCGAGGAGCTCATCCCTGGGTCAGAAGGACTCCCACCACCGCACAGACTCGTACGGCAACAGCACAACCAGACTAACAGCTGGTTTCCCTGGGTTACTTTTTATCACAGTCAATTGGTGTGGTGCCATAGTCCTGTGACAGGCTAGAGACGTCCACCTCCTTCACTGGGTCCAGCTCAAGTGAGCTAAAGGGCCCGCCTTTTATACTTCCTGTCCCGCCCCCTCTGCTTCCGGTCCAGGGGGAGGGACTGTCTTGGCTCCACCCACCAAGGCGAGTGTAGTGGTCCCTCCATCTCAGGATCGGGGACAGCCACTTTGCCTCACAACAGGAAAATAGCTTCCCCCTGCATTCTGTCAAGGGCATCTGTGAGCCACCTTCTCTTCATGGGTTCTTCAGAACTGGGTTCTGCCCTTCTCACCCCATGAAGGGCAATAAAATGGGACAAGCAAAAGGGGAAGGAGAGACTGCCAGCAGAGGGTGAGATTACAGTGAGGAAAAGTCAGGGGACAGAGAGAAGGCACAGTAAAGGAGGCGAAGGATAGCTGAACAATGTGCTGAACAGAGAAGAAAAACTAGGCAAGGGGAACTGACCGTGGGGAACTGATTGGCCAGGAGAGGCCAAAGAAGGGACTAAAACCTCTATGATTTTTTAATTATAGGCATAGAGGAACAGCTACATCAGGAGAGCCTGAAGAGCTGTGCATCAGACTGTCCCAGCGCCCAGTGGTTAGAGCATGCACCTGAGAGGCCACAAATCCCTTCTCCTCTCTGCTGGGCGGGGTTCCTACATTGCAGATGAGTGCTATAACCACTAGGCTGAAAGTCATGCGTAAAGTCCACCTTCTCCGTGCAAATATGGCATGGGCACTTAAAGCCCAGAGAGGGTTTGCAGCTGAGAACCCCAAGCAGAAAGAAGTGCCGTCCTGCAGCCTGGACCTAGGCCCCTGTCGCCATGAGAGGGGACGTGCTTAGGACACAGCCTTTGCCTTGGTACTGCCCTGTGGCTATTTTAGTCAAAGAGCTGCCTACCGTGCTGGTCCTTGTGAATCTCATTCTAAGACCCCCTGGCTCGCCTCATTCACGGTATGGGGAGCCTGGGTGACTACCTCAGGCATTTGGAATCTCAGCAATTTGCAAGGCCCCTAAAAGTTAGGCGTGGTGATGCGCCGGGTCTCCATACCTGTTTCTTGGTGAATCTACTGCAAAGAATTTTCAACCCAGTAACTCCCAGCGCTCTTGCTCCAGTGCGGGTGGCACTAAATACAACTGCAGTGTAGACCAGGCTCCGGCATGCTCATGTCATTTTATCATACTATTTTCTGAGTTAGAAGGCCTGGTGGTAAATGCCCAAGCCCTTGGCTCTACCATATAGCCTCCTCTAGTGCTGCCGCTTGGGGAGCTGCACCACCTGGGAATTGAGTCCAAAAATTACTAGTGTAGACACAGCCTTAATGTGTGGGGGTTGGCACTCCTTTTGCTACTCATCTGAGAAGACCCCTTACTCCTTGGACTCCTGAAAGCACGTCCTCTAGTTTGATTAAAGCTGAACTTCAGCTACAAACCATTGTGCGTGTTCCTTGCCTTGCCAATTGGGCACAACAGTCTTAGCAACTGGGACCTAACTCCCGGGTGTGGCTCTGGCCTCTGCACCCTCGCCTGCGCTGGCCTGAGGCTCCCTGGAGCCTCTTCTATTTTAAGAATAGGAAAAAATGGGATTAAGAACTTTCAGTCTGTAGGTGATATTAAGACACTGATGTCCTTTGAAGAGTGCTGCAGCTAAGAGTCATGTCTATAGTGATTTACAACATAGACATTATTTAAGGGAAATTTCTAAGGCAACTTTATATGTGGAGCCAGATTTTAAGCCTTTTAACTATAAGCACATCAATTGTTAGTGATGCCTCAATCTGATACCCGTTTATTCTGAGCAATCGCTTGAACACATGGCTAAGCATAAAGCGAAACAGGAAGGCGGGCTGGGAATACAGTGCGCCCTGGCAGGTGGGCTGATGTGTGAGCAGACAGGAATGCTATCAGTAAGGAGGAGGCAAAAATTGCCCTTTGTTAACTTTATCCACAGGGTGTGCTTGACCTCAGAACGATTTCATAGACCTGACACAAAGACGCGTGATTGTGTCTGTGTGACAACAAGCTGGGCGCCTTCACATGGAACTGTGGGTTAATGTAAAGTCCTGTACCACAGGGGTCAAGCACTTTAATAATGCTGTCGGCATGCAGGGTTTGTATTATTAATGCCATCTCCCAGGTTAGCTTGGACAGCTGGAAAAGCAAGTGTAGTGGGCTTGCCTTGCCAGTACCTAGGAACTGGATTATGCATTGTTAGAGAAGGAAAGCTAGTCCACCAACGAAAGAATGGATTACACACCTGGCTGCTTGGCTATAACTGGAACAGGATGGCTCTGCTTGGGACACCCTGTGAGGTGCTGGTGGGCACCGGCTTCCACTCTCTGAAAAGGCTTGAGTTGGGCTGGAAGACGGGATGTGACGCTGTTTGTCAAGATCCTTTTTAACCTTTGCTTCTGTTCCAGAGCGTTTTTGCTATCGTAACAATAGGACTGAGTGTTCGCAGGCCGGCGTCCCCAGCTCTCTGCTGGGGCTGCTCAAGGGGGAAGATTGATGCTAGGATTTATCTCCCTGATAGAGCTTTGGGAAACAGGCCAGATTGTTACTGTGATGCATAGGGGCTTCCATTTGTAAATATGCTGAGGTTTCTGTAGGCGCTTCTGGGCTTGTCTGTTTGGCCATCTGGTTCCTGCACTGCAGGGCTGATTCCATGAGTCTCATCTACAACCCCTGGTTTGTTTCTGAGCAAGCGGGTGACACCCGTTTCACATCTTAGACTTCCCTGACCCTGAGCCCATGCAGCAAAACATGTCCCCCGACGCTGATTAATTGTCCTTCCTGCTGCTGCTCCGCAGGGAGCTCAGAGATGCCCTGACAACACAGGTAAATGAGAGCACAGGTGGTTTGAAGCTGGCAGCCCACCTGAAAGTGTAGTCACCTGGCCCCTTTGCCCTGTGGCCTGGCCAGCCCTTTCACTGCAAGAACACAGGGAAGTGTATAGATTGGGAAATCAACTATCTTCTGGCTTCGGTGCCCAGTGGAGGCACACTAGCTGGGAGAAAGAAACACGCAGCGAGACCCAGTCTCCTGGCCCTGGTGAGCTAGCCCTGGCCTTAACTGTTTCTCTCAGGCGCCCAGGTACCGCCTAAAGAGCAGAAAGGGAGAATCATAATCTTCCAAACCTGGCAAGTCAGGTCTCTTGTCACAGGGTGGGGGGTGGGGGGTATTGTGTCCGGGTAAATCTGCAGTATCCAGAACCTGCAGAAAACCCACGGAAGCTGCGACTCAGCCAGGATTGCAGATGAAATTGTTCAGGAAAAGAGACATACTGGAGTGACTCCTTGGGACAACGGCTCGGTTAGTGCTTGAACTAAGCCCCGTTGCTGAGTTTATTCTAGGCGACGCCTCTTAGAGCCACGGCAGGAAACGTACAGCCTCGGCGGATTTGCATTGCTCACTTTGTCACAGCTTGTTTGGCCGTTAGGTCCAGAAGGGAGCTGCGGCTCTTTTCCTGCGGGGCCTGTTCTCGCCCTTGGGCCTCCAAAGCTAGGCTGCCTGTGGGTTCAGCTGTGAGAGGTGAGGGTGTGACCCTACGATGGCGCAGTAACTGACAACAGCGGATGGGGATGGGAAAAGGGATGGGGGGGGGGGAGGCAGCATGAGTCCGAACACAACGAGCTCCTCCCTGGGATTGCAGTCAGACCGTGCCTGGTAAACGAGAAAGCACGAACTGGAAATCAGTGACCGCAGATCAACTGGCACGTCAGAAACTTCGTCCACTTAATGCGGGGGGATGGGCTGCTGTGCCCGTCACTCCCTTTGTGGGGCCTTAAAGAAAGAAATGTATGCGATTAAAATGGGCTACTTGAGCAAACTTCATCATCATGGCTGCTAACCTCCCCGGGACCCTGGAACTTTGTCCTCCTGGGCCCAAGAGATGTCCTAACCAGACCTGGCCAGAGAGCGGGACCCAGGTAACGAACCCACCTCCCCTGACTGAATCCCAACCACTCCCTGGGATGAAACGGGATCGGCCTGTAGCAACGACAACAGGCCAGCTCATTTCCACGAACTCTTCTCTTCCCCCACCCACGCACATCCATATGCACCCACACACACGTCTTGGCATGCGCTCGCGCACACACACATCCATATATGCTCATGCTACGCACACACAAATACACACATGCGCGTGTGTATGCATACGCACATCCTCATGTGCACACACACATCCAAGTGCACTCACACCATATAAATCGTACTGGCTTTACCACCCCCGTTTCTCAGCTCAACATCCTCATCCAGTTGAGATGCTGCCTCCAGAATCTCACACTTAAAATAACCTGATGACCGGCCCTGTGTGTGAAGTGCTGTGTGGGGATGCTGACTCCCCATGGCAGGTCCCCTCAGGCAGCCCCATCCCTGCCAGTCGGGAAGGCAGCAGTAGCCTGTGGATCCCATAGCAGCTCCGCCAGCCCTCGTGCCCCGTGAGAGCAAGCTTGCATGACACACTTGTCAATAAGAGACAGAGAAATGGGCAACGGGAAGAGTTTTATTGTCCTGGGAGAGGTGCAGACTCTGATCATGAAAGAAAGGCAAGGAAGACAGAGGCAAGGTCCATCTAGAAATCCTCTGTCCCTGGGGAGCAGGGCCCATCCAGCAACACCCCAGGGCCATGGCCCGTCCAGCAACACCCCCATCCCCAGAGCTAAGGCCCATCCAGCAACACCTCCATCCCCGGGAAAAGGCCCGTCCAGCAACGCCCCTATCCCCGGGGTCCAGGATCTGCCCAGGAACCCCCTGCCCTCAGACCTCCCATGTGCTGCAGGACGGGTGAGGCCCGCCAGCACCCTCCCCTCTGGGCGCCCCATGTGCGGCAGGGAGGGCTGCCGCATAAAGCTCCGAGTACTCAGACCCCAGTCATTGACTTCCCAGGACTGGCGTGACGGGTCTGAGTGCAGGAAGCAGGTGGAATGTAAGCAGAACACCACACTGCATCTA
Source organism: Mesoclemmys tuberculata (assembly GCA_007922155.1). Classification (NCBI taxonomy): domain Eukaryota; kingdom Metazoa; phylum Chordata; order Testudines; family Chelidae; genus Mesoclemmys; species Mesoclemmys tuberculata. The sequence goes on from ML675630.1 coordinate 13,567,546, forward strand.
GCCCTGGTAGGAAGAGCTTCCATAGGAAGCGTTAGAGTGCCCACTGCACAGTCCTAGAGTAGAACTGGGATGTCTAGGCCCTATAGAAAACTCAACTGAGCCCGGGGAGGGTTTAGGTTAGCCAGGATTATTGCAGACTGGAAAATGGCTTTAACCCCTCCCCACCACATCCAACCATCTTCCAGTTTATCTGGTGCTGCTGGAAGGAGGTGTCCTCGGGCCAAATCTTGCTGTCCCATATGCTGGTGTAAATTCAGAGTAACTCCACTGAAACCAATGGAGTGACTCTGGATTTCCTCTGCCATAACCGAGAGCAGACTCTGGCCTAGCCTGCGAACCGGCGCAGGTCTCAGATGCACGAGCAGCAGCAGTGGTGGGCGGAGTTCTTCTCCCCCACCCCGGGGAGTGGCGTTTCTCCACGAGCTCCTGCTGAACGGTCAGCCCCTCGCTGGGTTTCCTGTGCTTCGAGACCATTTTTGTGTAACTAAAGTCAGACGTAGTAAACCAGCTTTGAACATGGTAGAAAATCGTATTTACAAAGGGGAGACAGAGGCCTGCTTTCCTCTCCAGCCTGCACCTGTCCATCCACTTCTATCCCGTCTCCACCTCTGGGGACAGCTCAGCACGCCCAGCGAACTCCACGGGTTAGCCGGCTGCCTCCCGCTGCCATCCTGTGTGGGACGCACTCTCCAGCAGCGGGTGCGAGCAGGGAGCTGCACAGCTCCTGTCAGGGTGGCCTAGAGAAGCCCTCAGCTGCTGGGCAGTGAGAATCTGCCAGCTCAGCAGAGTCTTTGGCTGGGGCATCGTATGCTCACAGGTGGTACCTTGGGGGTGGTGCCCTGGTGGCTGTCTCCAGCCCCGTTAGCACAGCGAGGCGGCCTGGCGGTGAGCAGCCCCTGGTTGTTTTTAGGCAATATAAAACAAAGTGGTAGTGGAGAAGACATGACAGGAACGTGAGAGGGGACGCGGCCCCCCGTGTGGCACAAGCCTGGCCTCTGCTCCGTTGTGGCTCCAGGTGAGGTAAAGAAGAGGCAGCATCTCTGCAGCGATAGGGAAAACCTGAGCACGTGGCTCTGAGACACGTGCCCTCCCCAGGCGTCGAAATGCCCATGCTAGGTTCAGCCAGGTCCTGGGCTGGTGCATTCAGGAAGTGGTGACTTCCTAGCTGTGCCGGATTGTCCTTGGACAGCACTTCTTACACCCCCCGGGCATGGGCCAGTGCTCCTGGGCCCCACTCCCCAGCGCCAAGGAGTCCCTTCTGCTCACAGCACCAGCAGAAACTCCTGCGCAAGGCTCAAGACTGTCTGTTTTTCCAGTTCCATGTGATCTGACCCTCCTGAGATCGGGGACAATGACACCAGTAGCCCCACGATGGGCAGAGGTGAGGGAGGGAGCTAGTCTGGACACCCTGGGTAGAGCAGGGTGCCATCACAGGCTGGTGGGAGCATGCGCTCTGCTGTCTCTGCCATGCAATGGTGTGGGGAGGCCCTGCATTGCTCAGAGATCCAGCTAAACCTCCAGGCCGTTCAACCGCAGCTCAGATGCCATCAGCAGCAGCACACGGAAGAGACTTGCCCAGCTGCTCTTGCTAGTGCTGTCAGTCAGTGCAACTCCCTGTGGAACAGCTTAGTCTGGGGAGCACGCCCCGCGTGATAAACTTGCTGGAGCAGCTCGGTAGGGCTGCTGCCTTCTATTGCACAGCCCCTAGCTAGGCCACGGTAGGAGCCCCAGGCCTGCAGGGACACACAGGATGGAAAATGAAGTGGCCTGCCCTGCTTTGGAGGCTGCTCCTACCTTCAGCCAGAGGAAGGAGGCAGCAGATTCATCAACATATCTGGGAAGCTCTTCCACTTTCCCTTTGGAGCGCAAATCCCAGCAAGGTGATGGAAAGCCAGAGAGGCTCCAGGTCCTGGCTTGGTGCTTCTCCCGCCGGCTTTGCTTGCCGCTCGGCCAGGATCAGTGCTTTCAGACGCCAGCTGCTGGGGGCTGCGTAGCTGATGATCAGAGATGCCTCCTGGGGCCATTGGTGTTGAGCAGCTGAGATCTCATGGTCTGGATGCTGCTCAGGATCTTCTTCTGGTGCCCCACGAGGGTGATCCCCAGGCTCTGAACGTCACTGTGAAAACAAAGGCAACATCAGAACCACGGCTCCCCAAACGTGTGTACCCTGTGCTGCAGGCCGGGCCACAGGGCTCCCTCTCCACTGGCTCAGCTGCTCTCACCTGCCTGTCAGTGGTGGAGTTGCTGGTGTCTGGTTTGCTCTAGGAGTGACTGGCTGTCATTCTCCATGGCCCACCCCAGGGCCACCGACCCCACAGCATCCCCAGGGGGAGATGGAGGCCAGAGGGGAAATGGTTCCTGACACGCTAAGAGCAGGCAAGAATGATGCTCTGCAATTGGATTCTGTTTTCATGAGCTGCTCACAGATAACCCAGGCAGACACACAGCCAGCCAGGCAGACACACAGCCAGCCCTCTCCATTTAGCAGGTTCTCCAATGTGTCCCTGAAACTCTAATGAGCATCATCTCATCCTGCAATAATGCTGTGCCCTCCCAGACAATTGGTCTGACAGTGGCCGAGTTTCCACTCCCATCCAGACCTGCTCCACACAGCATCTTGTCACACACACCTGTGCGCACACACACACAGAGCCCAATGTGCATGTGCACACACATAGCCTTATGCACATAGAGCCCTATACACATGCATGTGTGCGCACACAGAACCTAATGTGCACGCACACAGCCCTATACTGTGCACACACACAGAGAGCCCTATGTGCACACACACACAGAGTCTTATGCACACACACACAGAGTCCTATGCACACACAAATAGACTCCTATGCGTGCACACACACACAGAGCCCTACACACACACAACCCAGTACACACACACGGAGACACACAGAGCCCTATGCACATGCGGAGCCCTGTACACATACACATACACACACAGACTCCTATGCGTGTGCGCGCACACACACACATACACAGCCCTATGCACACATGGAGCTCTGTACACACACACAGCCCTACACACACAGAGAGCCCTACACACACTGCGTTTCTTAGGAGGAAAGGTTAAAAAACTGGGCATGTTTAGTTGTGAGAAAAGCAGACTGAGGGGCAAACCTGGTACCTGTTGTCAAATGTATTAAGGGCGGATGGGAAGCAATTGTTCTCCACATTCACTGAAGGTAGGAGAAGTAATGGGCTTAATCTGCAGTTAGGAAGATTTAGGTTGGATATTAGGGGAACCTTTCCAACTCTAAGGGTAGTGAAGCTCTGGATAGGCTTCCCAGAGAGGTGGAGGAATCCCCGTCATTGAACTTTTTTAAGAACAGGTTGGACAAACCCTGTCAGGGATGGTCTAGGGTTACCTGGTTCTGCCTCTGTGCAGGGGGCCGGACTAGGTGACCTCTTGAGGTCCCTCCAGCCTTACATTTCTATCACTCCCCCCCGATATTTGGGCATCGTCAGTAAAACTGTGGGTTACCTGTAGTTTCTTTCACCTCCAGAGGATCGCAGAGCACTTTACATAAAATACATACATCCCTCACCAAAATGCAGCTATTTCTGGAGTGGAAGATGGAAGCTGTGTGACAGGACACAGTAGCACTATTCACAGCATGTTAGTTGGAGAAGGAGGTCCAGAAGAAATGTTGGGAGGCAGAATAACAGCTCCTGGAACTGGAGGTTGGCCAGGACACCAGAGTTAACAGCTTGATTCTTCTGACAAGTGTCACAGGCTCCTGTACTGTAGTTTAACACCTCAAACCGAAGACAGCACCTCCCGCACTGGGAGGGTGACTCCGAACTGACTTGGGGAAGACCCACTTCCCTTAACCATCCATGCCACGTCCTGCAAGAGTGACTCATAAAGAAGTGCACCAAGCAGGGATGCACCCACTCCACTTCCTTCAGTATTTGGATTTTCTGTGCCAGTCTCCCCTGCAGATGCTAACTAGGCCCAGCACTGCTCAGCTTGTAAGATCTCCAGGACCCAAAGTGGGAGGGCAGCAGACTGTGAGGGGATGACTGGGGTTATGGCCTATGTCCGTCAGTTCTCCCCATTGGTACTCACCTGATGTTCATTCGCATCACCATCCCCAGCGAGGAATACCCAGCCGCAGCGAAGTTCTCCCTATAGCGCCCCAGTTTGATGGAATCCAGCCAGTCCTCCACAGTGAAACAGCTCGTGAAATCAAAGAAACCCCTGTCAAAGGGAGTTTGGGTGAACCTAGAAGGCAAGAGAAAAGACACAAACTTCGAGCTAAGTGGGGGTTCAGTGAGCAGAGTCAAGGTAACTCAAAAGCAGCCATAGTCCGGCCTGTGCAGCTGGGATGGCAGCCTGATGCCCCAACAGTGTCCTACTGGTGATCAATAACCACTCTCCGCAGCCTGTGTTCTCACAAGAAGTGAAGGTCAGGGGCAACAGGTCTGGGGCCTCCTGTAGCCAGGCAGAGCTAAAGGCAGGGTTATTGGATGGACAGCCACATTCCCAGGGCTCAGTACTGTGTGTGCACTTCAGTGCACGTGTATACTTTGTGCACACAACTGAGCTTAGTGTGGAAATGTGGCCTTGGCAAAGCATGTGAACCCAAGCGTGGGAAATGGAGGCTCCTGGCTGCTCAGCTGCTCCACTCCCAGGTGAGCCTCTTTCCCTGGCTGGCGTTAGCCATACCTGCGGCCATGGTCTCCCTGAGGCCATAGCCACAGGCACCACTCTGGCTGGGATGCTAGTATGGCTCATTCTGGCTGTGGCCTGGACTGTGTGAGCCATACGCTCTGGCTTGGACAGAGACTTGAGCAGTTCGCTGTGGCTAGGATCCATCCGTTGTGTTGCCCATCACTGTGGTACGTGGGTGCCTGATGTGGCTGGTGCCAGCTGAAAGCCTGGGCGTGGCTCAGTCTCTGCCTGTCTCCCTGTGGCTGTGAACTAGCTCGCCGTACGCTCTGGCCTGGCATGAGGCTCCTGCCAGCACACAGGCCATCAAGGGGCCAGTGTTAGCCAATGAGAAGCCATTGTTGCCATATCTGGCAAGAGAGCGTCTCTCCAGTTCACGGTGGCTGAGTCACTGGCTGGTTCTGTTGGGTGAAGAGTCTCTCTGGCTCACCCTGGCTATGAGTAGCAGGTGCTGGGACCACCTGCGAAGCTCTCCCTGGCTCATTCGGGCTGTGCCTGGCCTTGCCGGTTCACCGGGGCAGTGTCTGGCCTTACCGGTTCACGGTGGCTGTGCACTTGAGGTTCTCTGGGTTGCGGATGAGCTTGTCCAGGATGCTGACAATCTGGGAGAAGCGTGGCCGTTGGCTGCGGTCCTTCTGCCAGCAGTCCAGCATGAGCTGGTGCAGGGCTGTGGGGCAGCCCATGGGGGCAGGCAGGCGGTAGCCCTCCTCCACCGAGTTAATGACCTGAAAGACAGGATTGTTCTGGGTGAGCACACGCTCTGTGATGCCCGGGCTCTTTGCTCCAGAGCCAGCCATGGACTGAGGCTGGCAGGGCAGCTGCAAGAGCAGGTCAAGCAGTGAGCAATGGTCACCGATAGCAGCACACACTTGTGCTCTGGAGGTTTCACGCTGAACGCTGATGGGCTCCGTGTGCCAAGCCTCCTCCCCCTCCCACTCTCCAGTCCCCTCCCTTCTTTTGCCTTTTCCATGTAGGCAGCCCCCTAACACAACCCCACCAAGAGCACACAGAGCGCAAAACCAAACACCAATGCAGCAGTAACATCGCACTGTTCACTCTGCTTCTAGGTCCTGTCTCTTTTCCCCACCCTGGGTCTTATTTAGCTAGACTGCCAGCTCCAGAGGGCAGGGACTGTCTCTTACACAGCTTTTGTGCAGCGCCCAGCACAAGAAGTCCCCATTTTCAGTGATAAATGGATGACTAGATTAATAATCATAAATACTGCTACCAGTGTGCTGCCCAGAACGTCTGGCCCAGGTACTGTGCAACAGAACCGCAGTGGTTACGAACGGCCAGGCTGCAGGGAAATGAAAAAGGTGATTTGTCCAGCCATTTGGCTGTGTAGTGGTCACTCAGTGAATCCGGCCACCAGCACGGCAGGCACAGATACACCACGCCACCAGAGTGCTCTGAGGTGCAGAGCGGTGCAGTACACTGAGCGGTGTGGGAATACTTGGGAGACAGTGCTGTGGGGCTGCATCTGGTGACAGGGACGCACAGGGGCATAGGGGTATGCAGTGAGGCTGGGATGCACAATAATAGGCAATGGGGCAGGGCCACGATACACAGAGGGGCAGGGACACAATCATACACAGTGGGTGTGGACACCCACTCATACGCAGGGGGGCAGGGAAACCCAATCATAGGCAGTGGGGCAGGGACACACCCCATGCGGAACAAAGGACTGCAAACATTGGTATTTTCACACAGAACATTTGACAGTCCCCTGTCACTGCTTGGCTAAACTTGGAGTTGAGGCTCTGGCGTTGCTCCTCCCAAACAGCAAAATGTCTCGATCGCCATCACTGGCAGAGATCCTTAAATGTGGCTGCCATCGAGCCGTGAGCCTTCGCGAGCGCTCGGTTACCATGAGGTGCCGCTGCTAGGAGGGGGAGGGACGGAACCAGACTGATACCAACCCAGTCGGAGGCAGGACGATTGACCTTGCTCACTTACATCCCGGTTGGTCATGTTCCAGTACGGCCGCTCCCCGTAGGCCAAGACCTCCCACATGACGACCCCGTAGCTCCACACATCGCTGGCGGAGGAGAATTTGCGGTACGTGATGGCCTCGGGGGCCGTCCAGCGAATGGGGATCTTCCCTCCCTGAAACACACAACACAGGGAAACCATTCATGACCGGCTCCAGCCAGGGCACAGAGCTGGCACCTGAGCCATTCAGCGATTATCATGGAGAGCCAGAGCTGGGCTTCACTGCCCTGGGAACAGGAACTGGGGCCAGGCATGCATGGGGGATCCACTCGCATCCATCTTACAGCCTGCCATTGGGGTCTCTGACACAGCCAGGCTCTGAGCCAACATGCCCAGGCTGCTACTGGAACCCACCATCTCTGAATCCGTTAACGCTTTCAAACACCACAGCGAGATGACTGACCTGCCCTGGTCGCCAGCAAAAAGCTCCCAGGCCTGGTCTTGCTTAGCTTTGTTACCTGAGGTAGGGCTCTCCATTCCTTGATACCAAATGAACGGGCCACAAGCCATGGTGGTGCTGAGGGTCCTACCTGCAGCCACCAGGACTACACAGCGTGAATCCCAGCAGCCCTAAGAACCAATGGCGCCTGGTCGGGGCCTTTCCCAGTTCAGTGTTGCTGCTGGCGCTGTAGAGACTGAGCCTAGAACAGGCAGCTCCCTTCCCTGCCGTCTAAGACGACAACACAGAAGCTTTCTGGCAATAGAAGCACTGCAAGGTCTGACTATATACAAGTCTCCTTCCTTTCACTGGGCCTGATTCTCATCTAACTGGGAAGTGCATGCAGCTCCTTTTCCCTCCCCTGCATTTTTATCAGCGCCGTCCTCTCCTGGGCCTTGCACACCTGGCAAAGTGGGACCCATAACTCACCACTGGGAGCACCAGCCAGTGGTCTAGTGTAGACAGGGCTCAGGCATTTTCACCACCATGTCAGCTACCCAACTCAGAGCACGGCTAGACAGAAGATACACTGAGTTTGGTGTTTTTTGTGACATGACTAAACACCCTTTGTGGCCCAGGCTGAGCCCCAGCAAACTCACTGAATGCCTTTTTATGAGCAAGGTGAAAGCAGCCTGTGGCATAGTTCCTAACTCTATTCCGTCTTCCTTCTGATCGCCTACAGCAGAAAACCAAATAAAGCCGCAGAACTACCGTGCTAGAAAATCAAAATATAATCCCACACACACACAAAGTTAAGAAATGTCAGCATTACAGTTACACACGTGAACTTAATCCTGCACCTCTGTGTGTCCATCCTGTGGCCTGCATGAGGCAGGGTCCCATGGAAAATACAGCATGTGAGCATGTTATCAAAGACTGCCTCCTAATGCAAACCATCAGCTCAGCCAGCGCTCCAGGGATTGGAGCAGGAAACCCTCCACAGCTGAAAGCATGAGCTGAACAGCGAGGCTTTGTGAGGGAGAGCCATACTCCTGTGGAGCAGACGCCGAGGGGGACACGTGACACGTACTGGGTTACATAGGGAAAAGGGGGTCACGTTAATGTTGTGTAGGCAACTGTAAACTTGGCATTTCCTAATTTTTGTGTGCTTGACTTTGTACTCTAAATGCAGTGTTGTTGTGGCAGTGTCGGTCGCAGGATATTAGAGAGGCAAGGTGTGTGAGGTCATATCACAAGTTGGTCCAATAAAAGGTATTACCTCATCCACCTTGTCTCTCTGATCTAATGTATGTTTTTACACAGTTTTTGTAAATAATTCCCTAGATTTTCTATAAAAGGAAAACCAAATTGTTACATATAACTGCATCCACCCACCCACCCCATCACACATTACCAACAGGATTTGAACCCTGAACCGTCATTTCTGTACACCAGACTTAGATCACATTACCACGTGTCCCTGTTCTCTGCAGAAGGCTGCTAGCTCAGAGGGAGATGGGGCAGGACTCTCTCTTCCCATGCCAAGAAGCAATGGGCTCCTGCCCCGTGTGGTGCCCCTGGAGTGGGGGATTGGCCCCTGAGGCCATGTGCCAGGTCTGGGAAGGAGTGTGGTCAGCGTGGAGCCTTGTCCGGCTCTCGTCCCCATTCCCAGCCCTACAGGTGCTCTGGCAGCTCCCAGCACAGTTGCTGCTGCGGCTGCTCTTGGTGAAAGCAAGGGCTTGGTGAGTTACTATTCTGGCAAGCTGCCAACATGTGATGAAGATGTGCAGGCCAGAGAAGGGAAATGGTGATTTGTAAGTTTCTGTCTCAGCCAAACCTCAACAGAATTTCACGGGACAAGCCAAAGGCATGTCTCTAGGACTGGTACATTGCCTCAGCAGAACAGCAAAGGCCTGCTGCATATAATGGAGGTGAGAGGGCTCCTCATAAAAAGGTCACAAGAATCTTTTGTAACAGAAACGTTAGGTGACCTAAATCTAGGGGTCACTCCTTGTTCTTCCTAAAACAAGAAATCCTATCTCCACTCAGCAATGGGGCTCAATAACTTTAAACTATTTTAAAACTACTGGACCAATCTACTTCAAACTCAGCTTGTTCTGTTGATCTCACGGAGTTTTAAACATCAGACCAACTCTGAGACTGTATGTATGTAACAGGCTGGTAGCGTTGGTGTGAAACACACCCCACCCCATTAGCACTCAGTGAGATATGAGTTGTTACCTCACCCAGTTGCATGGGAGATGGGAGGAGTTCACTAAGTGGAGAGGACCTAGGGAATGAACTGAGCAGCCCTGAAGGAGGAACCCTACAAGTAGCCCAGCTGGGGAGAAGGTTTGATTTGATCTCTCCAGAAGAGGGATGATTTGGGACTCTACATAGTGTGTGGACTGTATCTGAGAGCAGGCTGGGAAAGGTGCCAGCTCACATTGTGCTGCAACCCCCTCCATGTAAGGCTGTACAAGAAATGTTTGTATTATATGATGAATTGTCGATAATTTAAAGTGGACCCAAAGTGGTCCATACTTTGGGCCCTCCACTACAAAAAGCGGAAGGCAACAAACATAATTAGGGGGCTGGAGCACAAGACTTATGAGGAGAGGCTGAGGGAACTAGGCTTGTTTAGTCTGCAGAAGAGAAGAATGAGGGGGGATTTGATAGCGGCCTTTAATTATGTGAAAGGGGATTCCAGGGAGGATAGAACTAGGCTGTTCTCAGTGGTGGCAGATGACAGAACAAGGAGCAACCATCTCAAGTTGCAGTGGGGGAGGTCTAGGTTGGACATTAGGAAAACGTTTTCCACTAGGAGGGTGGTGAAGCACTGGAATGGGTTACTTAGGGAGGTGGTGACATCTCCATCTTTAGAGGTTTTTAAGGCCCTGGCTGGGATGATTTAGCTGAGGTTAGTCCAGCTTTGAGCAGGGGGCTGGACTAGATACCTCCTGAGGTCTCTTCCACCCCTAATCTTCCCTGATTCTATTCTCTGCTATTTCATGGCACCAGCACAAGAAGGTGGAGCTAAGGCTGAGCGTCTCACCCTAACTCTTTCCTCCTTGCCTTCCGACAGGCTGATTTCTCTCCCTGTAGGCCGCATGGAAGGACTGTTGCTCTTGATGGATCAGCACCAAGAAAGAGGAGCATCATGATGCCCGCTGGGCAGGGAAGGCGCAGAACTTACCGTGGTGGTGTACGCAGCGTCAGGATCATCCTCGAGGATTCGTGACAGGCCGAAGTCGGACACCTTACAGACCAGGTTGCTGTTAACAAGCACGTTGCGGGCAGCCAGGTCCCGGTGCACGTAGCTCAAATCGGAGAGGTATTTCATGCCGGCGCCTATGCCCCTCAGCATGCACACCAGCTGGATGATGGTGAACTGCCCGTCGTGCTTCTGGAGAGAGAACAAAGCCAGCCTTTATTCCTGGCCTTTCACTGGGCACCTGACAAACACCGATCTGAATGCTGACTTGGTGCCCCTTGGGGCTGTGACATCTGTGGGCCAGAGCCCTGTCCTCATTGAGATACACTCACTCAGCTGTTGCAATCTGCAACGTCCCCACACTGGGGCTCCAGACCCAGAGGCCTCTTGGAGCAAGCCTAGCCTGGCCAGCGGAAACGAAGGACAGGACGTACTCCTGTCACCCCAACCTGCGACCCTCCACTCCTCCCACTACACAGCCCTGGCAGATGCTTCTGGACACCAAGCACAGTAGTCCAGCCTCTTGCGCTAGGACACTGCCCGAGCAAAGGCGCCTGGGAGATGCCTAGTGTTCGCTCCAGAGACGAAAGCCCCGAGCCTGCAGCTTTTACTCAGCAGTCACGAAGCTGCAGGGTGTGGATCAGCCTGTTCTTCCCCCTCATCAGCCACTCAGCCCTGAGGAATGTGCAATGAATAAAAACACGGAGGAGCTGATTACCCGGAGAAAGGAATCAAGTGAGCCATTCTCCATGTATTCGGTTACAATCATTACCAATTTGCCTGCAGAAGACAAGAGAGGTCAAGTTAATAGAGAAGTCACCTTCCTCTGGGAGCCTCTGTGCCTGCCTGGCGGAGGGAGGGAAGTAAATCCAGGGCCACTGGGGCAACCAAGGGGTTCCCCCAGCCCTGCAAAGAGCTGGTGAGGTCCCTCTGGCACTGAGTTGGGTGGGTATATCCCCGTTGGGTAGATACTGTGCTAACACATCCAACCCGGGGTCTCTCTACAGGTGCCAGTGATGTTGCTAAGTCAGTTTCATTGTCTAAATGAAATTTGCATTCATTACCATAATGCTTTGCATTTCAATGTGCCTTTTAAAACTAAGACTTCACTTTACATTTCAATACGATACAGCCTTTACAATGAATGCTAATGGACAGCGCTTCTCTGAACCCAATAACCCTGATCTGATAACCCTGATCTCTGGCGTTGGGGTGCAGAGGGGAGCCACCACATCAAGTAGGCTCTGTTGCAAAGGCCCACTTCACCACCCTCAAACGAATGGTTAAAAAAGCCCCAACTAACAGCATTTTCCTGCCAGTGGTTAGAGCCGCAGCCAGAAATAAGCAGTTCATTTCTCTAATGAAGTGAGGGGGGAAAGGAGAAAGTAGCAGGCTCTGCGAGTGACAAGCTGTCTCCCTCTCAAGATGCTAATCGGAAATGTCAAAAGGAGAGACAGCCGCTGGGCTGAGGAGCTGGCTCCTAGGGCCTGAATCTTCCAGCAGAGACCCCAGCTCATGGTGGGACTTTATCGTGGGCCCTTGTGCCTCCTGGCCAGTAGCAATCCAAAGGCACTTTATTACCAGCGCCCCAGAATTCAGTGCTGCATGCACAGACCTGGACAATGAAGCCCACAAAGCAGGCATAGCAAGGACAGTGTCAGGGCAAGCATCGCCCACACCGCCACCTGCCAATGCCCAGCGAGCCCTTGAGCAGGGGCCCTCTAGGAACAACAGAGTAGTCTCTGCCTCTTTGGTAGGTCTGCCAATGTGTGCCAAGCCCAGCAGCTGTCTCTCTGATGTGGCACCTGCCGGTTAGGAACTGGTGGGAGCCCCCTCCCATGTGTTTACCCCCACATTCTGGACACATTCCATATTGGCTACCTGTACCCCTTTCCCTAAATTCCCTTTGCAGTTCCAACGGGATGCAGGGTTCTCCATTCCTGTCCTAAACCCTTCAGTAGCATTGCAGGAGTCAGTGAGACAGTTGCCATGTTCCACCCCAGGTGGCTGCATTTTGATGGCGAACAAAAGGATCTCTGCACAGAATAGTTTGCATTTTGGTTTATGATACTGGAGATCCCTGGGGATGAAAGGAGCTAGTAAAGTGCAAAGCCCCCATTAGTGAGAAATACATCATGCAGCAGTTGGCTGGCCTCAGAACATGGCTGTAGAAGGGTCTCTGCCAGGCTTGGGAGAGGAAAGCACTCCCTGAGGGATCTGAGTGTGAGATCAACTTCCCCATCCCCATGGTCCTGCACTGACTAGGTGACTGCCAGCTCTGATCTGTTGCACCCAGCCACATACTCCTGGTGACCACGCCCTCCAGATGGATGACGTTGGGGTGGTCGAACTGCGCCATGATGCTGGCCTCGCTCAGGAAGTCCCGTCTCTGCTTCTCCGTGTAACCTGCTTTTAAAGCCTTGATGGCCACGGGAAGCTCCCTCTTTCCTGGCACTTTCAAGTGCCCATAACACACCTCCCCAGATTCTCCTGCAAAACAAGAAAAGACAAGGGAATGGGCTTAGCTTCTCACTTCACTGCAACCTCCCAGCACCCCACCAGATCCGCACCACATCAGATCCACACTCTTTCTGCTCTAGACTAAACAGAGGTCCAGAGCCAACAGCTCGGGGGCCTGTTTTCTAGAGCCAATAAGAAGGCTGAAGCAGAGTGCTTTGCTTAGGGGTCAGGACCCCTGGGTTCTCTTTCCAGTTCTACCACTGGATCACCTTCAGGAAGCCACTGCCTCGCTCTGTGCCTTTTGCCCACCTTCATTCTTGCATCGCAACCATGAGACAGGCTAAGTGCGTCCCATTATGGGATTTCCAACTTCCCTCACAGCAATGGGTGAGCAAAGCCAGGTGAAAAGGCAAGAGCGGGACCAGTTTAGTGAGACTCCCCAGTACCTCCCAGGCTGGGTCCACTGGAAGCCCTGAGCCCTCGCATCCTGGCTGCTTCTGTCCAATTACCAAGCAAGGAGGTACTAAATGCTGTGGAGCCTTTGGATACCCGGGTCTCACCAACAGCTGATGTCTCACTTGCTCGCCCGCTCTCTCCTGCGCACTTGCCTTCCAAGCCCCTAGTCTCAGGCGATATTTTCACTTTTCCGAAAAATCAACATTTTGGCTGAAACAGCTCAAGCGTCTCCTCAGCCCAAACATGAACTTCAGGGATGAAATTCAGGGTAGCATCTTAGGAGACGCCTGTGCAGAGATAGCCAGACCTTCCGCTGGTGGAAGTCAGTGTCATTCCATTGTCTGCAGCTGAACCTCGCTAATTAACACCCGCTGGGGATCTGGCTTGGGACAGTTCATTTCATACGTTAAAAAATTCTGCACATGCTTTTTGTGCTCAGAAAGCTAGCAAATGGATTAAGCCCTCACTGAGGGTCATAACAACACTCAGCAAGAGCTGTATTTATTTAGCCCCTCGCCTCTCCAGGGTGCTCCACAAGCGTCAGCTCCTGAGCCCTGTGGGAAGAAATCAGTTTCTGAAGCAAGTTGTCAGTGTGTGAAACGCGCAGAGCCGGGTCACTCACCGGACCCAATGACTTTCTCAATTTTAATCCTGGAGGCCTCGATCTCTCGTGTGAACTCGTGCACGGCTTGGCAGGGGTCTTCGTACGTGTGCGGGTCCACATAGAACTTTGACTCGGGGAACTTCACTGTGAGATTTCAGTGGGGGAAGAAAAAGTGAGATCATTCGAACAGCAAAGAGCAATGCTGTCTGGGAGCCAGAGAGGCGGCAGGAATCCAGCGATGCTCAGGAGAAGGAAGAGCTACCACAGGGACCTGGATTTTCTGCCTCGTGTGCCCTGTTAGTTGCGTTTCCCACTGCCCCTCTCCCCGGCCTGTGTGTATGAGAGTTACACCCACTCAGCCCCCCTTGTGCCATGAAATGATGAGTCACTGACATACTACACCCCTCCCCTTGAAACTCAGATCCGTCTCTACACCCAGTGCTGTCAGCCCCCCTAGCACTGTGACTGAGGCAGCCTGTCCCCAACACAGCTTGTTTCTCTATATTCACAATAGCAAGGGGTTGCTGGGTGCCTGCTCCCAGGAACCCGCTGTTCTGGTGCTGAGAGTGAACGCACTCAGCACCTGCCGGCCCATGACTTCAGCTGGAACTTGAGGCACTATAGGCTTGGTGCACTGAAGACGGGAGCAGAGCCAGCCATGCACCTACCCTGACCGTTCTGATAGTGCATCTTCTCCTCATCCGAGTCCTGGAAAGCCTTGCTGTAACCACAGTGCCTGCCGTGGAGACAGAAGAGAAAGAGGGAAGACTCCTGATACACCAGCTCTGCCTCCCATCTCACGCACGCCCAGCTGTGGGTTACCACAAGTCAAGCAGGGCGTGAGAGACTCTGTGCTGGAGCTGACGTCTACAGCTGCACTCCATCCCTCGCTGCAGCAGGGCACACAACAGCTGTCCTGCGGATCTTCACATCCACCCCAGATTTCAGTTTGCCCAGACCAGGGTGTCTCGTGTACCATGTCCCAGGCTCAACAGCTATCAGCTCAGAGGCCAGCTCCCCATCCTTCCCGTCTCACAAGGAGAATCTGCTCTTCATTGCTATGGGTTTGTCCTGTGCACATGACCTGTAGCCCGTCTCAGTCTGGCAGCCCCTCTGGTCAACCTTGCTTGAGGGGCCACACAAGGGTTTTTGGTGGGTTCTGTCTCTCACACGTTCTGAATCTGCCTAATGACTCTATCACTGCTGACCACTTGGAAATGTCAACATTTCACCCCCCAAATCAGGAGGTCACGCAACTAGGAGCACACCAAATCAAAGCGGAAGCGTCCTACTCCATGAAACGCATGTATTTAGCATGTGCAATATCAATCAATAACAATGCCTATTTGCATGATGGGGTACATGAGGTGAAGGGCTGGGGGGACAGCACGGACCTTAATTGCCATTTCAGACAGTGACCACTCTGTTTTATGTGAAAAATGGTCAACAAATCATAAACATATCTGTACAATAACCTTCGAATTATAATAATCATTTTAACCAAAGACTTCCTTTTGGAGTCATTGTAAATGATTGCCAGCGCTCTGTCTCATTCCAACAACAGTTTGGAGTCCTGATCTGGGTAATGCACAGCATTACTTGTCATTGCTGTTTTCATCTGCAAATGCTAATGCTGATTTTCCCAAGTCACCGTGACACACCACATATCCTTGGCATACCCAGAATATGGTCCACGGCAATTTGGCTCTTTGACAGTCACCTCTCACAGATTTACAAGGCGCATGACCCTCACAAGAGTCCTTGAGTGACTTCAAAATATCTGGAGAAGCAAGTGTGACATTGTCTGGTACGGATTTTGGAAACAGAGACTTGGAACTGTCATTGTGAATTCATCCGTGCTGCAGTGGATCAAGCAGCTTGCAGAATTTTCAAGAGTACTTTTGATGAGGCCAAAAGAGGAAGCTATTGTACCACAGCCAGAGAGTGCAGGGGCAGCTAACAGTCCTGGTACAATGTCCCTGTGTTGCTCTGAAGTAACACAGGTGTAGAAGTAGCTGTCTATTACAGCTCTCTCTTGGACTGTGGGTTCCATGATCACCAAATATGTTGGATCTTTCAAGGTAATGATGCAAAAGCAAAACGAATACGTTAGTGTCATCTGATAATACTGACTTTTCCAGCACTTTCTCTTTTGCAACCATCACCATTTGTTGTCTGAGGATGTCCTTGGCTTCCTCATGCAAGGTGGCCATATCTCCCCTGTTGATCACCACACCTTTCAGCTCGGTTTATTTCATCTCGGGGGTTTTCTCTGCCTGCAATAACTAGCTTGTGATTTAGTGTGCGTGTTGCTGATGAAACTTCTTGTCTTGAATGAGTTCTGTACAAACAATGTTGATCGACTGTTTTCATTAACCAAGACAACTTTCTGTGGAGGTAGCCGGGCATTTGTCCTCAAATGATGCTCTCTGATTGCTTCTGTAGCTCTGCTAGATGTTGTGACACTCATTGTGCTGAAGTATTTGCACCTGTCCGAGACAAGGTATGCATCACCTGCTGCTAGCTCGTGTTCAGTGTAGATTCAGAAATTTGTCACAAAGTCCTGGATGACAGCACTTGCTGGCAGTGACTATGCAGAGGGAGTATGTCTATCTGACAGTTCTGTCAGCTCCTGTAGATTAGATTAGCTTTGGCAATCCTGTCTCCAGAGTCAATGAATGCTGATGTTGGTACAGGAACCAACTCACGTGATCAAATATTCTTGATGTCAACCTCTCATGAACTTGCTTGTAGGCCTATCACTCTTCAATAGATAAAGTTAGTAGCAAACGCCTTTGTTAGACCAACCTGTACCTCGTTTTTTCACTGCCAGTGTCTGCTATCCTTGGTATGGTGTCATGGAACCCCAGTTACGCTCCAATTCATGCATTTGGAAAATTCCAGTTGTAAGTGCATTGTCTATGTTGACTTACGGTTGTGTCACTCTACTACTGCCGATGTTTGCTACTGCCTCACGGGGCTTAGTGGCGTTTAAGGGACCAAGGCACAGCTCAAGCTTCTTACTTATAGCTTCTCTGTAATTGCATCTGCAGCAATCCTGGACTTCACTTTGTCTGTGTGGCCCTCCTGGATTGTGTTTGGTGTGTGGTGATTTATAATCGTTAATGTCCACAATTGTCCAGTGTTTGAAAATTTATTTGTATGAGTGAATATGTAAGAATTTGTTGTGAGCGTGCTCTGAGAGTACAGGAAGAATATGTCTTGTGTCTCAGTTGGTCGAGGAGGGGGTACACTAGCAAGGTGTGCTGCTATTATACAAACTCTAATACAGACATCACATATGTACTTCCTAGCTCCATAACAAAATATTAGTGTGCAATTTTCATTAAAAATATCTGAGCTTCAATGAAAATGTTTTCCCTGTCATCTGGCTTGTGGTAAGTACTCATATTTCAAAATGCTCAACAGTAACCAGGTACCATCAGGCAGCTTCTTTGAACACAGGGTCTTGAAATTCAGAATCTACCAAATAAAACTGTATAGGGACACTAAAACAAGGCACTACCAAGGTGCTACCAGACTATTGCTTTCACAACAGACCTCTTGCAGCTCAGCTCCAGGTCGCCCTTCACCTGTGTAACTCTCTCGAGGTGACAGGGAGCCCTGCTCTTGTCTACCTGATCTAGCTCTCCACAGAAGCACTCTGCTGCTCTGCAGACATCCTGGACTCCGGGAAGTGACAAAGGAGGAGGGGCTTCCTCTGGATCGGCTTGTAGCTCAGCAGGGAGGGAGAAGGTGGGGACAACGCTCTGCTCCCGCTATCAGGCAGGCAGACCAGAGTTCCCAGGGGTGAAACTAACGCAGCCTCTTGTCCCAGCTCTAGGGAGAGAGTAGGTAAAGTGTCTTTGAGTTCAGCATGCAGCAACCTCAGCATGTCTCCTACCTCTTCCTGCAGATCAGAACCACCAACAGCATCACAAGGCCAGTTATCAGGGTCAGGCAGATCCAGATGATCGTCATGGTGTCATATCTGAGAGCTACTGGAAGAGGTACGTCACAGAAGGTGTTAACTAGAGGACTCGGGGAGAACGTGCCTGGTGTGAGGCACGCCCTCTGTAAACACATTCCATAATATATAATATTCTGGTCCATCGCCAGGCATTTCCACTGAGGCGCTTGAAGGGAAAGGGATTAATTCTCCTGACTCTCTATGCAGTGACATTCTTACAGATCAGGAAACTGAGGCACGGAGCTGGGAAGGCTAATGTGGCACAGCAAACCCGCAGCACAGGTGTGTGTAGAACCCAAGAGTGCTGGCTGCCACTTCCTGGTGCTAATCATTGCAATAGCATTTCTCAGGGTGCGAGGAGCCCTGGGAGAATTGTTCCTTCTGTCTTTCAGCAACTCGGCAGCTCCTGCAGGGAGCAGCGAGCACTGCAAAGACCTGTCCTGTTCTTGTGTCCTTCGTGGCGGGTGCTCCCCAGTTGTGTGGCTATGAATTCTGGGGGCATCTCCCACGGTTCTTTGTGCTGCAGCAAGTTCGGCTGCTCTGTAATTCTTTCCCAGTGCATTGTGGGAGAACTTCTGAGCACACAAGGATTGTGGGAGAGCCCTACAGGTCTATCACACCTGTGGTGATTTTGCCGGCATCCTCCCTGCAAGGAGCATCAGACGTCGGGATGCTATTCGTCCTGTTTAAAGCCAGCCAGCCCTCGTTTTGTGGAGCACTGTCCCTGTCCAGGAGGGACTCAGCACCAGACGTGACTTGGTCCCATGACAATGAGGAGGAGTGGATGGGAGGCAGGAGGAGGCTGGTGGAGGTGCTGATGGTGCCCCTGTGTGGAGTGATGCAGGCAGGGGCGGGCTCGCGCAGGTGAGCGGGTGGATGTAGGGGGGTGGGAGTACCGTATTCTGGACATGTGTCACTAGCCACCCTGAGGTCAGAGGGTTTATCTGCAGATGATGGGCAGGGTTTGAAGCTGGGCTAGCTCTCCAGTGAAGGCAGATCCCATGAGGTCTCTTCTGCCCCTCTAGCCTGCAGTGTAGTATCCCCAGCCAAGTCATCAAGCCCTCAGCTTTCCCTCCCCATCCCACATCCTCTTCCCTATCCCCCGCTCCTTTGTGACAGAAGAGCTGCTTTCCACCCTTCCCACTTTCCCATTCCAAGCTGCTCATAATGCCCCAAGCAAATCCCGCCACCCAGCTGCCAACTGCTGCATCACCAACATCCGTGCCCACTGCTCCCAGCCTTGCTCCCAGCACAAAGTTGTGGGACCTCCTCATCAACCTTCTCCTGGCCCTGGCCGGAGTGGCCATCTACAATACCAGGGAGAGGAGAGGAGGTTGGCTGGGGGGGCGGCTCTACAACTGTGGGGCCTACTTCCGTTCCTCTGTCGGTTCACGCATCCAGGCAGAGTTCCTCTGGGCTGTGTCCACTGACTCACTGGCTGCCTTCGAGGAGCAGTGGATGCTGTCTGGGGCTCTCTACTAGGTGTCCCCATCAGGTTCCCTTTGTTTAGCCCTTTGACCCTCACGCCCGTCCTGTTTTTTCATTCGTTGTCCCTCCATAATTAATTGAGTCCAGGCTCAGTGGCTCCTCCCCTCAGGCTGAGGGGAGAAGCTTTCAGCTGTGAAACTCAAATAGAAGCACAGCAGCTCCCTTCTGACTCGCCATCACCTCCCCATTCGCTTACTCATCTCCATTCAGCCTCCCACTGGCTGTGTGATGCATCACGCTTGGCTGACATCAAAGGCAAACAGCCCATTGACCAAGAGCTGTGTGTCTGGGTGCTGCACCTTTGAGCCTTGTGCCCAAGCACACACTTCCTCTCTCTCCACTACCTCCTCTTCTTATGCACTCACCTGCTTTTCCAGTCTCCACCTCCACCATCTGGCTGAACCTCCCGCAGCCAGCAGAGGTCCGGGCCCGAACCTGGAATATGTAGCGGGTTGCAGGCTTGAGCCCTGAGACAGTCACGCTCGTGCCTTTGGATTTTAGTGTGGAGTAACTCTGCATTTCCTTGTCCTGTTGGAAAGCAAGGCAAAGATCTCACTGAGACAGCACAGGGGCTGGGGAGGAAATAATCCTCTGTATATGTCTGGCTGGCAACAATAATTACACCATGAAAATACAAACTAAGCAATAACACTGCCTTAATCCACCATGCTGAGACCTGGCCAGGCTGTGTGGACTGCGCCAGCAAATCGCTGTTACCTTCTCGTAGTATTTGACCTCGTACTCCAGGATGATGCCATTGGGTTGGTCCGGCTCATGCCACAGCAGCGTGACGCTGTTCTGACCCGTGGTCTCCTGGCGAAGCACCAGCACCTGGGATGGGGCTGAGAATGCAGAAGTCAGAACATCAGAAACTGGACCTGTCCCCAGTGACAGAACGATCCACATGCTGCAGCCTGGAAATCCAAACCTCTGGGTCCCCGAAGCTGCCGGAGCCTGTTCACAGTCCAGCTATTGCCCCAATCTTGGGGTCTCCAGGCATGTGCTCAGAGGACAGCCCTGCTGCCTAGCACCTTCCCCAAGAGTTGGATCTCACTGTCCTGTTCCAAGGGCCCAGGTGGAGTGCTGACCTTTCAGACTCTCCTTCACGTAAGCACGCTGTGTCCCAGAACTCCACTCTGCCCCTTAGCGAGGAGGGCTAGGCAGCCTCCCAGACGGGGGGAGCTGCTCTCTGTTTTGCGTTCACAAAGGCAGAGCAGGGCCATAAACCTTCTGGTCAGTGGAGCCCCAGTTTTACCCTTGCCGGCACAAGGAGTGCGGAACAGCACAGCTGGGCTCAGAATTGATTGATTTTCTCTTCGAGTCTGTCTAGCTAATGCTCAGACAACCTATGTGCCAGGGGCAGGAAGCGCCACCCACCGGCATCTTTGGGGCCCTGGGCACACCCCTTGCTGCTGCCTGTCTTTTCACTCCCTCATTGTGGGGAATGGATGCAGGGAGTCGTAACGGAACAGGGCAGTGTGACGGGGGAGAGGATAGCCATGAAATACTCCAGTGTCACTGTGGGTGGATGGAGCCAGTAATAATGCAGAGATCTGACGGCCAAAAGGGACCATTCTGATCATCGGATCTGACCATCTGATCTGACCAGGCCAGAGGTCCCCACCCAGGGATCCTGCATCCAGCCCCAAGCTTTGAGGGAAGAGATGTCCGCTCTTGATTTAAAGACCCCAAATGACAGAGAATCCACCACATCCCTAGGCAAGTTGTTCCAGTGGTTAATTACCCATTTCCACTTTGAAATTATCTAGCTTCCACTTCCAGACACTGGACCTCGCTGTGCCTTTGTCTGCTAGGTGACAAAGCCCTCGGCTCCTGGAGATCTTCTCCCCAAGGAGGTGCTTGCACACGATGATCAGAAGAGGACGTGCTACAGTGGGCGCATGGAGACAATAATAGTGCACTCACCCGTATTATGCTGGCTGGGTGGAAGAGCGATAACAGGATAGTCCATTTTTTTCAGTTGGTGGGGGGCAACAATAACAGAACACGCCCATTGTTTCGTTGGGTGGATGCGTGGGTAGCAATGGAATGTTCCATTTTGGGGGGCAGCAATAATGGAATATTCCAGCTTTACAGGGGTGCGAGCAGTGCTACCACTCCCCGATGCCGTGGCGTGCAGCTGCCGGGGCGTGGAACGGAGTGCATGACAGCACTGGCCGGGTGATGGCCTGTACTCTTGGGAAGCACGGTCCCATGGCATCACTGTGTGAAACTAAAGGCTGGTAAATGGAGGTCAAACGAAGGGAAACCTCCTCACCCCGCCTGGATCTGCCTGTGGGATTCCCTGCCCCAGGCTTTCAGCCAGACAAATGAAGGCCAGAGAACGGGTTGATGATCAGCATTACCAGTGTAACTCGGCAGGCTCTGGGGGGCGGGGGGAGAGGGGCGTGTCCGTCCAGGAAAGCATAGCTCGCCCACCTCTAGCATTGGTTGGAAGGGGTCCTGCTGTTTTCTAAAGCCTCAACTCGCTGCCCCTGCTGGAGGCAGAATACAGGCGAGGATGGGGCCGGTGGCTACTCTTTCTCTACACACAAGGGTGTTTGGGCACTGACATGGCTCCTTCAGACAGCACTTGCAGTGCTATCCCCGGGGAGACAAGGCGCTGTAGTTTTTACTCCACTGTACCTAGTTGGGATCAATCCCTCAGTTTGATCTGCTGTGGTAAAGTGCCTGTTCCACCTGGGCTGCTTGATGAGCTGCGTTCTCTAGTGCATGCACAGAGAATGAGTCTGGGCAGGGTTTAAGCACCGGGGCAGCTGATGGCTTTATCCAGGACACTCCCGTGGCTATAAGGTTTACCCCAGGGCTACCCAACACCCAGCTTTTGTACCTCTAGCGCTGCATTGGTGTAGAACACAGCATATTTAAAGCCGTAACAGAAGCGATGTGCAGACAAGCCTTGGGGAACGCTGCCGAGGAACAAACATTCAGGGAGCATCCAGACTGGCCTGTGTGACCGTATTAACTAACTGGCAATGTCGCACGGTAACAAACCCTAGGAAACATACAGGCCAGTTCCAGGAAGCCCTGCTGGGCACAACAGCAGGGAATGCCAGTCAAAGCAATCCTCACGGGCAGACCACTGCGGTTCTGCACTCCACAGCAATCAATCCCCGGCACTCCTGAACTCCAGTGATTAGGGATATCCCCAGAGAGCTCAGTAAATATTGACCGAATCAGACTTGACAGTACAGGGCGTATGACCATAAGGTCTATCCAACACAGTCCCCCTCTGGCACCTCTCCGGGGGAGAAATCATTGCAGCAGTACACACTGTACTCTCAACAAGGCAGAGCAGGATGGAGAGACTCCACTCCCATCTCACTAACTGTACACACGTGAATGGACCTAAAAACAACACTGAGAGTCTCTGAGTTGGGAGCAAATGGTGGAGCTGTTGGGATGACCGAGAATGACTATTTACTACCATACTGAGCAAGTCTCTCCCCTTTGCCGGTAGGTGCAGCTTTTACATGGCAGTGTCCCTTTAAACCTTGCCAGACACAGTCTGTTATTTCCAACCTACCTGTTTCTGTTGGTCCCAGCAGCGCCTGACCAGCAGCCACTTTGTATGAGAAAAGCTAACTAGGGAGCATTTGAGATCTGTTTATGCAGCCAGCCATTGAACGTATTCAGTGCCCATCACCGTTGCATCAGTGTGATAACTCTGGGCGGGGCGGGCAAGCAGGAGGGGCAGAGGGAGCATGGATGGTCCCCTGAAGAGTTCAGTTGGGAGCCTGGGGAAAAGTCTACAATAAATGGACTTGTTCCCTTCTCCCTTATTGTGAACTGAACCAGTGTGACTCCTTTGATGTCTCTGGAGTTATTCCTGATTGACACTCTTTTAAATGAGAGCAGGGCCTACAGTACCAACTTATATGTAACTATGTTGGTCAGGGGCATGGACCTCTCAGCGATGAAGTTCCCATCATCATAGCTACTGCCTCTTGGGGAGATGGAGGACCTACAACTGGAGGAGACGCTCCCCCATGGGCACAGGCAGTGTCTTCACTAAGCGCCACAGAAGGGCTGCATGTGTAGACAAGCCCTGAGGCTCAACATCACGTAAAGCCCCCTGGGCTTGTTTCCAGATGTGGAGCTCAGTTGCAAGCGCTGGTCCCTGCATTTGAGCAAGGTCCTGCTCTGACCCCACATGGGGAATTGCTTCCTGGGGAGAGAGGCTACTTCTCAGCAAGCGATGCGAAATGACAAGATATGCATGAGAGAGACTTTCCCAAGCAAACACCACTGTCACCTGCCAGCTGGGAGATTGAAAAGGAGCACTGAACGGAGCATGAACTTTTGCATAGCCCTTTGGGAAGGGAGGCAAGGGGGAAGACCTAAGGGCTCATGGTCCACTTAGCGTTCCTTGTCAACAAGCAAATGTCCCTGTCCCACGTGCCCCCAGTAGAAATGGAGCAGCCTAGCACGAGGCCACGGCTGAGCGGCCGGGGTGCTGGAGATGGAGCGGAGTGACGGGCTGAAAGTGAACAGAAGAAGATAGATTGCTCTCTCTTTCAAAGCGTGTGTCTGCAGACGGCAGCTCAGCGGTGATCCCCAGACAGCCCTGTCTCCTGAGCATCACCTGGCTGAGGAGACAAGTGCCATTTCCCACAGATGCCAGTCTGGGAGCTTCCATGGTCACCATGGACAAGCCACAGGCCCCACATACAGTGGCAGCTGCTCATTCCCCTTCTGAGCTCAGGGAAACCCAGGGCTGACTCAGATCCCTCAGCATGGGTGGGAGGGACACTTAGGCAAAACTGACCACCTTGGGAGAAGGTCCAGCCAGACCAAGCCTCTTGGGGGTTATTTGCTCCTCCTACCTGCCTGGTTCGTGGTGATGTTGACAACGGCAAATCTCCTGGGCTCCAGGCTGAGGTCAGACACGCCGTTGACAGCCTCCACCCAGAAGGAGTAGTTCATGTGGGCCATGAGGTTGGCCACTGTGAGAGCTGCCTGGGCCAGGCTCATCTGCTGGGGAATGAAGCGGACCCCACTGCCACACGCCTCGCATGGGCGCAGGTCCCACATGCAGCGCCTGCAGATCACGTTGTACATGATGTCAGTGCGCCCCCCCTTGTCCAGAGGCGTGGCCCACTCCAGCATCACTGAGGTGCCATTCACACTGGAGACCAGGTTCACAGGAGCAGAGGGGGGCCCTGGAAAGGAAGCAGAGATTCATCCAGATTGGATGGGTGCCATGCCCAGAGATGCGGGGAGGTGGGGGAAGGACAGGGAATGGCAGAGAGAAAAGGATATGGGCAGAGGATGTGATCTGTGGGAAAGAACAGTAGTGATCCTGGCTGACTAGAGGGTGACGTGTCCTGGGTGTGTTGGGGAGGAAGGGAAAGAAGGACAGGGAATAACACAGCCTAGATACAGGCTGATCTGAGGGTGACATGCAGTGTGAGAACCTAAATAAAATTGTTGATCAACTGTACAGTTAATTGCTTGACCATTTCAGTGTGTTATGAAATGTACCAGTGTCAGTCAGGTTTATTAATCTGGTACAGGAGAAAGGTTCATTACAGTACCAGTCTGCAAAGAGCTGTCCAGTGCACCAGTGTTACATTCCCCTTGTGCAGAAGGTGTGCTCCTTAAGTTACACATTTCAGCAACTGTTATTTATATGATGATTTGACAAGTTACACATCTCTTTACATGTCACTAAAGTCCAACCCATCAGTTTGTCCCAGTTCCCTAACTTGTTATTCTGTTCCTTCCTTATCTTTGTTTTGTGTACTAGCATTTCAGGTACTGCTCCATGAAGGTACTTCCCTAATGTGTACTAAGACATAGAATGAATTGACGTTTCTGGATTTTGACAAGTTTCCTATCTGCATATGCCAAATGCCTACTTCAGCAAATGCAAGGAATGATGGGATACTTAGCATACGTGAACAGGATTATATATAGCCAGTTTAGGCTATATCACTTTACAATATTTGTGCTTAATGTTAGATCAATGAATATTAATATATATATATATATAGTGCAGATAATACATATTATTAATATGATATACATTTATATGCTAGCCAGCATACATTAGTCAACAGGCCTCCCCACTTGTCACCTTGATACTTGTGATAGTCAAGGCAACTCCTTTGCCAAATTAATGTATGAATTAGGAGTGAGGGCCTTTGTGTTTGAAGTGTTTTAACAAACTCCATAAGTGGCAATAGATAATTAACCCAGCTAAAACTAATACACCTTGTAACACAAGCAAAGTCTTAAATTAAACTTCTATCCAGGTATGGGAAATCAGTATAGTGAGATCCCCATCATGAATAAGGTTATTCAAGGCTTATTCTGCCTTGTGCATGTCACTTCTAATCTGAATGGGTGTAGTTTGGGCTAGTAATTTTTTTAAATTTAAAGTGATTAATATGCACGTTAAAACTGGCAGGTGAGTTTTAACTTGATTCCAGTATTGGGGCCCACTTTGGATAACAGTAATTTTAAAAACTGGGATAGGCATTATTATAGAGTGTCCCACATGAGGAGTAAAACTGAAATGTGGAGGCCTCCATATATAAACTTCTTGTAATTAGTTACTATAGAGCACTGTCTATCCATGTTATAGGTTACCCTTACTGTTGGTTAGCACCAGCTGGTAAGTTTCACTGTTTCCTAATGAGTTTGCATTAATGCTGAGGTTTTTTTCTTTATATCAGAGCCTTTGATTAATAAATGAAAACCCTTTTTGTTTGCAGTTGCATTATTTACGGAGGCAGAAATACATATATGTGTATTTATAACTGCAGCCTTTTTCAGCTTTGCAAGGGAAAAATGAATTGGTGTTATAATGGTTATAACACAGCCATAATGTGAAAATGGTGGAGCACCACTTATATTAAAAAGTGTTTTGTTTAACTCTGAGTGTGAAACTGGCTTTTAGTGCAACACAGTGAAAGTAGCATTTAGTCACATGACACACGCAACATAAGAAAACATTCCATTAGTTTGGCCAATCACCGAGGCAATAAGCAGGGGCCTGTTGACTAATATATTCTGGCTATAAATATCGTATTAATAATCCACACCATATAAATATACATCTCTTAGTATGCATTACGCACCAGTAACATTAAGCAAATATCATAACAGTGACATAGCCTACACTGGTCTCTACCATAACTCTGTTCACTTGCGCAAAGTATGCCATAACTCCACTTCTCCCTAAGAATCCCTTCAGCCTTTGCTTCTCTGCTCCTTCCTGCTATCCCACTGTCAGGGCCCAGCCCTGCTCAGGCCCAGGAAGGAGCACAAGGTAAGTGGGGTGAAGCTGCGGCCCAGGCTGGGTGGGAGAATAACCACATGCTGCTAGCGGAGTGACTGGATGGTAGCAGAGGAGGCGGCTTCCTGTCTACTCAGAATAGGGTTTCAATTCTAATGCTTCCCGGAAAGGGGTCAGGAATCGCATTCTGCAGCTGGGAGGGAGAGGAAGGTGAGGCTGAAGGGCATAGAAGGCAGGAGCTGGGTGTATTTAAACAGATTCCTTAGCGTGACATGCTCAGTCTTCAGGTGAATGACTTCAAGGCAGCAGTGTGAGATCAGGGTCCAGACACCCCACGGGGAGAACAGAAGGTTTAACATCTCAGATAAGCCAGCTGATTACAGACTGTTATTTTACAGTAACACTGTATCAAGTAAGATCCTTTATGAAAGCTTGTAAAGCACTGAACTTAACAGTCATGATGAGATCTGCCTACAGACTGGTTCTGAAGGGGAGTTGGTGTATAGCTATAGAAAATTGTTACTGCAGCTTCATCTCACAACAGGATGGTGAAGCAATCAGGCAGGGAGGGGCTATCTCCCCACTCAGACAAGACTGGCTTCAAGCATCAAGCCATTTTCCAGCCCAGGAAAAAACACTGCGGAACCATCAACGGAAATGAGAACAGCTTGAAACTGAAAAGAAATCCCCAGTCTTTGGAAACTAAAGTCTGGTCTACACTAGAATATTGCCTCAAATTAACTACATCACTCAGGGGTGTGACAAATCCCCATCCCTGAGTGGCATAGTCCTCCATCCACGTAGCACTGCCCCTTGGGGAGGCAGATTACTTCCTGTCAGCATAGCGAGTGTCTACGATGAAGCGCTAGAGTGGTGCAGCTGTAGCAGTTCAAGTGTAAATGTGCTCTAAGAAAGGAGGGAGTTTTCACCACTGAATATCTGTGGTGACTGAGGGAAAATACCTGCTAACCCTTTTAAAATGGAAACCCTTTTAAAAGTGAAAATCATCCAGAACTTGGGGACAGTCTTGAGGCAGGAAGACTGTCCAGGAAGCAATAGGCAACTCTTATTAGGAAAGGGATTTTATCTAATATGAAAGCATAAAGTCTGAGGTTGTGTCTTTAGGTTTATTTTCTGTGTAACTGGAATGTTTGTTTCCCCCTCGCTATTTCATCTTTGAATCTGTGGCTTTTCTATTAACTGAACTGTTTGTTTATTTTCTTCTCAGTCAGGTCTCTGCTGTGCAAACTGTGGGGCGTGCATGTGCCAAACTGGGGGGCTGGTTCTGTGCTTTATGGGGTCACAAATCAGAAGGGGAAAGTCCCAGTGCCTGGTTGTTAGGATCCTGGGAAGAGTCAGGACTGAACAGACAGTTGGTGTCACTGTGCAAAGTGTAGCTAGGCTGGTGAAAGCCAGGATGAGACTCTGTACGCGTGGTATGAGGGAACTGGAACACAGCTGTGCGGCACCACGGCCCCACGGTTATGGGCAGGTGCTCCCGGAACCCTTTACTGGTCTAGCTGGATCCCAAAACATCTCAGGTAAAACCTCTGTTTTCCATCTCCTCCAGGCGCCCCCAGCATCACGCTGGAACACCAGGGTCAGCATGGACATAGAGGAGAGAGTCCGTTACTCATCCTCCGCCACAGCACCCCATGCTAGACCCTGGCTGTGGGGGGAGAGTGCTTTCTACTCAGTAACTCACCGCATTTCTGCAGCAACTAGAGTGGTTTCCCATCCAAGGGTTAGACAAGCCTCACGTTATTTAGCCTGGGAGAACTCAAGGGATCACATCATCACGTGGCACAGACTGTTGATGAAGATGTACTGGCAAAGCGGTGTGGGGTGTTTGCCCAGCATCTGCCAGCACCAGGACTGGCTTGCACCCATTTGATCAGTCTGAGCACTAACGTGTCACAAACCGATCACGACCTTTCCTGCTGCCTCTCTGGCGGAGCCCTGCCTGCCATGGGGTGGGTTTGACGTGACTGCCACTCCAGCAGTGCTGCGAGCTGACATGTCACATGCAGAATGTGAATGAAAACCGCCTGCATTCCACAGTGACATTTCAATGACTCCTGATCGCATCCATACCTTCCCTGGACAACACTGGAATTGCAAAGGGGACAGGATGACCTGAGTGGGAAAGTACTTCCCGTCCTGACATGAGTGGAGACAAAAGCAAACACTTTAGGGTACGAGACAGGGAAATGAAACAGGAATGGTATTGCAAGTGATATAAATACACTATTTCCCCCAACCCACAAACACGGATACACACAGAAACAAATCCCCCTAAAAACACACATATAGAGGCTCACACACATGCCCCAGAAACACTTGTACACATTTTCTTCAGATGGACAAAACAGCCCCAAAAAACACAGGCATGGACTCAGCCCACACAGAGAGATCTACAATCATGTATATAACTCTAATGATTTATGTCTGTGCACACACACCCTATCTGGAGACACACAAACACATGCACCATACACATAGTATATAACAAATAGAAGAAAAGGGAAGTTGATAGTAATGAATATAAATCAGAAGCTAGGAATTGTAGAAAATTGATAAGGGAAGCAAAGGAACACAAGGAGAAATATATGGCCAGTAGAGTTAAAGACAACAAGAAAGAGTTTTTTAAGCATATTAGGGACAAAAAGAATCCTAACAAAGATATTGGCTTATTACTGGATGGAAATGGTAGAATTATCAATAATAATGGAGAAAAGACATAACCATTCAATAAATATTTCTTTTCGGTATTTGGGATAAATCAGATGCTGTAGTCATGTCATATGATAACACAGTTTCCATTCCACTAATATCTCAGGAGGATGTTGAACAACAACTACTAAAGTTGGACAATTTAAAAATCAGCAGGTCTCGATAACTTGCAACCAAGAGTTTTAAAAGAGCATGACCATTAATGTTGCTTTTCAATAAGTCTTGGAACACCAGGGAAGTTACACAAGACTGGCAGGAAACTAATCTTGTACCAATATTTTAAAAGGGTGAATTGGATGGCCTGGGTAATTATAGGCTTCTCAAGGCTGACATTGATCCCAGGCAAAATAATGGAGCAGCGGATACATGACTAATGTAATATGCTAATACGATTAATGTTGATCAACATGTCAAACTAACGATCTCTTTTTTTGAGATTACATATTTTGTTTATAAAGGTAATAGTGTTGATATAATATCCTAAGACTTCTATAAGGTGTTTGACTTAGCACTGCACAATATTTTGATTAAAAAAACTAACATGGCATACATTAAATGAATTAAAAGCTGAATAACAGATAGATCTCAAAATTTAATTGTAAATGGGGAATCCTCACTAAGTGGGTGTTTTTCTAGTGGGATCCTGCATGGATCTGTTTTTGGCCTTCTGCTATTTAACATTTTTACCAGTGATCTGGAAGAAAACAGAATCGTCACTGATAAAGTTTGCAGATAACATAAAAATGGGAGTGGTAAATAATTATGAAGATGACAGGTCATCGATATGGAGCAATCTGGATTCCTTGGTAAGATGGATGCAAGCAAACAATATATGTTTCAATATGACTAAATGTAAATGTATATATCTAGGAACAAAGACTGTCGGCCATACTTGCAGGATGAGGGACTCTATCCTGGGAAGCACTGACTCTGAAAAAGATCTGGGGGTCATGGAGGATACTCAGCTGAACACAAGCTCCTAGTAAGACTCTATGGCCAAAAATGCTAATGTGATTCTGGGATGCATAAACAGGGGGCTCTCGAATAGGAGCAGAGAGGTTATTTTACCTCAGTATTTGGCATTGGTGTGACTACTGTAGGAATACTGTGTCTAGTTCTGGTGCCCACAATTTCAGAACGCAGTTGAAAAATTTAAGTAGATTCAGAGAAGAGTCATGAGAATGACTAAAGGATTAGAAAACCTGTTTTGTAGAGATAGACTCTAAGAGCTCGGTCTATTTAGCTTAACAAAGAGAAGGTTAAAGGGTGACTGTTACAGTCTGTAAGTAGTTACATGGGGAATAAATATTTAATAATGGGCTCTTCCGTCTAGCAAAGAAAGGTCTAACAAAATCCAATGGTGGCTGGAAGTTTACCCTAGATGAATTCAGACTGGAAATAAGGTGTAAATTTTAATAGTGAGAGTAATTAACCATTGGAACAACTTACCAAAGGTCATAATGGATTCTCTGTTGCTGATCATTTTTAAATCAAGATTGGATTTTTTTCCCCTAAAAGAGCTACTCTAGGAGTTGCTTTGGAGAAGTTCTCTGGCCTGTGTTACACAAAAGGTCAGACTATATGATTACAGTAATTACTTCTGGCCTGGGAATCTAGGTATCTATGGCATTCACATGCAGCGAGACAGATCCCGCCTACACTAAGAAAAAGGATGGGTTAAAACACAGCTGCTTACATGCTTTAAAACCCTTATGGAGTCAAGGCACATTGTAGCTTTAACGTGTTAGCTACCCTGATTGAAACACATTCCTTTATCCTAATGCAGACATGCCTCCAGGACAACACAAACATCCCTGAGGTACACACTCACAGTGGCCACCCAGAGACAGGCATACAAACACACATGCCTCAGACAGACAGACGCACACAGAGCGTGGCAAATCTCCCATTGACTCCAGTGGGGCCTGTATACCACCCAGGTGTTTCTAACACATTCACCCTATAGAGTCGGGGTGCCCTCTCCTCCCACAGACAGATCCTCCCTCACCGACCTGGCCCTTTCCACTGGGATGGGGATCTCCCTCTGCTGCTACAGCCAGGCTTGATCTGGGTTCTGTCCCTGCGTGCTGTGGGACGTGGGTGGCCAGGCCGGGGTGGGCAGGCTGAGGCAAATGAGCAGGTACTTACGCGTGCAGGCTGCCGATGGGGGATCTTGTGCTGCCCGGTAGTAGCTGCTGTCACAGCGGCACACCTGTGCGGCCCTGCTGGCTGAGTGGCTGTGCAGGGGGCACTTTGCACACAGCTGGTCCCCCGGGGCTGACTTGTAAAATCCCAGCTCGCAGGCTAGAGGAGAGGGGAAAAGAAGGCGGTCAGAGGGCCGCAACCAGCACAGACCTACCCACTGGCTTGGTAAATCCCGTATCTAGACACCAAGCTCAATGTCCCTACGGGAGAGAGACTTGCTCTGTGAGAGCTCTGCTCCTGCTCCTCCAAAGGGACTTCCCAGCCCTCCCTGTCCTTCTAGACGCCCAGGAGAGCCCAGGGGCAGGATGCTTTAGGCTGCCCACATGTCTCTGCATGAAACTGATCCAGGCTCCTGGCTGGCTCTGCCCTGCCCTGCCGCTGGCTGCAGCTGCCTCCGAGGGCTGCGCACCAGCTGCTGCTTCCCAGCAGGAGGCAAAGGAGTGGGCCGAGCACAGCATTAAGTAGGCGAGATACCCAGGCAAGCAGGGGGAGGAGGCCTGGCCTGGGGGTGGTTCTGCCATATCACAGGCCTCCCCATATGTTTCATGGGCTGGGTAATAATCTGACAGGCCTCTGCGCTTGTAAAACAAAATGAAACTATTAAGAGAACTATTCCAGAGGTGCCAGAACTGCGGCTGACATTCCAGCCACGGGCACCCAGACTGACTCCTCCAAACTCTTCCCTCCTCCAGCCTGTGCTCCTCTCTCCAAGGGCCAGGTGGGCTGCTACACCTGACGCCTGGAGACTGGCCAATCCTTGTGGATTACGCAGGATGACGTTGTCAGTGGATGCAGCTGAGTTGTGTACCCGGGGCTGTGTCAGCACTGCAAGGTAAGGCAGGGGGACAGCAGGGACCTTTCGTTCCTTCTCCTCCTCAGCAAGGAGCAGAGTTGCCTGGGAGGAGCTGACAGCAGTTTTGGGGTAACAGGTGAGGAGGAGAGAGAGAAGGAGGGAGTGGAAGAGCACAGCAGCTCAGGGCCAGCTCTCCTCCCTTCCCTCCTCCTGAGAGGCAGGTCCTTGGAGCAGCTCTCTACTATCAGCTTCTCCGGAGCAAATCCTCAGAGACATGGGGAGGGCAGCAGGGACCCAAAGCTGCTGGAAAAGGGTCTCCTCCCACCTCCTCAACACCCAACTTCAGCTGCTGCTCCCTGTCCCAAGGACAGGAAGCCTGACTGAGCTTCAGTGTGACATGGAGCCCATGAGGCAGCACCCAAGCTCTGGCCAGGAGAATTGGGGTCTCATCCCAGCTCTGCCAGCTGCCCCTTTGACCCAAAGCTAGTTACTCAGCCCCTAATTTGGATGCCTCCCTTTTTGGGTACCCAGCTGGAGGCATGTTAGTTACATGCCTGCGGTGCTGGGCTTTGGCCCAGTTGCCAACTCTCGCGACCTCATTGTGTGAAGCATGTCGCTTTTCTTAAAACCTCAAGTCCTGGTGGCGCATGAGAAACAGAGCTTCCATGTAACAAAGAAACATTCCCAGCCCACCGGGTGGCCGGAAGAAGCTGGAAAGTGCGACTGGAGCATGCCGAGCAGGCGCAGACACCAGAAGGCAAAGCACCAACACGTATTCTCTTGGTACTTCTCGTGAGTCTTCAGCCAATCTGTGGATTTTGACTCATGATTTCGGAACATTAGGGCCTGGCCACGTGGCTCTAGGCATCTGTGGCCTTCCCCTCTCTGCGCCGGGTTGTACAATGCAGAGGCCAGTATGCAACTTCTTCCCAGCGCCAGCACAAGGATGATGCTCTTCAGACACATGGTGCTACTGCACAGTTCCCATGGAGGCTGGCTCCAGACCCCAGCAGTGGGAGCTGTGTTCACTCGTGCTGAGATAGCAGGGTTCCTGCATGAAGCATCAGTGAGGATGCTTGTCCTCTGGTTTTGTGCTTTCCGACCCAGGCGCTGGAGCCGATCCCCCCAAATTGGGATGGTGAAATCAGAGCCAATTTGTCACTGCATGCAGCTCCCATTTATCAGCTCTGCAGACAGCTGGCCAGGAAGAATGGGAACACAGACCATGACAGATATTCAGTGAACAGGAGTTGTAATCATTTAGAATTTAATGTTGTAAAGAAATGTTAATTACCTGTGGCAATGATTCACATTTATTTTAGACACAGTCAAGGGGAAAATGATGGTAAATTACCACCGTTTATACCTGCTCCATATGAAACATTGTACTGGGCCGGGCTGGTGTGAATGTACGATGGCATCTGGGCTGTGGCTTAGGTCAGACACTCCGCCAGATCCATGCAGCTGCGTTTCGTAACTAGGACTGTGGAAAGTCCCCAGGGCAGACCAGGGGATCTTGGCCAATGTCTCTGCTGAAGCCAGGACAGGTGTACTGAACAGTTCCTGTTCCAGAGTCATGGCGAGTGTGTGCACGCATGCAAGATGGCTAGCGTGGCAGGCATGTGAGACAGTGTCTGTGTCAGGCTGTGCGAGAGCAGAAGCCCATGTACTAGAACAAATGGATTGTTCTGTGGGCTACATATTCCTCCCATATGTCAATCCTTCTGCCTTGTGGGAGACCAGGTAGATAATGACTGTATCCTTGTGTTGGCACCTATTTGATCAAAAGCATGTTACCAACCCTACTGGCATGTCCCACTCCCACATCTCTGGTCCTGCAAGGACACTCAGGCCAACAGAGTGTGGGAGAACAGACACTGAGTGATTACTGGTGAGAAGAACAAACCAGCAGGGAATTGCCATTGGGTAAAAGAATTTAACAGGCATGATATTAACAGCTGCACAGACATTAATTACTCTAACACTTACAGCATGCAATAAAGAATGAGATCGTGTCTACAGGTTATTTAACCCACCCTGTGGCCAGTGCAGAATTCCATACAATGGGCCAAAACAACCTATAGCAAAGTTCTCCTGCTGATTCAATGCTACTGGACTTTTCCATCTGCTGGAAGAGCCCTCTGGGGAGTAGTCCACAGGAGACCATGGGGATTTATCTGGATGTAGGTCAATGCTGCTGTCCCATGCAAAAGGCGTGCAGACAGACGGACAGTGGTAGGCAAAGAACATGCATGAAACACATGGCCGGATTGGAGCGGCAGGCATAAAACACTCGTCTGCTCCGTCGCTCCTTCTGGAATCTCTCCTTCCACATAAGCCATGTCAGCCCACCCCTTCCTGGGCTCAGTATATCCTAGTTTGGAGACCAGCAAGCTTAGGTCTAAACTGGGGCTTGGTAGCACAGCTGCTTCCAGCGATCTAAACTGCCACAGGAGGAGAAAGGGAGTTCCTGAGGTCCCTGGGAGAGGGACTTGGATTTAATTCCCCAACACCCATAGAGTGCGATGACCTGGTGCTACCATACCCAGAGCTCGGTGAACATGGTCAAACATTGTCAGTGGATATTCATTAGAATCCTTAAACAAATGTGCCATAGGCATGTTTGTGCCCCTTTGCGGATCGCTTTCTGCTACCTTCCTAAGGAGTGAAATGGCAAACCTCGAGCAAAGGCTACTGAATATCCATGCAAAGCCAATGTCAAGTTCCGTCGGGCACCCTCCTGCTGAGAGGTTTGTTCATCCAAACAGGGAGCGGGGTCATGTGACCTCTTCTGTCCAACCTGCTCAAAAGAGCTTGAATTCTAGATTTCTACTACTTGCAGAACCTGATTGTGAAGGAGCTGCTATTGGATCACAATGTGCCCCTCCCTCCCCACGGAGCTCCAGCGAGACCATTGTGTGACCCGTCTCAGACACATGAGGCATTGTGAATGATTAGCTGAGCTCTATCTAAGAGGCAGTGCCACAAAGTCAGTGCAGGACCTGGGACAATCACGGGGGAGCAAATTTAAATAGTGCACTGGGGACTGTAGTCAGGAATATTTATCTGGCTCTGCTTCCTCCTCTACATACGCATATACATGCACACCCGCAGAGCACACACATGACAACCATCAGGGTATGCACAGGAAATCTCTAACCCAAAGCGCTTCTGCCTCTGGCTCTCAAAGCATACATACCCTTCATGAAACCTACACTTGCTTCTAAACCATTTCAGGGTCACTTGGACATTATGCCATGCATGTTGCCAACATCATGTGGTTTCTGCTCCAAGCCTCCCACGCAGTGATTGGATTCAGTGGCTCTGCTTCCGGCACACCCCGTCCACACCTGCCACCCTGGAGCTGCAACTCACCCTTGCCACATCCCAGCTCCTGACACCTCCTTGCACTCGCTGCCTGCACTGGGAGGTCTCTGGCAATAACCAAGTGTGGGGCAGGCTTTGCCAAGCCATCTGTAGCTTGGGCCATTTGTTTCCCTCTCCCTTAATCCTCTGGGAACAGAATAACATCTGCTAATAAGCTGGCAGGGTAGCAGACATGATAGATGAACCTGTCAAAGAAATGACAGCCAAGAATCAGCCACTCTGCGTGTCCCAGTTGGTGTTCATGAGGGGAAGTGATTTGGAGAAGGAAAGGCTGCTTTGGGAATTGTGGGAAGCGGATGAGCAGCCAGCTTGGAGCTCATGGCTGGGGTCCTTCTTGTCTCTGTTCTCACCAGGAGCACTGAAGGCAGGCTGCAGCCCAGAGATCTGTGTGCAGAAGTGGGGGGTATGGCCTGGAGGAACAGCGATGCTCAGCCCTGGGAACCTTGTCTCAGGATAGTTCCATCTGGTGATCATGAAATGAAGCAGCCAATGCTGCAAGTCCACAATGGACAGGAAGAAAAATACACCCCATCTCTGGGTACCATGGGCACATGCCAGCTGCCAGCATAGCACCAGAAGACAGTTCTTCTAGGAATTCTAATGGCATCAGAGAGCATTTCCAGGGCTCACACCATTCCTAGAACGACCACTTTGGGATTGACAGCGAAAGCCAAAGGTCAGAAAATACCTTCCTCACCCACGGGGGCAGGTTCCGCCAGCCATGAGAAATCCTACGGTATGTGCGTATGAGAGACAGGCTGGCATGGGACCGAGCCACTCAGACAATAGCTGAGCTGCCAATCTGCTTGTCTTCTGCATCTCAGAGGCTGCTCTAACCTGGCGGCAGGGACACGGCAACTGGACAAGCTGCCACAGGAGCCGGAGAGCCCCAGCACGAATCAAAGGCAGAAATGAACCCTCCCATCCAAATGCAAACCTCCACGCTCGAGCCCCAGGAGGCTCCTGGGGAAGGGACATGAAACACTAGGACGAAACCTGCGTTACATGGTGTCCTGAGTGGCGTGGCTTTGCTGAGTTTGTTGGTGTTCCCTCCTTGCACCTCCAATAATTCATGTGTTAATTACTGCCCCTTGGAGCTGGCTGCTCGCTCACATCCACAAAGATGGTTCCTCCTACTCCCTCCAATCCATGAAGCCAACTGTTACTGCTCCCTCAGGCCTAGATAGCTGGCTGTCGCTGCAACACACAGCTGCCACGAACAGTCACACTGCAACTTTGCAGCTCCCTGGGACTTCTCCCTCTAGCCCACGTTCCCACAGACAAGCACAGAAATCAGTGACTGCCCCCTTGGACCAGCACAGCTGCCGATAGCCCCTCCTACAGGCTCACATGACTGCGTGTCACCTCCAAATTGGACCTACGAGGCCATGTGCCAATGCTAAGCCAGACCTGCACAGACACTTGTCACTGCCCACTCACACCTACAGTCACTGCTCCCATAACCCACACAGCCAGTTCTCTCTAGCTCTCCCCCCATGGCACCCCATGGCCACTGTCCTTTCTTCCTCTAACCCGCACACCCACATCTTACTGCTTCCACAGACCCATGCTGCCACCCCCCATCGCTCCTTCAAACCCAGGCAGCTGCCTGGTAACTCTCCTTCGTAGCTACATGGTGCCGGTCACTGCTTCTTCAAGCCAGTATGGACCTCCTGTCACGTTCCCCTCACATAAATGTACCTGCCTGTCACCCCATGTCCTCAAAGCTACACAGCCACTGGTTCACACAGCTTTCGGGACAGCAAACCTAGTCTACAGAGCCTTCTCTCACCACCTCCTGGCCCTGAGAGCCACCATTATTCAGGTTCACATGGACAAATGTCCATGTGACTCACACTATTTGTCCACTTCTAACCATCACACCTTCCATCTGCCACAGCCATCAGCCATCACTCCTTCAACCCAACACAGCCAGCCAACACCACGTCCTTCAGCCCAACTCAGCCAGCCATCACCACGTCCTTCAACCCAACACAACTGCCACCACTCCTTCAACTCAACACTGCCAGCCATTGTCACGTCTTTCAACCCAACACTGCCAGCCACTGCCACATATTTCAACCCAACACAGCCAGTCATCATGTCCTTCATCCCAACACAACTGTCACCATTCCTTCAGCCCAAAAATCAGCCATCCTCACTTCCTTCAAACCAACGCTGCCAGCCATTGCCACTTCATTCAAACTAACACAACTGTCGCCACTCCTTCATACCAACACAACCAGCCATTGTCATGTCTTTAAACCAGTAGAACCAACCATCACCTCTCCTTCAACCCCACCCAACACAACCATCACCACTCCTTTAACACAACACAACCGACCATCATTGGTCTCCTTCAGCCCAGCAAAATGAACCATTGTCACCTTTCTTCAACCCAACAGTGTCAGCCACCTTTCCTCTTTTAAACCAACACAACCAACCATCGTCACTCCCCTTCAAACACATCCATCACCACTCACCTTCCACGCTGTGCCATCTGGCATCCCACCAGTGGCCTCAGCCGACAAGCCTCGTGCCAATGGTCTGAGCCACTCCTAGCCATGTACTAATGGTGACAGGTTGGGAATCTATATGAATTTAGGAATTCTAGTTTGATTTTATGAGCTCTCTATATGGTTGTCTCTCTCTGTAACCCTGCGTCATTCCTCCTGTGTTAAGCGGGGTGGGGCTGGCACTGGCACCTGAGTGTCTGCCCCTGAATATAGAATAAGAGCTCTGTGTAAGCATGAAAGCTTGTCTCTCTCTCCAAAAGACATTGGTCCAATAAAAGATATTACCTCACTCACCTTGTCTCCCTGAATGGGACAGGCATTAAGGACCATTAGCAATTGAATAACCTTGGACAGCAATCAAGAGATATCAACCGGCATTGTTTTCCATTCAAATGGAAGCACCCTACAACAACTAGTCGGCTGCAGTCCAGAGGAACCAGCCTTCTCCCAGTCTGGACTTTAGGTGGGCTGTACCCAAGCAAGAAACTACCTGATGAGGGACCTGAAGCAGTTCTGTGGGGTCACCTGGCAGAGGGCACGGGGACTGGAACTTTATAAAGGGACAAGTTCTTTTCTGAGCTGGGGATGGGGAAAATGTGGAAGCTCTACTGGTGATGTAGATGGTGAAACCCACCCCACATGAGCACTGGAGAAGGTGCAAACCACCCCCATCAGCAATAGAAACGGTGCAAACCCCTCTCAGCAATGGAAATGGTTCCAGAACGACCCCCAGCCCAACTTGGGATACGGTGCAAATGCCCCCTATCCA
The DNA here is from genome assembly GCA_007922155.1 of Mesoclemmys tuberculata. Taxonomy (NCBI): domain Eukaryota; kingdom Metazoa; phylum Chordata; order Testudines; family Chelidae; genus Mesoclemmys; species Mesoclemmys tuberculata. The sequence goes on from ML675630.1 coordinate 13,606,466, forward strand.
CTTGTGATGGAGACAGTGCCAGCTCCATCCCCATACCAGTGATGGAGAAGGACGAGCTTTTCGTTTCCTTCTTGTTCCATGTGACAATTCGGTGAAGCTGCTCTTCCTTCCCTTCCTGCTGGGGCTGCAATGACATCACTCTGGTTAGGCCATTCACTTCCACACAGAGCCAAAGCCGATCTCCTTAGCTTGACTCTATGCTGCCAACGAGGCAGCAGGATACCAATCTGGCTGTTTGTGAGAGCTGAGGGGCCTGGCCTGGTTGCTATGGGATGGAGCCACCCTGGGCAACGTCAGGGGAAAGGGCAGGTTTCGCTGCTATTGAGTACATGGCCATAAAAGCTATGAAATTGCTATCATCCATCACTCCCTCCAAGTTCCCTTCCAACAGCCTCAAAGCCCCACACCTTCACCCTCTCTGTGCAGAGACGCACAGCCCTGGGAAGGAAGTGGCCTAAAGAGCTGGACAACCCCAGAGAGATTTTGCTAGGTGTCATGGATGGGGCCTGTCTGGGGCACATTGGATGTGGGACATTTTCAGCATGCCCAGCCAGTGGCCTGAAGGACGTGCCAAGGGAAGGAGCCTGCACTAGGCCGGGCCCTGGGAAGACTGGCATGGGGCACGTGATGTGCCTGGCAAAGGGGCCTCCAGTATGTGCTCTACATTAGTTTCGGTCTCTGCACCTGGTCTGTCCAGGAGGCACTGGATGTGCCTCACCATGAGGCCTGCACAGACCCATGGGAAGGGCCCTGGAAGTGGCCCATGGGGTTGATGCTCCACTGTCTCCATGCCACTGAAAATCCCCACACACCTGGCCCAGCCAAAGAGTCCTGTCTAGATAGATTCATTTTCCTTGATCCCTTCTGCCTTTGACACCATCGCACGCCCACTTCTCTCTTGCTTGGGCTTCCATGATGCTGCCGTTCTTTGGTTCTGCTCCCAGCTTGCTCCCAGCTCTTTCATCACCAGCTTCATTGGGTCTTCCTCCACCTTCCCTGTGGTGGATGTCTTTGGTGCACTCTCTACTTCCCTCTGCTCTTGCTCCTGTGACCTCATCTGCTTTGACAGTCTTGTATCCCCTCACAAATGTGCACTGCCTGCCCTGCTTGTCCTGTCCCGCTGATCTCTCTGCAGGGATGTGCCTCTGCTCTAAACGAAACATGGCAAGATATAAACTTCAACTCCCCCCCTCAACACTTCTCTGCCCCCTTCTCCATCTCTGTTGACAGCTCCACCCGCTTCCTGCCTCTCCAGTTTATGACCTAGGTTTATAGAGTCATACAGTTGTAGGGGTGAAAGGGACCTTAAAAGGTCATCTAGTCCAGTCCTCTCCCTCCCCCTGAAGCAGGCCCAAGTAAACCTAGACCTTCCCTGGCAAGTGTTTGTCCAATCTGTTGTTAAAAACAAAGGCTGGGGATTCCACAATCTCTCTTCACAACCCATTCCAGTGCTTAACTGTCCTTAAAATTATAGTCAGAATTTTTTCCTAATATCTAACCTAAATCTCCATTACTGCAGATTAAGCTGATTGCTTCTTGTCCTACCTTCATTGGACATGGAGAACAACTGATCACCATGCTCTTTATAACAGCTCTTCACATATCTGAAGACTGTCACCAGGTTCTCCCCTCAGTCTTCTTTTCTCAAGACTAAACATACCCCGTTTTTTAACCGTTCCTCATAGATCAGGTTTTCTAAACCTTTTATCGTTCTTGTGTTCGACTCTGGACAATTTCCAGTTTGTCCCCATTCTTCTTAAAGGGAGGTCCCAGAACCAGATACAGCACTTCAGCTGAAGCCTCACCAGAGTTGAGCAGAGCGAGACAACGACCTCCTGTATCTTACGTATGACACTTGTGTTAATACAGCCCAGAATATTAGTCTTTTTCACACTTGTATCATGTTGACTTATATTCAGTCATGGAGCTGTGCATCTGCTGTTTCTTTCCTAAGAGATGTACTTTGCACTTGTCTTTACTGAATTTCATCTTGTTGAATTCAGACCAATTCTCCAATTTATCAAGGCTGTTCTGAATTGTAATCCCGTTCTCCAGTTTCTATGACCGCACCAAGCTTGGTATTATCTGCAAGTTTTATAAACATACTGTCTGCCCCATTATCCAAGTCATTAATGAAAATGTCAAATAGATTATCTGACACCCATCCCATTTCTTCTCTCTCCCCATCCAGTCTTGCACCAAAGCCTGTTGCTTCCCCCTCTGTAACATTTCTAAATCCCACCTATCCTTTCTCCAACCGCACTGCCAACACCCCGGGTCATGCCAGGGCTGTCTCTTGTAGCTTCAGCCTTTCGATCCTCCCTCACACTCATCTCTCCAACCTTCACTCTATCCAATTACTAAAATAACCTCATCTCTTTTTAACCACTCTCTGGGCCAAATTTACTGGTGGCGTAACCCCCCAGAAGGAATTACACTAAATGGTGGAGTTGGCCCACTTACATTGCATACTGATTCAGGTCACCTCTGGGTCTGACCTCTGGGTCTGACCCCTTGGGTGGCAGTGGGACCCCATGCACAGTGGAAGCTGAAACTGAATGGAAGAAGCACTTTGCTAGGTGTCAGCACCCACACAAGCAAGAGACAACATAAGCTGATGAAAAGTTTGGGCTGGGAGCAGGCCTGTTGTAATACAAATCAATGCAGCATAAACTCTCCTGGACAGAGTCAAGGCTTATTACCTTGCTGCGAGAAGTGGACTGAGTGGGTGATCTGCAGGCCTTTGGCAAACTGGAGACACCATTGCATACACTCACATACATTACTGCATGCAGTGTTGTTATAGCCGTCAGTCCCGGGATATTAGAGAGACAAGGGAGGTTGAGGGGATATCTTTTATTGGACCAACTTCTCTTGGTGAGAGAGACGAGTTTTCAAGCTATACAGAGTTTTTCTTCAGGTCTGGGAAAGGTACAAAGAGTTTCACAGCTAAATACAAGATCAAATAGCTAGCGTAGCAGAAGTATGGGCCACTTCACCTTGAATGGTCCCTTAGAATCCGTGCTAACTACTTATGCTAAACTATCTGTTCAGTCTTATGAAGTAGCACCTGAGAGTTATGACCACCAGAGTTACGAATTGACCCGTCCAACCACACCCCTCATTTTGAGCCAGAAGCATGCAATCAGGCAGAGCAGAGACCAAAAAGAAAAAAGAAAAAAACCCAACCCCAAATACAGTACAGTGCTGTGTTACACATAAACTACTGAAAAAATAAAGGGAAAGCAACGTTTTTCTTCTCCGTAGTAAAGTTTCAAAGCTTTATTAAGTCAATGTTCAGTTGTAAACATTTGGAAGAACAACTGTATGGTTTTGTTCAGTGTTACGAGAATTTCCGAGTTCTGAACAGTCTCCATCCCCGAGGCGTTCATAACTCTGAAGTCCTACTGCATTTCGCTCAGACATTCCTAGCACCCTCTCCAGACCTAAAGCGGAGTCTGTGTAGCTTGCAAGCTTGTCCCTCTCACCAACAGAGGTTGGTTCCATAAAAGATATTCCTTCACCCACCTTGTCTCTCACATACATTGTTTACAGCGGTGCAGATTCACCCCAGTGGGAGAGGAGCTGGTTTAAGTAAGAAAGACAATGGGGAATTCTTACCAATATGAAATTGGCTAGGCTAAAGGACCCTTGAATATGGGACTGCCAGTCACTTGGCATATGTGCAAGCAAAGGGCATCAAATTCAGATGCATGCCAAGTTTACAGATTACATGACCGACCAATGGAATAGGTTGAGTCCCAAAGGACCATGTGCTAGCAGCCAAGAACGGAGAAGCTCTTTTTTTTCTAGTTGTGCAAATTGCATCCACACCAGTTCAGGCTGGCTGTGTCCCAGACTGAACTGTCATTGCGGGCAGTATTCCAGCATGAAAGGGGGAGATGCAAGGTGTGCATGTCTTCATGTTTCTGTTGTGAATTTAACTGTGGAGGAAGTTGCAGCATTGACAGCACAAGGGAATGAAAGCAAGAAGTATCATAGCACGCAGCAGAGCTGGTGGAATTTTCTAGTCAAAATGTCATTATAATAGATATTCATCAACATGGTTTTTTTGTGTATGTTCATTTTTGATGAATTTTTCAGCCAAATGCTGCTGCTCCGCTATTGCTGCAGGGAATTTCCACAGTGATGAAGTCCCCTAATTTACTGGAAACCTGAAGCAAGTTCAAAGACACGGCAGGTTCAGAACAGAATCCTGTGTGCTAATTGCACATGCCACAGCGTGCAGGAGATGTTAGGGCCCGCGAGTTACCAGGTAGGCGTCTGTGTGGAGAAGGCACTTTCCCAATGGTCATAGGACCAGGCCATTTAGTCAAATGTCAAAGGGGCCCTCTGAAAAATTAGTGCTACGTGGGCGGTGGAAGGGAAAGATTAGAAACCAGAAACAAATGACTTGTCTTCACGATCCAGGCCCCTCTGGCCTCTCCCTGCCCTGCCTGTCATCTCTCACATGCTATCAGCACAGCTCCGGGTCGCCAGCTTTCAGCACTTGTTAAACATTTTCCTACCAGCACCATTGAACTTCCCTTCTCTTGTAGGAGGAGCTCCTGGTTAACATCCACAAGCCATCACCTCATCCTCCTTCAGCTCCTGCCTTCAAACCCCCCTTTTCCACGATGCCTATGAAAAACTCAGCAAAGCTGGGCAGCCAGTGAACCAGGACCATTGCCCTCCCTCTCCCCCCATTGGCCCACATTTCCTTATTGTGCTCCCACACGTGTCGCATGAGCCCACTGCCGCTGTCTCTTGTCCTAGACTCAGATTCTCAGCTCTTCGGGCTGCAGCCTCTCTGTTTGTCCTGTGTTTTTACTGCACCTGGCACCACAGGGCTCCAAGTTGCTACCACAATGCAAATCAACATTGGTCAGAATTGAAGAGAAAGGTCAGCCGTGCCTTGGTCTGGGTGGGGCTGACCCAGCAGGCTCTCTGACCCTGGCCCAGGGGGGCTCGTACCATGAAGCCATAGTGAGGGGGCAGGGGGAGGCGAGGGAAGGGGCTTTTCCTTACTTTAATAAATAAAAACATCTCCCTGCACGTGAACTGAATTGCCAGGCACATCCTGGCAGGATCTTCCAACTCTGACCCACCGGCTGGGTCCTGGCCCATGTTCCCAGAGCTAAGCTGCCTTGGGAAGCACCAGGGCAGGACACTGTGTTCCCGATGTATTCCCAGGCCAGCTGCCCCCCTGCCTCTCCACTGCGCCAGTGGCTTGCCAGCAGGAAACAGGGGCTATGCTGTGTTTTGAAAGGAATCCCCCTAACGCCGGGCATAGGCAGGTGACCAATGGGAGCCTCCCTTTAAATGGTAGCACTAAAAGCTCTTGGTGCATCCTCCGGCATTCTCTCTCCTTCCCCTCACTGCCCCCTCAGGGCGGCTCAGTCCATGCTGGGCCTGCCCCAGCCTCTTCTTGGCGCCAGAATGTCCTACCCCACTGGGAAGATGGCAGGTGGGCAGAATTCTCCAGGGCCCCCTGCTTCACTAGCACGCCAGCTGCTTTGCCATGTGCACGTGCCATGCAGTGCAGGGAGAGCAAATCGACAGAGGACTGGGATCCTCTGACGAGGACGATGGCGCAGACACGAAGCCTGTGCCGGGTCTGCGTGACAGGCCCCGTCTCAGGGGATCCGCCTTGCCAGGACTGGACGGCCAGAGGCAAAGCCGCTCAGGCAAGGGCTGCCGTGCACAAGGCTGACTTTCTGACAGCTTCCAGTCTCAGAGGGATTTGCTGGGGGGAGCGAGAGGGCAGGCTTGCCAGCCTCACCTGCCAGCCACTTCAGATATCGATCGGGGCCATGGCCCAGTTCCTGCGCTGGGGAGAGGAGCGGTGGCAGGGCGATCAGACAGCCTTTGAAGAGCTTCCAGCCAGAGGAGTGACTGCATTTCCCAGGCAGTTACGGGAAGAATAACCAGCCTATTGACTGTGAAATGGGAAACTCTCGGGAGAGACGGCGAGTGGCAGCCGGCCTAGTGAGAGCGTGACGACAGGGCCAGTGCCACCCCGCCAACTACAGTGAGACGCTTCCATTCCAATCTGCGGAGCTGGCCACTGCTTGCTCTGTTTCTGCCCTTGATCTGCATTTCTGAACAGTCTCCAGGGACAGGGCCCAGCTGCTCATTTCTAGAGTTATTGGCTGGGCGGGGACAGGAGAGGGTATCCTTGCTGCATAGTCGTGAAGTGTTGAACGGGGATGAAACCAACGTGGTTCTATAGAAATGCCTCTATGCCCCTAGCGAATGGGACTGTCACTCTATGGGGTTTTCATATAACTTTTGAGCTGGGATCTAGTTTGCTATTCAAGTCCATAGGTGGTTCGGGGCAATTTCTTAAAATCCTGATTGATTTCATGCCCTCTAAGTACTACAGGACTTTTCCACAAGTGAAAGGTTCTTAATTGCCTGCAAGCTCCTTGCTTTTCTCTGGGGTCAGATTGCCTTGATGGCTCCTTTCTGCTAGGGTAAGTAGGGCCTGGGGCAGTTCTCTGGCCTGTGTTACACCGGAGGTCAGACTAAGTGATCACAATGGTCCCTCCTGGCCTTCGAATCTATGAACCTATGAATGCGTGGCTACACATCGGTATTGAACATCAAATGCCCTGTGATTGTCCCAGCATGCCCAGGGTGCAGTGCCTCTGCCAAGGCGCGTTCCTCTGCAGTGCACACTGCAAGCCTTGCTTTCAACTAAGGCTGGCGAAAAGAACAGCGCGTCAATGGCCACGGGAGGCAGATCACATTCCTCAGCATTTGGGCGAGAAGGGCGTGATCAGACCAAGAAATGGCAAGCGTTTCCAATGAACTGGGACTTTAGGGAACCTTGTTTCTGCACACTGCTCACTCAGCTTTCTAAGAACCCACCCCGTCAGCACCTATTTTCCTCTCCGCGGTGGTGCAGCCTGTTATAGAGAAGGCACACACTGTGCTCTCTTCTGGATACCTTGATCTTTCGGGTTGCTTTCCTGTGTCTAGAACAAAAGGCACTTTGAACTGAAAATGCCTCATAGATCCCTATGTCCGGGGCACTCAGATGTGGGTGATCCCTGTCTCCAGGGCAGCACTGTGACATTTGTCACTTCTCCATTCCCAGAAAGGTCAGCATAGAACGACCAGGAGCGCCGTGCCTGCGGCATGAGCAATGGCTGTGACTGAGCTAAGCCGCGAAGCAGCGAGAGCTTGGAGCTTGGCACACAGCTCCCTTCCGGGCAGCACTGGAGTTTGGCCTCAGAGCAAGGGCAGAAAAAGGCCTCAGGATACCAAGATCCTGGTTTGTGAATGCAAACGAGGGAAGAAGCACAAAACAGCAGAGGTTACTCCCCAGCTCCTGCTGCAGTGGGAACGCTGTCCTGAAAGAGAAGCCCAGGACCTGCCCTGACACGGAAATCCTTGGGTGGCGTGAGTCTGGCCCGGGGGCTGGGGGCAGAGGGGGGCATGGCTAAATGCACAGTGCTCCACCAGATCCTCATCAGGCTGCAACCTGCTGCATGCAAGCGTAGGATGGCGTGACACGCACAAGGCTGCGGCTGGGCGGACATGAGGGGAAAGGAATAACCACCTGTCTGCCCTATTCTAGCCCCTTCCACCTCCACGCACGTTGCAAACATTGATTAGACTAGCCTTGCCACACCCCCATTTTACACAGGGGAAAGCACGGCCCAGTGACATCATGGGACTTGCCCAAGATCACACGACACGTCCATGGCAGAGGCCTGGCTAGGCTCTGGGTCTCAGTCCGGTGCGAGAGCTGAGCTGAAATGGGCTTGTTTGAGGACGGATCCTCAACATGAGCGTTCTCCGCCCTGCAGCAATAAACAGAATCTGTGTGTGCTGGGGCTGGGCTAGTCCCTCTGGCCGTTCCCAGTGCGAGCTCGGTGGCATTAGGTTCATACTGCCCCACACCTGGCCTCCTTTTGCATACTGGACACACAGTGGAAACTGCTAGAATTGCAGCGATTCTCCAGGTACCCTGAGCTCTCACTGCACACCCCACAGAGGCACGGGAGTTTCGAAATGAAATGGCCCTGCCTGACCTCAGCAACACTGGCAGGTCTCTTGTGTGAGTTCTTCTTCAGTTACACTGAGCTCGGCATCCCACTAGGAAGCAGCCTTGCCTCATTCCCTGTGGAGGAGAGATGCCTTTGGATATGCCTGCCTTTCCCTGGCACCCTGCTGATGCTATGCATGCTCCTGGGCCCAAAAGCCCTTTTCCAGGAACCTCTGACCATTTCCCAGTCAAACTCCAGTGATTCTGCTTCATGACCTGACTGGCAAAAGCCAGCCTGGCAGGCAGCCTGGGGCCCAGCTACAGAGCCAGCTCACGCCCAGTGCTGATTTCGGAAGGAAAAGAAACAGTCAAATCCCAAAAACATAGTGCCCAACCCAGCTGAGGCTGCTGAGTGACAACAGCCAACCGGCTTCTCACGCCCCTGACAAGGTCCAGGTGCTTAAAACCAAGAGAGCACATTATTTTCCCCAAGAGTGGAGGAATGTTTATTTCATCACAGCACAATCTCCTTAACTCTGACCCAAAAGGCACACCAGCCCCCTCGCCAGGACAGTCAACATATAGACAACACAAACCCTCAGGGAAAAGACACCGCTTCGGTTATATGGTGCCATTAATGGCACGTCCTGGGCTTGGTTTTTGTGCGGACACCGCGCGGTTTATGATTTTAACTGTTCTTTGTGTTACTTGCATGTAAATGAAGACGCAGTTTGACATTTTGTATATACATGAGATGGGCCCTATGGCCAGACTATTACATTAAAGGGTACTGTTGCTGGCCAAGCAAACAGCTACTGCAGAACCCAGCCTGTTCCCAAGCACGCCTGACAAACTGACCTAGCTAAATGACACAGTATAGCCAGCCGGCAGAGGACCTTGACCAGAGCCCAGATCACTGAATTCCACAGGCACAGCTGAACATACCATACAGGGCCTCTATGCTGGTGAGCTGCACCTGTTACTGCTTCATGGCTCTACGCTTTGTCCGTCCATCTGCAGCTCTCAAAGCATGTAATGTAAGTGGGTCAGTGCTGCCAGACGCATGCCACAGCTGGTTTGACTGTGTACAGAAAGTGGGCTGACTGGCAGAGATCTGGTGGAGATGCCGCAGGTTTCTCTCTCAGAGGACTGGGCTCTGTTCCCAGCTCCCTAAGCAAACGTTACGGAGCCTCTTAAATGCTCACGTCTTCAATTACCACTGTGCATTTCCGTCCAGCTCAGGGGCTTTGGGTGGGACACGGAAGGACAGGACTCTTCTTCCCAGATCCTGGTTTCCTTCACTTTCAAAAACCAACCCAGGCCAGTTCAGAGGCCAGGGATGAAAATACTGTCAGCCGGCTGGCTTGCTTGTTTCTCTCCAGTGGCAGCATTGACAGAGAACAGTGTCTAGTTCTCATAGAGCAGCCACTGTTTAAACATGCTACTGAACTTTCCTTGAACACTGCACTGTGCATGAGAAAAGATGGAACTCTCACCCCGGTACGTTCCAGGGTTGTGGGGTTATGTGAATCCATTGGGCAGATCAAAGGACACAAGGACTACTTGGGAATTTGCAAAATATTAATAACAGGAGCCATTTTAAAGCATTTTAGACAGTCCTCACTTGATGTCATAAAAATGTCAGAAAGCTGTCTAGCTGCCAGTGAGCCATATCCCACGTTTCTGAAAGCATGAGAGGGCTTTTCTTCTTTTCGTGGAGGGGTGGGGGATGCAGGAGGGAGTTACAAGGGGGATCAGATGATAATGAGAGTTTGGTTGCAGCCTTAAAAATGGTGTGTGCTGTATAGGAAACTGTTAAAAATGCAAACTCTTACTTTAAGTGTGAGGGATTTCCTCGTCCTGCTGGCAGGCTCGGGGGCTCTCTGAGCCAGGTGCAGACAGGAAGCAGAGGTGGGGTGGATTATGCCTCGCTGTTTCAGAGAGCAGCCTGCCTTGTCTCTGTTTTGCGTTCGTGTGTGTCCTCATTTGGAATTCTACGAAATAGTCATGTTATGTTGCAACCTTCCAGAAAGACTCTTAATCTAACTTCTCTGTGTCCCCAGGAGTGGAGCAGTGAGGTTATCCCCTCTCCATCTTAAACCCCACACACCTCCTGAGCTGAGATTAACCCCTGGTTCTGCCAGCACAGCCCTCGCCACTTGAGCTAAAGGCCCCTGCTGGCAGGCACTTAAAGAAATGCCCTTGTGCAACATGTTCACACAAATACAGTGCCAGTTCTGTTCCTCTTGAAGTCAATGAGAGCCAGATTGTGGCTGTAGCTTCCAGCTAACTCGTCCTAGATAGTGGGGCAGACCCAGCCTTGGTCACAGAACAGCTGAGGATGCCTGTCTGAATCCAGGCGTGTCATTTCTGAGTCACAACGATACATGATTTTAATGCACATTTCTCTCTCTGAGCAACTGTGTCACAAACACACTAGCACTCCCCGGGGTGTTTGTGACACGAGCCTCATCCCCAAGATGGACCAAGCCAGCAGAGTGCCACGAACCCTTGAATCCAAACAGCTGCACTTCAGGTGACCACTGACTGGGCATGAGATCCAGGGATCTGTGACACACACCGTCCCAGGGCAGCGATCTGATTGGCTAGGACAGAGTTGCCCAGCACAGGAAGACAGGGCTTTCTGCATTGGCACTGCTCTCCGGCCCCTGCAAACCAGTGTCCTGTCTCCACTGGTGTGGCCAATACAGGCTGCGTCACAGGCACCTGTCGCACCCCATGGTGAGTGTGAAGTCACCGTGTGTGGCTGCTACACTCAAACCAGCACATGAAAAGAGTGTTAGAAAGAACAAAGTGCCCGTGCAACACTAATTCAGCCCCCTCATCCATACGTAGACTTCTGTAGGGAGTGTGTGCCAGAGCCCAGCTCTCCTGGCCCCATGCCTCATTCATCATCCTTGTAGAACAAGCAGTGTGCGACCCTGAGAAATGGTGGAGCAAATCCTCCACTGTGCCCAGTACACTGGGACATTGGCCCTCTGCTCCTGGCCGAGCAAAAAGGCTCATTCCAGCCACAGGGAAATTAACGCTGCAAATTCCTCTCTTGCAAGCTTTGCAAAAATTCCCCGTAACGCTGGGCTCTTGGAAATGTCCTGAAAAGGTCCCAACTGCCTTAAATGCTCTGTGGGGCCAGGACAATTCTGTTTGCTGAGTGCAGTGAACAAATATCATGACAGCACTCCCTGCAATCCTAACAAATTCTTCAAGGGTTCTCCACCACCTCCCTCCAGCCAGAAATAAGTATCTGTGTAGGTACACACCACCCACGCAGGTACACACATGCCCATGCCCTCTATAGTCACCACCCTGGAGCCCCACCAAGAACAACTTTTCAAGGCAGCTGCTGTGCTATTTCTGTGCCCAATGTCTGCAGCAATTTACGCCAGCTGTGGGTATGACCCATGACATTTGGTCCAGGTGTCTAGTGCTTCCCATGTTTCCGTATGGCAGACAGTCATCTTCCCCCTTCTCCCACGCTCCCCAGTCTGCTCTCCCCTATCACCACATGCATAGGACGCTGATTTTCCTCTCCTGGCTTTGTTCATAAACATCTATGGATGCAAAACTGTATTTGCAGGCATCTAATTACCAAGCCGGGACTTTCTCATCTGAATTAGCAATGCCATGGTGCTTTAATTGCTCCATTAAAGTTGCCCACAAGGAAGGTTTAAGGTACATTACATTTGTTGATTGGTTCATCAGCGTGAATCCCACTGACTGGAAAAAAAATGAATGGGCTTCCAGATGGTTAACCAGGCTTTCCCAACCCATTTTCACCAGCACCCCATTCCCCTGATGCTGGAGAACCCAGCCCGTGCTGGGCCCCTGAAACCTGTCCACTCTCTCCCTGCGTAACTGAGGCTCGGACTAGCCATTTCCTATTAGTGTCACGGCCTCTCTCATTCACGCCCTATCATTGATTCAGGGAGCAGAGAGGACCTCCCAGGCCACCTTCCCCTGCCCCTCTCCTCTCTGGGTGTGGAGGACACAGTCTAAAGGCTCCACATGCTATTCCCAGCCCAGGGACCATGTCCAGCCCAAGTGGAGCTGGTCAAGGTCTGCCAAAGTGTTTCATTACATGAAGCCCAGGTTCTGACTCAGTGTCTGATTCAGCCATGGCCCATCTGTGTTCGCTCCAGGTCAGCATGGCCCATGCCCCATCAGTGTGTGCTCCAGGTCAGCACGAGCACAATCAGGGGTTTGTCCACCAGGATACTGGGGCATCCTGGCTGTTCTATTGTTAAACACCCATATTCACACGCGAACAAGGGGATGTGGATATGAAGAAGAATATTTGCCAACTGCTATCCCTCGCTTGCTGTTCTCCAATTTGAGAGCAAAGGCACTGCCACGTTCTTAGGTGACCAGACCCACGGTCAGACCACACAGCTCATGGACACCCTGCAGGTTGGAATGACACACTGCCAAACAGCCACAGAGAACAAAGCGAACCCCAGAAATCGGGGTCAGGCCGAGAAAAAAGCACTAATTTCTCCATGAGCGTTGTTCCTAATGAACACGCAACCTGCTCTGACCCTAAAGTCAGCATATTTCCCCCATCTCTTGCTCATGTTTTACACTCTATTTGTTTGTTTACAGAAACACTTCCCCAGAGACGCTGCGAGCCACATATCAGGGCGCCCGATCCACTGCCTGAATGCATGGATTTAGGTCAGCTGCCAGAGAGAGCAGTGCACATGATCTATAGTCACATGACTACATTCCTAATAGGTATAACGGATTAGCGAGAGGTACAGAACTCACTATCTGCTAAAGCGACTTTAACCCGACTTTCCTGAATAGCTTATTTGTATCTTGTGAGCAGCCATCAGGAAAACAGGCCTTTGACTTTGGAGTCAGTTTCCGAGAAAAGTACAAGCCACGGGAAAGGAGAATTTGGAAGAACTGACCATTCCAACCCAAACTCACAGCAAGTCAGCACGTCTCCTGGGGAGTGCGCAATGACGACTCGAACGTGGACAGTCCTTGCCTCCCCCCCCGAAGGATCCCTACTCACGTTACAAACTGGAGCAAATGTTCTTAGGCACCCCTCCCCACACCTGCAGGATGGGAGCTGGGAGCGGTTGGGCAGCACACAGCAGTGCTACTTGGTGCCTCAGGGGAGAGGTGAAAAAGAATCCTGACTCCAGCTGAAAGTGCAAGTGCAGGCAGCAGGATGTAATGGCCACCACTGGACTGTGGCTGGAGTTCCCAAGAGAGCAGCCCAGCTTCTTCACAGAGCGCTGCAGCTAGAGGGCCTTTGATGACTGCAAATGGCCTGAGTCTCCAGTTTATTTCTCCACAGAATAACATGTCTCCTCCCACACGGCCGCTGGAACAGAGGCACAACGCCAGTTGCCTAGTGCTCATACTGGGTTTGCAGTGTAGGAAGATGCTGATAACAAGATTGACAAGACAAGAAATATGCTAACAAAAGGCTCCATGGGAATGAAGCCAATTGTGATGTCACGGAGGGTGAGCGACACAGCAGCGAGTGCGAGTGACCCTGGGCAGAGCCCGTCCTCTCTCAGTCCGAGGGAAGAGAATGTGCTGTGTGGGTGGCACAGTGGCAGGCGCCCACCCAATGGGCTAGCTGGGAAGTTGGAAGCAAAGCCTCATGCGCCCGGCTGCTGCTGTGAGAGGCTGGGCAATGAAATAATTCTGTGGCGCCACCACCCAGACTGCACGGTGCTGAGAGGTATCACTTCACCCACATGGGGACCGCAGCCATCTCTACCCATCAGGGCAGCTAACAACAGGTATCCTGGTAGCATTCACATACTGCACGCTGGGGACAAACATGGCATAAAATGTCAGAGAAACAAACAGGCAGGGCCCAGCACTGCTCAGTGGCTTAGGACAGGCACTGGACAAGCATCCTCTCTCCAGTTATGAGCAAAATGGAAATATCCAGCAGTGAAGCTGGCTGGAAATTTCCCTACTGAGACGGTCTTTTGACAGAAAATACAGTTTCCATGAAATCAAAATTTTCTATGGGAACAGTTTGATTTTGCAGAATTTTTTCCTTTCCGTCAGGAAAATCTGAATGAAATATTACGTTTCTGGGCAGTTCAACCCCACTCGAAACATTCTGGCTTGTTGATTGCTTTCTCTAGCTCTGTGGATGCTGTGAATTTTCTTGCCACAGAACTGTCCTCCAGAATCCAGGCTATCATGCCACGTTTACGTACTAGCCCTTGAGGTGTCAAACATTTTGGAAATACAAACCAAGTGCAACCGGTACAGTGCTGCCTGCCTGAGTCTGCAGACAGCCTGAGGCAATAGCTGAAAGGGGTGAGCTGCTTCAATCATCTCCAAGGGGAGAAGGGGGAGCTCTGAAAGCTAAAGATGGCTCTATTTGAAGGACAATATTGCTAATTATTTTGGTGACTATTTGAGTAAAAAGATCCAGTTAACACGCGTCTCCCACAATCCCACACTGCTCCCCACAGCTTTGCAGGCCCCGATAGAGAGGTGCAAATCCGCAATTGTTAGGGAGCTGGTTTCTAGCATCAAGCATTTACCCCAACAGCTTGGTTTGCTCTGCGTCTTTTATTCTGTAAACTGTGCCATGGTTTTAAGGCTCTGTCTACACTACAAGTAGAAACTCTCTTGAACCCTCTCCCCCTCTGATGGTTTTAACTGGAGAGATGGTGGCAGCTTACAGTGAGCATGGGAACCGGACTCCAGGCGTGCAGCTCTGAAGGCTACTTGGATAACTGAAAGCTGACGACACACACTGATGACCTTTAGGGGACATCTGATGGAAAGGTCAAAGCCCAGTGTTGTTTCCCACCATCCATCTTCAGCAGCTCACAATGGAGGAGTGTGTAGCGGGCCACGCAAGTCACTGGGCAAGGCAGGAGGAGGCTAATGGTCTACTGAAGGCCCAGTTAGCCCAAATTAAGACACCTGGAGCAGGAAATGGCTTCCAGAGAAGGGCTTAAAAAGAAGATCCCTGCTCAGCTGGAGGAGAGCAGGCAGAGAGCAACTGTAGGTTGCCGACCCCTGGCCTAGCAGATCCCCTGGGGCTAAGGGAAGAGTTTTTGTTTATGTTGCTTCAGACTTGCTGTGCACTTTGAGCGCCCCAGGAAGGCAGACGTGTCAGTGGCCTCACCTGAGGGCTGAATCTCTGCATCATAGAAGGTGTGGGCAGGTGGGTGGCTGGAGCAGCGGAAGTTCAGCTGGAAAACCAGGGCTGAAGGGCTGCTGCACCACAGGATGCCACAAGCAGGCCCTCTGATAAGGAAGCGCTGTAACAAGTGCGTAGCAAATTCCTATATTGCAGTGCAACAGGAACCTGGCCAGTCAATCAACCCATTACAAGTGTCAGGTTAGGGGAGGGTATATACAGAGAATATATTTACACACAAAAGCAAACAGATACAGATCTTCGGATCTAAGGTTCTCATGCAGAGTTCATTTTTCATAGTGAAAAGTGCCTTTACGAAAAGATTTATAACCCGCATGGATCTGTCGAAATTGGACATTAGCCATTTTAATTGTCAGGCGGACAAGAGCAAGATTCCAGTGGCTGTCGCCCCAGCAATTTTTCATTCTCTGTCACTGGGATGAGACGATATAAATCACTCTTCGGAGCCCTAATAATCTTTCTATAAATATCAGGGAAATTCAGTTTTAGCTAGGAAAAAAATTAAAGATGAGATACTTTGCCTTTATAGCAGGGCTTAAAATGTGATTCCAGATTAATTTCCTTTTGCCTTTCACAGCTGGACACCTTATTTGTCAAAGCTAAAGATGTTTGAATAGTGGAGGGCTCCATCCCCTCTGCCTTCTTTTACTGTTCATTTTTCTAAGTACCTGCCAGAGGGATGGAAGGCGGTTCAGGAAACCGAATCATGGCCAAAGCATTTTGGAGCCTTTCAGTGCCAGGGGACAGGAGGCCTGGGCAGCGGAGCTGGGGATTGATGGACCCCAGCCCAGGTGTGGGGTAAGGCAGACAGGTACCCAGCATGCTGCTTCATGAATACCACTCCCTCCTACCCTCCGCATTCACCTTCTGTGGTCCCTTTATCCTGGGCCTTAGCACAGACGTGGCCGTCTGTCTCACAAGAGGCTAAATCTCACCTGGACTATTTGCTGCAGCCTCCTCTGAACCATTGCTGCCTGCCGCTCCCCCCAGAGGCTGGGCTGGTGGAAGAATTCTTCCATCCACCTAGGCGTGTCCGCACTGGGGCTTAGGTCTGCTGTACTGCATCTGTCAGGGGTGTGAATCTTTCACACCCCCTCGATCGACCTACGTTTCAGATGTAGACCAGGCCTCTGAAAACTGTTAATTAGAGCTGACACTTTTTCTCGTTTTGTGTGCCAAAGAGATAACCATGTCACATCTATAGATGTCTGGGGCTGTCATTAGTTCTTCATAGCCTTTATGGCTCAAAGAGAAAGGGAATCTCTTCCTTGCAAGCTGCTCTCATGAAAAGGAATTGACAGCGTTTTCCACTTCTATCCCGCGCTGCCTGTACTTCTCTGCAGGTGCAAAGCTAGAGGAGCTATTCTTCAGGAAATGTATCCCCTTTTTTCACTTAGAAAATCAGTCGCGAGCCCTTCACATTCTCCCAGGCAGGGCAGGTGTCTGTGTTTTGGTCTGTGCAGTAGAGTTATACACAAAACAAGAATTACCCTGATTTTGTTTTTATGCACTAAGTATTGTAGCTAAATCCTGTTCAGCCCATGCGCTATTTGTTCTGACTAGTTGCTTTTGGCTGCGTGGAAGAGGCATTGCTCCTTCTCCAGGCTGGCATGCTTTAAACAGGACCATACTGAATCCTAAATAACATGTGCTGCAGAATGAATCATTTTTGCTCAAATTCATTACATGCCGGGGAGTCAAAAACCCTGGGCCAGGCTCTCTGCTGGGGCCACTCCACTGAAGCCGGCAGTCTGAACTCAGTGGCAGGACACTAGGAGAGAACATGGCCCATTTCCACAGCTTGCTGGCGGCTCTGTTCACACGTATCAGAGCAGAATTCAGCACTTCTGTCCACAGCTCAGTTGTGCTCTTCCACCGGCATAATTCCGGGCCCAAAGTCCATCCCCACGCTGCTGGCCCGGGAGGAAGTTCTGCCATTGGACGTTTATCTCTGAGGAACTTCCCCGTCCTCATCACTGATGTTAATTGTAGCAGCAGCAGCGCCCACTGGGCACTTTCCAAACACTGAGAGACGATGGTCCCTGCTCAGAGAAACCCGCCATCTATGGCAGATGTTTGACAAAGGGGAATGAGCGTAAAAATAGGCAAACTGGATACAACATATACACACTTGGCTGGATTCTCTGGTGGCAGCACGCTGAAGGAGTGTGGGGGGTAGCTTCCACACCCCCTGGCTGGAAGTGGTTTCCATCTTGTGCAGGGTTTACAGTTTGGTTCAGCGGCTCTCAGCGCCCCCACTACACAAATTGTTCCAACACCGCTGCTGCAGAGGGTTAATGAGGCCAAGGCTTGTGGACCAGCTCTGAGAGGGGGTGTCCTATGCAAGGGGCCATGGAGAGTGAGGCAGGCAGGGAGCACTGGTGGAGTGGAAAAGATGGGGAGGGGGCAAAAATAAGGGGGGGCAGAGCAATGCTCAGCCTCCAAGTGGCAAGTGGAGAGCCTTGGAGGGGACAGGCGGGATCCCATCGCCCTGCCAGACAGACCCATGCTGCGAGAGGCTGGCAGTATTGGTGCCCCTCTGCCACCAGGGCGGGGGCTGGAGGCTCCAGGCCACACCTCAGGTTCATGTGATCCACCCTGCTGATGCCAGACAAAGCGCTGGCTCTGGATTCCCAGTTCTTTTCAACACAAAGGAGAAGTGCGGGTGGGGCGGCTGCGCAAAAACTGGCTCCCTCCCAAGAGATAAACCCGAGACCGAGAGCTGCTGCCTCAGCGCCCCACGGGAGGGAAGAACATACCACTCCGCGGGCGTGAGAGCAGGGGTGTACACTGGAGGCTGGATCCGGCCCCCACTGACATCCTCTTGTGGGGATGGATTCACACCAGTGACAGATATCCCCAGATCTGTATACTGTAATGTGACAGCGACACAGTGGGGGGGCCCTTAATGTCTCCCTGCTGAGGGGGGGGGCCCTGAATGGGGGTGGGGACAGGAGGATCTAGGCCATCTGGACTTCCAATGGATTTCACTCAGGGAATCAGGCAGAGAGGAGCGAGTCTGGCTGAGGCCGGAACCAATAGTTATAACTGGCCGCAGAGTGAACTGCTGTCAGCTAGCTATGCAGACACTAGGGCTGGCCTCTGTCTACGTTCTGTCTACTCACACACGCAGCGTATGTGTGGCAGCTCACCACACGGTGCTGCAGTGTGCACAGCAGATACAAGGGGCCAGAGGGGCAGAGGAGGCAGGGAACTTTGCCGACACAATCATTGCTTTCCTCTAGACTAGTATTGCAGCCGTTGGCTCGGGAGCCCCACGGGCTACCCCCGGCATGCCATGTCTAGTCGTGAACAGCCACAAGGTGCGGCAGTAGAAGAGGGGCCCTCAGCACCACCGATTTAGGGGGAGAGGGAGGCTCTCCTAGGACTCTAAGCTCGGCCAAGATAAATAAATATTCATCACTGCTATTGCCTGGCTGGGATCTATCTGAGGATGGAGGAGCCAACGCTGGAGCTGGGGTGGAGGAGCCAATGCTGGAGCTGCGCAATGAACTTCTGATCAGAACAGCAGGGTTAGCTTTGAATTTACCGAGTCAAATGTGATCTTCTGACTAACCCACCCCCATATCTTTACATACTCCTGGCAACAGAAGCAATTCTCTAGCAGAATTAACTCCCCGGGACACCCGAGGAAAGGTTAAGCCAATGGTCACATGTACCCCAGGATGTCACCACAGTCCAGCACAACAGGAGAGGTGGAATTTAAGAAATATGCGCGTATTCTGCCTGTCCTCCCAGCTCTGCAGAACTGTGGACTCCCCAGGGCAGAAAATGGTCCCAGAAGAGCCGGTCTCTTTTCCAGTTTGACTTTGGATGTTCTCATCTTGCGTCAAGTCTTGCTAAGACAAACGACACCACTTACATGGCCCGTAAATTCAAACAAAGCCCCGTGTCCCTGTTTGCAGAGTCAGAGCTCGGCTCCTCTAAATGCCTTTGATGAAGAAACTGAAACCAAACAAATCTGCACAGAGGAGTCTCCTGGGGAGCCCAGGGCACAGAGTTCTGTATACACGCAGCCCTGGGCCAGCAACACAGACTGCTGCTGCTCAGCTGCTGTCTGCTCACCAGGCCTCCTTATCACAGTTTACACAGCTGCAGCCTGAACCCCTTCCTGGTGTGGGGAGCTCTTGGGGATGCCTCCTCTACACCTCCAACCCCGCCACCAGCTGGGGGGTTTAAGGCGATAACCGCGCTTTACAAAGCTCAGCGCCTCTCTTTTGTCGGCTCTGCTGTCAACAACCAGCCAAAGAGAAAAGAGAGCTGCAGCACTAAAATCGGAGAGCCCAGACAGGTCTGCTGACGGAGGGCTCTTGTCCCTGGCAGTGAGTCCTGGGTCTTGTGCACTGAGCAGTTCTCAGCTACAGGAGGGATATTCCCAACATAAAGTCATAGCTTACTACAAAGCGGGTTTCCCTGCCTGTGTTACCAATGCCACCAATGGGGATAAACCCCCCCCCGGGTTTCTGACACGCTCACACTCAGCCGTTCACACGGCTCCTTCGCTTTCAGTGTTTCCCTCACCTTGGAAAGGAAAACAGACCAGTAAGTTTCACTTCTGTTTTGTCAGTTTCTGGTCAATGCCACTGTGGCCTTCTTGTGCACTAGCACAATGCTGCACTGCTTGGGTGGCAAATGCTGCAGAGGAAGTATCTACTTGTGAACAAAAGATCAAATAAAATAAATAAAATTACCTTCACCCTCCCCCCAATCCTCACTGGAATTTATAAGAATGTCCATGGGACCATTTCTGCTGTGAGGGCTCATTGTACAAAACCTAAAATCTAGGGCCCATTTGGACCCGTTGGTATCTTTGCACCCAGCCCCGCCTTTAAGAGGCAATCAATCACTAGGCAGGCAGAGACTTACCCATGCAGGAATCCTGCTGCTCTTGGTAGCCGGCGCTGCACACACATTTCCCAATGGGCACCAGCCATTCTCCCTCCGCACTGCAATACATTTTGGGGGTGTCTCTCTCCTCAGCGTGCCCCACACACTCGCCCCGCACCTCCACCAAGGAAGAGGAGTCCGCCCCAGTCACCACCTCGGAAAAGGATGCCAGGTTCCTGACCATCGCCGGGCACTTCTTGTAGTATACCCGGACGGAGATGATGGCAATGCAGGCCCCTATGTCCTGGAAAGCCAGGTAAAAACCCCGCTTGCTCAGGGGTCCCACGCCCCGCACCTCAGTGTTGAGCTTGAGCCGCCTGACCCCCAGGTCTGCGCTTGTGAAGCTCTCGTCGGCTGCTATGGTATCGATCTTCACAAACTGGCTCTCCCGGGTGCTGCTGCCCAGGTCCCGGTCAGACTCCAGGTAGTAGAGATTGAACGTCTCTTTGCAGGTGCCCAGCACCCCTGGCATACTGTTACAATCCCGCAGGGTGAACTTGATCTCAGCATAAACCCGACGGGCACCATCCCGTTGGACCCAGTTGGTCCTCAGCCAGTTGTTCTGGTTCGGGGTCATGACATTACAGACCTGATAGGTGTGGATAGGGCTGAAAAATTCATCCATTTCATTGATAGAATCCCACTGTGGGACAGAGGGGGAGAGGTTAGTATGAACATGCACGTTAGCCATTCACCGAGTCCGTCCCTCGGAGCAGGTGACGGGGTGAG
>ML675630.1:13627282-13666658 GCA_007922155.1 Mesoclemmys tuberculata
AGGGTGTTAGTGTGAACATGCACAAAATAGAACTGTCATAATTGCAGCTGGTCCAATTATCTGTTGTGAACAAAACTTAGGGGGAGACTTTCCAAAGTGTCTATGGGATTTAGGTGCACAAGCCCCATTTAAAGCCACTGGGATTTGTGCTCCTAAATTCCTTAGGCACTTCTGAAAAATCCCCCTTTCCTTGAACCCTTTGGTTGTTTGCAAATGGTTGCGAACCCTCCTAGACTTTATGCATGTTCCCTGTGTGTGAGGATTTGCCAGAGTTTCTAAGAGCAGGTTTGAGGTTATGAGAAGCTCATAAACTGTCCACTTCAGCTAGACCAGGGGTTCTCAAACCTTTTTTGCTGGGAGCCCCCTCCCTTTAAAAATATTTCAGGCTGTGATGACCCCCCCCCTTACTTCTGCTGCTGCTGGGGGTGGCGCTATCTTCAGAGCACCCAATCAGCAACTGCTGCTTTCTGGCCACCCAGCTCTGGCTGCCAGCCATGCATGGCATGTGCAGGGACTGACAGCTCGCGACCCTCCCATAATAAGCTCACGGCCCCTTGAGGGATTCGGACTCCCCGCTTAAGAACCCCTGCCCTAGACTGAAGAGCGGCACAAGGTTTCCCACTGGCATGTAACTAGCAAACACTGTGGCCGCAATGAGTGCCTGAGTGGCCGAGGCTCTTCCTCGCACACTGCTCCTCGGGTAGCTGTCCCGACCAGAGAGCTCCCTGCCAAAGGGCTTAGGGCCACCACAGACTTGGCCAAGATCATGGCTCTGAACACAGCCCCGTGAGTGACTGTCACACTGCAGACGGGCTCTGCTCCTGGGCTCCTCCAAACGTTCAAAGTCTCCGGCTTTCCCACCTCCCTCTCTTGTCCACTTCCCCTCTCTCCCCTTCCACCCAGCCTAGCCCCATTCCTCTGCCTCCCCTTGTCCTGTGCCCTAGTCCCTCTCCCCAGCCCCAGGGAAGTCCCAGTGCACACCCTGGTGCAGCAGTGGGGCCCAGCCAATGGACTGATGGGCCTAATCCCAATTCAAAGGCAGGGATCCTGTGTGTCTGTGTGCGGCAGCGTGAAAGGGCCAGAGGGAGCCAAGAGCTTCGTAGCAGAGACTCTTTTGAATGTGGAAAAGGCTCAGACCCTCCTGGGAGAGGAATGGTGCTTTGGAAGGACCCTGTTCCTCCCCCAACACGCTGTACTTGCCCTTAGCACAAACCACCTGAGAGTGACATGCAGCAGCAACAACCAGGGCAGGCCCACGGAGGCTCCCCCACCTCAGCCACGGCCCTTGCTCACTCCTGGTCTGCCACGGGAGGCCTGGACTCTGTCATGACACCATGGCTTCCCGCAGATCTGCCTGAGCACCACGGGCCACCTGTTGGGCAGGGTCTGTAGGTGGGAGCCTGGCTACTGGCTATTCCTGCTGGCATGCGTCCTTGCTGTGTACCCAGCCTCGGTGCATAGTCTGCCAACACTGCCCTGCCACGGCCAGTCACAGCCACGGCGGAGATATGCAGGGCAGGAAAACCAAACTTGAAAGGAGCATTGCGTGACTATTAAAATAAGCCTGCAGCTCTGTTCTAACTGGGCCCAGACCTTGTTTCCCACAGCTCCTTACACATACAGAACCAAGAGCAGCAAAGAGAAAGCACAGGCCTGATGCTCTCTGTGCTCACACAAGGGTAATCACACAGTGTCTGTGAGAGATGCACTGCAAACCAGAGTGAATAGCGGGCCAACGGATCACATGATGTCATGCTGCTTGCCAGGGAACCCCTCCAGGCACTGCATCCTGCATTGCTCACACGGCATGCTGCACAAGGGCTACGAACGACCCCAGGCCCCTGGGCTTTACTACTGCAATACTTACCGGGACTATGACAACCTCCCGCCTGTGATTCAGCAGTGGTGTTTGAACCCAGGGCCTTCAGATCCATAGCAGAGATCTCAGTCACTACAGCAGCATTAATAGTAGGCTGTTATCCCATGTGTGGAGGAACCACTAGAGGGGGACGTGACACATGCCATGCCAACATGTTTCACTAGCAAAGATCTTTCAGTTCTGAACCAAGCCCTTAGAAATGTCCCTTGTTTTTCAGAATCCAACTACTGAATCCATCCGAGCCTTCCCCTGCCCCACCCAATATCTCTGCCACAAACTCAGTCCAGCCTTGAAACCTGATGCCAAGCCCACTGAAATGTCCCTGGCCCTTTCACCCCCAGATACTTTCAGCTGCCTCTTGGGCCCTGCTTTTCCTGGCTGCATTACATGTTGGTCCCTGGAAGTGCAGAGCCATTTATAGTGGAGAATCTCGGCCCTGCCATTACATGCTCACATCACATCACATCTCAGGCCCACTGGCTCCTGTCACACTGGCTCCTTCTGCAGCACCTCACATGAGCACAAGGTTAGTAGGGACGGAACAACATCATCGGGATAGTGTCATGGAAATGACACAATGATCCATAGTTCATGCTTTCTATCGCCTCGAACTCCAGCAACAACAAATGTCCTTTCTGGCAGAAATTTTGCATCTCTAGTCTCCTGCTAGAGGAGAACCTCTTGTGTCTTACATGGGGCTGGTGTTATGGGCGGGTGATGTGGGCAACCGCTCAGGGCACCGTGGTCAGGAGGCAAGGAGCAGAGTAGGCCTGGGATGCGAGGCTGTGGAAGGGAGTCCGGGGCAATTGAGGAGTGAAGCAGTGGGTTCTGGTGACGGGGAGCCCAGGGAGGCAGTGAAGGTCAGAGAGCTGGGCGGGGAGCCGGGGAAGGCAGCAGGGGCACAGGAGATGGGGGCGAGGGGAGATGGGGGGAATGGGTTGAGGGTCAGGGGAGGCAGTGGAGGCCAGGGACGATGGGGGGATGGGTGGGGAGCCCAGAGAGACAGCAGGGGCAGGGATGCCAAAATACAAGTTTGCCCAAGGCGCCGTTTTCCTTAGGGCCAACCCTGGTCTTAAACAAGGTTTAAGGTGGGCTGGACCTGCCATTTAGGAGAAGTGCAACTTCCCAAATGCACTCACTTCTGGGAAAGACTCTTAACTTTTCATTGCTGTCACAGAGCTCAGACCAGCCTGGAAAAGAGAGGAACTCCACGTGTTGCATTCATTAGGCTTCGAGGAAAATGAGTTCACCGGGGATGCTGCAATATTCTTGTGGATAAGTGAAAAGTAAGTCACTCACTCTGGAAAAATGAACTTCTGGTTACTACAAAAATCACCTCCAAAATCATTGCTGCATTGAGGCAGCTTGTGCATCCACCCTATAGACACCATGTGACAGGCATGTTAGCAATACGCCCAGAACGGCATTCAGAAATGCCATGTGTCAGCTCTGTAGGACCTCTTTCTGACCCTATCAGCTGCGCAGGACCAGAGAAAATGGGTATGTCTACGCAGGACTTTACAGGGAGCTATATCCTGCTAGCTTTTATCTACCTAGCACAGCTAATATCATCAGTGAAGACGTGCTGGCTAGCTGCCCCAGGACGAGCTCACCAGAGTCTCTGGGTACACACTTAGATTGCTAGCCTGTGCAGGGCCCATACCACCACACACACCTTCACCACTACTGTTACCAAGGCTAGCAAGATTAAATTGCAATGGATGTACCAGTGGGGGCAGGATTTCTGCAGAGTTCATAACCCCTGCCTCTGGCTACCCTGAACTGCAGTGATTCCATCTACAGCACATTTGGAAAATGGGGGAATTCAGAGTGAAACTTAACAAACAAGCATCAGACAGCTGAGCAGCCTGGCTTTGTCTTCACGGCAGGGTTTACTTGAGTTATCTGCATTCAAGTTAACCCCTCTTGAGCTAGCCCATCCCCAGTGCGAGCAAATACACTGCAAAATAACACAGCAGCTGCACAGAGCGATTGTGTTAGCAGCCTGTGTCCCCAGCCAGGGAGCCAACTCCAGGTAGGACTTGTCCACCCTTCACTGCAGTACAGACCACATGAATTGCAGAGTGTACCAAAGTGTTGCGGTTTAGCTGCCCCATGTGGTTGCTGCTAGCATGAACTAAAAGACCCTAGCTCACATTAACACAGTCCTATCTGGAAGTTCGGGAAGGTGAGCTAGGTATTTGTGACATTCGCACAGGACAGCTAGTCTACCAGGCTCCGGTGCTCCCTGCAGTTCACACCCCTGTGGTCTACACTGCGGCACAGCATAGACATAGCCTCAAAGGTGCACTGCACTCAAGTGAAGGGTTTGTGCGGATGGGAATAGGGACAGGGCCGACACTCACGTGAAGACAAGGCCTTAGCAGGCTATCACTAGAAAGAGCTGGATGCTGGGAGGCCTGGAAATCCCCAAAGAGACTGAACACCTATCTTCTCACTGGCCTTTCGCCCCAGTCACCACCCCACCTTCCATTCACCTATGACTCACAAAGACTGGACAAGGGGCTGCAAACCCAGCCCGTGATTACAGCCACTCCACCATCATCTGGTCCAGGACACAGATGCTACACGGACTCACGCAATAGCTCCAAGCCAATGCTCCAGACTGGCACCTTAACCTCCACCAGGAACACACATGGAAAATAGCCCCAAAGCTCCCCCCGTGGGAGGCTCCTTCCCGACACACGGGGAAAGCGAGGGGTCATGTCACTGCACAGCAAAGGCTGCTATTATTCACACACACAGAAATGCATTTGTGAAGTAACAACATGGGGTTCTCCCCTGGGGTGGGGAGAGGGGGAACAAACTAGGGAATAGCCAAGTTAAGGTTGGTAAGTGAACATTTCCAGCCTCTCTTTGCCCCAACCCTGTTGGCTCGGTGCAGGGCCCTGTCCTACCAAAGCAATGAAAAACACTCCAGTCAGCAAACCTAGTGGGTCAAGGGGGAGCTGAAGGGACGGGAGCCATGACATGCACCATGGAGTAACTTCAGGTGCTGCGTACAAGGCAGCACAGCCCTGGAGAGTGCGGCACTTCCCCCTGCCACACGACACCACCCTGGAGAGTGTGGCGCGTTATGCTACAGCACAACAGGGCAGTCCTGCACTCACAGCCTTTTCATTGTCAAGCACGTCCCCCTCCCACCCCTGCCCACTGGAGGAGTGGAAAGCCATTCTCCAGCTCGCTGGCAAACACGTGGTGGCAATGTGGGGGAGGTCAATACAGCTGTTGTCACCATTAACTGGGCACAAAGAAGCCCCACATCTGTGTTCTGTCTTTTCCCTGCTGCACCCCTGAAGCCATTATATGTGCATGGAGCTGGAAAAGACATCCAGCCACCCCATTGGCACAGCCGTGAGGCACAGCACCAGGACTCCTCGCTGCCCCGACAGAACCTGAGCTCTCTCTGCGAGGTGTCGCTGGGAGCTGGGGCACAGGGCAAGCGAAGCAGCGGGCTCTTTGGGGAATGTGATGAGCCTGAGAGAAGCGAGACCTGCACAGGACTTTCACCCCGAGGACAAGGTAGGAGGTGTGGCATTGTGCCGCACATCCCCAGGCGCTGGGAGCAAGCAACATCAAGGAGGGGGAAGAGCTCCCACTGTCTGGAAACGCTGCCTCATCAAACCCTAGGGGTTTACTGCATTCAGGGCCATTTTAGATTGGCCGCTCTCTGTGGCAGGGACCATCTTTTTGTCCTGTTTTCACACAGCTCCTGGCACTATGGGTGCCTGGGCCAGGACTGGGGCTCCTGGGTGCTACAGCAGTACAAGCAGTGAATTTAAATAACAGTGGAGTGCAGGGGCTGTCTCCTCACCGGGTCTCCTGGGCCGCAGACCAGACCCCCACAAGAAGTGGTGGAAGTCCCATCACTTGGGATTCCTGGGAATATTCCCTGCGGTAGGAAGGAATGAGTTGGCGAGGTCTTTCCCATCCCTATTAGCTTGCTCTAGCAAAGGCTATTTGAGAGTTGGTCTAAACCATGTTTCTGATTCCCTGGTAACGCCTACTGATGGGAAGCTGGTGCCCCTAAGTAAAAGAACTGTATCAAAGCTAGGTATTTCATTATTCACCCAGCTTGTGTCCTGCCTGAAGAGAGTTTGGAGTGATTCTGCATCAAGCCAGGAGTGTCACAAGGTCCCTGTGCTCCCAGGAACCAGTGTGGGACAAGATCCCTTCCTCTGTGTGCCTGGACAGACTCAACAGCCAGGGACGGGCATTAGGAAGCTCTGTGACTTTAAGGGTTTCTCTTTTTCACCGTAATTACAGGACCCCACAGCTAGTTGCCCTTCCCGGGAAAGACATCTCTGACTGCCTACAGGTCTGACTCCGAGTGGGGGCCTGGTGAAGAGGCGATAAGAATCAGTTCAATAACGAGGGCCTGTGCGTGCACCTGGTCTCTCCAGCCGCGCTCGCCTTGGCCTGCTCCTGGCTGCTGGTTTGCAGTGGCTTTTATTAAATGAAGCTCAGCTCGGCCCCCATCACTGCGATAAGATCCCCTAGTGAGACGAAAAGGAGGACATCACAATTAACGCAGCGAGCGCGTGGGGGAGGAGGGAGCGTGAGTCCATCTGTATTCAGGGGCTCGTTTAATAGTTTAAATTAAAGTCAACACAAGCTATAAAAAAAAAAATTACCAGATTATAAAAGGCAAAAGATGCAAATAGCAGATATCCGCGCGGCTGAGCAAGGTCTCTGAAATCTCCAAGGGCCTGCACGGTGCAACAGAGGGAGAAATGGAGGAGGAGGTGAAACCGAGGGGAACAAACACACAGGGAGAAAAGCTTGCCTCTGTGAAAGGGCCTCTGCTTTGCTGTTTTCCATGACAATCCCCGGAACAGCTCCCGCTCCCTGGCTGTACCCAGCCAGGCAACCAGGCCAACCCAGTCCTGCAATCACACACACACAAGGGACAGCCACGGAGTCTCTTGCAGCTGATCCTGCCCGGCGTGGTAAAGCTGTTGCTGCCCCCAGAAATCTCCTGAGCTCTCCCCCGACTGACGCTGAGCCGCGATTCCTTCCCACCAGCCATCCAGCACCGTCACGCGGAAGAGAAAAAAAACCCACATCACTGTAGCAATAAAGCACTACATGGAGTTTTTAATAGTGGCAACCCCCATGAAATCAGCCTCTGCTATGGCTAACAAGGGATTTGTTAGGCAGTTAGCTACCGAGCTTCACCTCAGGTCATCATCTGCTGGTAGTGACCAGCGACCGGGGAATTAGCAATAAGTGCAGCATTTACTGGGAAATGAGCCTGTATCTTGTTTAAATCTTTATTTTCTAATGCTCCTCTCCTACTGACGCAGGCAGTTCTATATTAACATTAGGTGAACCGTGGCTTGTTCTGGACTCTGCTCTCAGTGCCACTCTTCATCCTGGCACAGCCCCGTCCTGCTGGAGAAGTCCCAGTAAATGTGACAACCAGCCAAGCGGGCAAAGACCCCTGTGACCCCAGGCAGCGGTAAAAGCCTGCATATTCCCACAGCACATTCCTGACCACAGTCGCCTGAGGCCAGAGGCTCTGCTACGCTTGCAGACCCGTGGCTCGGCCAGGCCATCCCAGGCAGGCCCTGCTCAGCCCCACGTTCTACGCGAGGTGGTTACAAATAATGCAGATGGGGGTTCCTGCACTCAAAGTCCTTGTAAGCAGCAAAGTGTCTCTGTTCTATGCCAATGGCCTTCCGGAGCTGCGAACCATCCCAGCCAGCAGCACCCAAGATCGCTGAGGGGCTGGCCATGGGCTAGGGAAGCCCCTCTCCTCCAGTGTGATGGTGCAAAAGCTTTGTAGACACAGAGCCAGCCTGGCTCACTCCAAGCCAAGAGCTGTTGCCATCGACTGGCTGTCCGGTGGGAGGGTTTGGGTCCTAATGGTTCATTGCTTTCCTGGCAGCAATCTCAGGACAGAGGCCAAACCTCCTCTACCAGAAGGGGGAGAGGGCTTTAGAGGGGTAGGGAGCCAGACGCTCCCACTGTCCATGCTGTGACTGCTCTGTGTATGGAAGAGCTCAGCCCCCAGCCAGACGGCTGGTTCTCCACCAGCAGCAAACTCCTGTCAGTAACAAACCCTGTGGGCAGTTTCTGTGGTGTGGGCTTCAGCTGGCTGTTTAAGCAAATTTGTGCAATTCCACTTGATACGTTTTGGATTATTCCAGAGTGAGGAAAAGCTGGTTTATGTTCACTGCCTGCGTTCAGAAGCAGTTTCTTTTGGGGAGCGGGGAAAGAGCCTGCAAAGGTGTTCCAGGTGAGGGAATATTCTCTATGCGTTCTCTCTGACACTCACAGCCACACAGCTAAAACCGAGAGTGACAGAGAGTGAGGCACCTGCCACTTATCAGGAAATCAGTCTGGAAAACAAGCAGCGATTTCTTCGGAGCAACACGCGGCAGGCAGCTGATGGTTACCGAGACAGCCGGCCAGCCAGCCAGACCGAGAGATTACAAACCAGGCTCTGCAGCCAGATCGCAAATGGAGTCCGCGTTCACAGATCAATTGCCAGGATCCTCATTAACAGGCAAATGACAACAACCCTTGCGCTTATCCGGGATCTCCCAAAACTTTTCAAACATGGAGTGAATAACCCTTAAAAACTGTCCCCTGTGGGGCAGGTATGTATTATTAGTTCCATTGTGCAGAAGGGAAAGCTGAGGCCTAAAGAAGCTGAGCTACTCGCCCAAGGCCATCTGGTAAAATGAATGATAAAGCTGGAGCTATAACCCGCCCCCTTGCTCTCATCACTAGAGCAAGATCCCCCTCAGTTCTCCACCCCAGACTGACAGGAGGCAGATGATGGCCAGCTCCTCTCAGAGCTAAGAGCATTCATAGAAGCAAATGCATCCGTGCTGGCGTGCAGGGAGATTGCCCTGCCACGTGTCCATGCTTGTGCGGGGCCATGAGAGGTTGTGGAGTCAGACCAGTTCCTGGGACAGGTGGTGAAAGTGATTTGGGTGCCCTGATAGAGAGCCCCACTTCAACCACTGACAGTGAGTTACAAGGGAACCAGATCGCATGGCTCTGTGTTCGCCAGAGGAGGAACAATTTTCCAGCCTGGCTGGGGGCCCGACCTCAGGCATCTGGAAGTATCTAGATCCCACTGGACATGCTCAGGGGTTTAACACAGCCATTAGCATAGTCACACCCTGGGGACATTACACCATCTCCTTTGCATGGTCCCATCCATACAAACAGCTCGATCCTTTCTGTCCCCTGGGATTGAGCAGGGCAGGAGGGAGGAGGCTGCAGTGCCAGCTGCCAGAGACCCCAGGGGGGTGGGAGGGGGCAACGGGGGAGGGAGGCTTAGCCCTTCATAAAGAGCATGGCAGGAACCATTCAGCCTCTTTAGCTGCTTGGCATCTGAACAAAATCATTGCCTGTTTGACTTTGTAAATCAAAGGAGACGATACAATAATTATTAATCATATGTTGACTCGTCTCACCAGCGTTTTAATTACTCAGGAGAAAAGTCCATTTGCAGAGGAGCCGATTGGGCTCTCTCTGGTCAATGGGTCACGTGCCACATGGGCGAAGGGGAGGAAGGCACCGGGCGCTTTGTCGGAGGGGTTGGCGAGGGCAGGGCAAGGAGGAGGAAGCGGAGCACTGAGAAGAGCTGATTTCTCAGCATGAAGGGAATTGTTCCCGGGAAGGAGCTGGCTGTGTCTCCCTCGCGAGCGCTTTGAAGTTTTAATTGAGAGGAGCTGAAGCCCGAGGGGACAAGGTGGCCTCCACTGACCCTTCCTCCCCTGCATGTGTCACTGAGATGCAAAGTGACTTGTCCCTGTAATTAAGCCTTGGCATGGCTATTACAGCCAATTATGCACCCGTTAATCACCCAGAGAAAGGAAACATCAAACCAGACCACGACGCTTCCCGCCAGATTGCCCTTCCCTGGGGTGAAGGGGCGCTCAGCTAGAGCACCCTTGGGTGCCTGGGATTCCAACACCTCTGTTCTGCGAGACCCAGGCAGAGACACCTGCCGGCACTTCCCACCAGGGCCTCATCTCACTGCTGCTGTTGAAAGCGAGGGAGGAGGTCCCGTGAAACTGCCAGTCCACATCTAACCCAGGGCGGTGATGAGTTAAAGTTATCAGCATCTGCAGCTGCCGCCTGCTAGTGGCCTCTTGAAAACATGGTTGTTCGGCTCAGTCTACTCGGAACAGACAACTGTCCCCATGAGAACACACCATCCCCACTGGCTCTTGCTGGCCCTCTTGTTTCAGCAGAGAGGCCTGGGACTGAAGGGGCGTGAGAGGCTGACCTCCCATCGCAGCCTAGAGGAAGGCACCATTTGCAGAGAGCAGGGATGGGAAAAGCCACGGCTGCCATGACCGCAATACCATATTGAACAATAAAGAAAAAGGAAGCCTGGTTTTCACAAACCCCTGCCTGATTTCTCCCAGACGACAGTGTTCCTCCTGAAATTTGGCATGCCGCAGCTCAGACCTGAGCAGAGCTCTCCTGGGCAGTCTGGTAAAAATCACAGTGCTCTAAAGTGACGGTGTTTGAAAAATGCACTTAAAAATAAAAAATTGCCAGCACTTCCCAGATTCATCACTCTCTTCCTGGCCAGGCTCAGAAACTCCAGGTTTGTTTCCCCTTGCTGAGGAGGAGACCGGCTGTATTTTGGGGAGAGGTGGGAGGAGCATAAAAAGTAACCAAGTAGTTCAAACTGTGTAAAGCTCAATTCATACAGAGTAAATACGGATTGATCTAAGCTGTCCTTCCGAGCCAGTCTGCTGGGCTGAGACAGGACAGGAGAGCCGTTGGAGATGCAGCTAGGCAGGAGTCCTGGCAGGGTGAGAAGAGGGGCCCAGGGAAGTAGGAGGGCACGTGGCAGTGAGGAGCTGCGCTTCTGCGTCTCAGATGGGAGGGACCTGGGGAAGTAGGAAGAGGAGCACATGGAGGGGCTAGAAGCTTTGCTGTGA
Organism: Mesoclemmys tuberculata; assembly: GCA_007922155.1. NCBI lineage: Eukaryota > Metazoa > Chordata > Testudines > Chelidae > Mesoclemmys > Mesoclemmys tuberculata. The sequence continues at coordinate 13,638,101 of ML675630.1, forward strand.
CATTCCTAGAGGTTGAGGAGCAGGGGCTGCACTCCAGCTCTTCTAACATTAGCATTTGATGAACAGGACTGCAGTGTTCCCCAGCAGGCCAATATCATATGCACCACGCTGCCAAGGCCCCTCCTGGCGTCCCATGGAGCTCCTGCCTTGTAATTAAGCAGAACCTGATAGGTGATGCTAGTTTTGGTTTATCCTTCCCGAGTCCCCAGCTGACAGCACCTCTTTAGGGCTAGTGCTCTGTGCTCTTGTAGTGCCATAGGAACCCACAGCCAGAGCACATCTGTAGCCCACCCGGTGGCCATGCCTAGGGAAACCCACCAGCAGCTTGGCGCGCCTAGGGGGGCTGCAGCTGGCAACAGTCTTAGGGCACAGCGCTGTTGTGAGGAAAGTGAGGCAGTGAGCAGACTGGAGAGTGTGGTCCGGGGGGATGAAGAATGAGATGGTCAATCCCGTGATGGAGGAAGCCACAGTCAGTAATTGTGTCTCTCGACAGGAGGAGTCTGTGACAGATTAGTCGGGCTGTGAGTTGTATTTCACACAGGACAGGATTAAATCTGGGCAGGAATGATCAGAATTAGAGAAGCCCTGTGTCTCCCACACCGGCTGCGGTGCCTTCAGGGCGGCACTTCACCCAAGGCATTCAGGCCTGGACCATGGGTGGTCAGCCTTGAGGACAGAGCAGGGGCTTTAGTCAGTCAGTTCAGTTTTGAAAGATGAGCCTAAGCTCAAGACGCCTTTGCCAAAAACAGTAAAATCCCAATCATAGAATCATAGACAATTAGGGATGGAAGGGACCTCAGGAGGTATCTAGTCCAACCCCCTGCTCAAAGCAGGACAACCCCAACTAAATCATCCCAGCCAGGGCTTTGCCAAACTGCACTTAAAAAACCTCTAAGGATGGAGATTCCACCACCTCCCTAGGTAACCCATTCCAGTGCTTCACCACCCTCCTAGTGAAAAACTTTTTCCTAATGTCCAACCTAGACCTCCCCTGCTGCAACTTGAGATCATTGCTCCTAGTTCTGTCATCTACTACCACTGAGAACAGCCTAGCTCCATCCTCCCTGGAACCCCCTTTCAGATAGTTGAAGGCTGCTATCAAATCCCCCCCACTCTTCTTTTTTGTAGACTAAATAAGTCCAGTTCCCTCAGCCTCTCATAAGTCATGTGCTCTAGCCCCCTAATCATTTTTGTTGTCCTCTGCTGGACTCTCTCCAACTTGTCCACATCCTTTTTGAAGTGGGGGGCCCAAAATTGGACACAATACTCCAAATGTGGCCTCGCCAATGCCAAATAGAGGAGAATAATCACTTCCCACGATCTGCTGGTAAAGCTTCTAATAATGCAGCCCCATATGCCATTAGCCTTCTTGGCAATAAAAGCACACTGCTGACTCATATCCAGCTTCTTGTCCACTAACCCCGAGGTCCTTTTCTGCAGAACTGCTGCCTAGCTAATTGGCCCCCAGTCTGTAGCTGTGCATGGGATTCTTCCATTCTAAGGGCAGGACTCTGCACTTCTCCTTGTTGACCCTCACCAGATTTCTTTTGGCCCAATCTTCCAATTTGTCTAGGTCACTCGGTATCCTATCCCTACCCTTCGGCATATCTACCGTTCCCCCCAGCTTAACTTAACTCTGCAAACTTGCTGAGGGTGCAATCCACCCCATCCACTAGATCGTTAATGAAGATGGTGAGCAAAACTGGCCCTAGGACCGACCCTGGGGCACTGCGTTTGTTACCAGCTGCTAACTGGACACCAAGCCCTTGATCACTACCCATTGAGCCCGATGATCTCGCCAGATTTCTATCCACCTTATAGTGCATTCAACCAACCCATACTTCTTTAACATGCTGACAAGATACTGTGGGAGACTACCAAAAACTTTGCTAAAGTTAAGATATATTACATCCACCACTTGCCCCACATCCACAGAGCCAGTCATCTCATCATAGAAGGCAATCAGGTTGGTCAGGCATGACTTGCACTTGGTGAATCTATGCTGACAGTTCCTGATCACCTCCCTCTCCTCCAAGTGTCTCAAAATGGATTCCTTGTGGACTGCTCCAAGATTTTTCCAGGGACTGAGTGAGACTGACGGGTCTGTAGTTCCCTGGATTCTCCTTCCCTTTTTTGAAGATGGGCACTATATTTGCCGTTTTTCAATCGTCCACAACCTCCCCAGATCACCGCAAATTTTCAATGATAATGGCCAATGGCTCTGCAATCGCATCCGCCCACCCCTTCAGTACAACAATATTCCCAGACAGTGCTTCTCTATGGCGACCCAACGGCGCCCTCAGCCTGGGAACTCTAATGACTGATGGCAGACACGCGTCCTCACCACAAAGGGCAGACATAACCCACAGCTATCGTCTGCTTTCTCCCCAACCGCTAACAGCTCAGTCATTACACTGAGCTCAGCCAACCAGCTCTCACCTGTGTGCCAGTCTGATCCACCGCTGGGCCAGGCCTTAGGTGTTCTGGCTGGCCTGGGATGCAGAACCGGGCGTCATCAGTCTTCTATAGGCATCTAGCATGGCAAGCCCGCCCAATGGCCCCATACACACTGAGCAGGAGGGAGGACAAGGCGGAGCCCCGTGGAACTCCCTACGAGAATACGGGCCACTCCCAGTGCTGACGGCAGCAGAGGTGGCAATGCTGGCATGGGCACACAACGTTAGCCCATCGCCAGGAGGGGAGGTCTGCCAATGCTCCTGTACCCAGCCCTGAAACCACACCGCCGGCACTCAAGGGGCCCAAAAGCATCAGGCTGGTCTGAGAGCTGTTGTGCAATAACCTGTTGTATCCCCTGAACCAAAACGCCACACTGCCGACGGGGCGCTAGCTAGCCAGATCATCAGTGCCGCAAGTGTCCTTCTCTGAAACAAAGGCCACCTGGCAGCTCCTCTGAGGCCACTGCCACGCTAGCGAGCTGATGGCGGCGCAGCTGCACCGATGCAGCTCTCTAGCGCAGACGCACTAAACCGCTGAGAGAGCTCTCTCCCGTCGCCTTAATTAATCCACCCCCACGAGCAGCGGTAGCTATGCTGGTGGGAGAAGCTCTCGCTGTCCACACCGGTGCTTAGGTCGATGTAACTTACACCCCTAAGCGACATACGTCATAACGATGGAAGTGGCAGTGTAGCCACGGGCTGAGATGCCAGCAGTGGCATACCGTGGGGGGGCCATGTCCCCGAGCACCAGCATGGGGAGAGACACCAGCCAGGCCCTCCTCCTAAGAGCCACCCTGTCTCAGGCAGCCAGGGTGTCCTCCCGGCTCCTCAAGCCCAAAGAGGGTGCTGCGGGGACCAGAGCCTGTCATGCCCCTCCCTGCCGTTCCCACAGCAGGGGGAGAGCGGGAAACAGGCTCGCAGACCCTCCCCCCAATGAGGCGCTGCCGCTAACGGGGGGAGTGGTGGAGAGTGGGACAGGGGCCTGCAGACACCCCTCCAAGGTGTGGGAGAGTGGGGGAGAATGGCCGCAGACATTGTCATCGCATGTCATCCCATGGTACACCAGCATTCTGGCCTCCCTATGCAGAGGTGTCGAAAACCCCCATAGCAACAGACCTAGCACTCTTCTGCTGACCCTCACCAGCCAGGATGGACCTGGATCCAAAGCACAGGACGGAGGGAGAAAGATGCTCATTTGGGGTAACATTCACTGGTCAATGAGAAATCATTATGAGGGCACGTCTCCAAAGGATATTTTTAAGTGGCAAATAGGAAACACACACTGTTCATCCAAAGCAACAAATGGGTTTAGCTGCCCAGGAGCTGGGGATCTGGGATGCTAGGAAGCCACTGTTGCTGCAACCCAGACAGTGTAAAGATACAGCTGATCAAAAATTTGCCAACAAAACTTTTTTCCAATCAAATAATGCAATTTTTTCAAAACCAAAATGTTTTGCAAAAACCTACTGAGAGACTAGCCTGGCACACTCACTGAGGTGGTAAGAGATCCACCTTCATGCCCCAGCTCTGCCTCATTTGGTGTAGGAATTTGTACTGGAATCTCCCACATTGCTAGAGAGCCCATCTCAGTCCCACTCCGTAGTTAATTATTTATACAAAGTGAAACAGTTTTGACAGGCAAAAGAGAGAGAGATTGAGAAAGCAGTCATGAACACCACAGGTGCAGGCCTGGGAGACAAGACGGGTACTGGAGTTGTCAGTGTGACCAAGGGCGGTGAAAGAGAGATTAAGAGCAAAGATAAAGAATTTCACTGTGAAGAGAACGAGTGCGAATTGGTGGTAAGACACTTGAGAGAAGCAAATAGAGACTGCAAGAGAGGGTAGAGGCTGGAATCGAGAGGGAAGGTTGGATGTTATAAGCATGGAGGTGGTGGCTCAAGCAAGGGGAGCAGCAGAGGTCATTCAAAGAGGCAAGAAGAGGAGGGAATCAAAGACAATTGGCAGAGGAGCTGAAGGAAGAATGTGGAGATGCTGAATGAGCAGTCAGCACAGCAGGAGAAGAAGCAGAAGCCAAAAGAGGAGCAAATGCAAAGACAGAGAAAGTGCTAAGCTGTGTCTCAGGCAACAGAGGGATCCAGGAGAATAAGAAAATTAAACTACAAATCAGGACAAATACTCACCTAGTGTAAATGGGCAAAGTTCCACTGTGGTCAATGCAGATATAATGATTTACACCCATTGGGCATCTGGCCCCAGAAGATTAACCAAAACGATTCATTAGAGAGCTGGTGGGGTGGATGGAAAGGGCTGAATGTGCAATGTACAGCTTGGCGAAGGAACAGCCCAAGGGCTAGCTGTGACAACAGTCAATGAATGCTTGAAGCGTGTGACTAGGAGAGGAAGGAGTTCTGTAGGCCCTTACAAAGGGTAATGGAATGAAAACGAACAAAGAAAAATTTACTCAATGTCAGAAACAGTATCCGAGGTAGGACTTTATTGTGTTAAAACGTGGAATTGTTTCCCAAAGAAGTGGCAAAAGCCTTGTTGCCCGAGTAATTTAAACCTAGGCTGGACAAAGCATTGGAGACAGTATTGTGAGGAACAGGCCGGCGCTGGTGTAAAGGAAAGGAAATGCTGTGTTTGCAGGGTACTCATCACTGCAGTTTCTACGTGCTAAAATCAGTATATCTGATAATATTCTATATAAAATATCATCATCATTAAGAAGCCACAGTTCTGATTCACTCCTTCTCAAACAAACAGAGCAGAGAGAGAAAGACGCCAGCAACGGATCAGTGGCAATGATTACAGGCTTGGAAAGATTTCTCTATAAGAAGGAATTGAAAAGATTTAGGCCATTTCGCTGAGGGAGAAGAAGAAAAAAGAGGGGCACGGAAACAATCAACACTTTTGAGGCAGCCACTCCAGCGTCCCAATTCTGCACGTTTCATTTACCTTGGAAGTTGTGTTGCTTCACTGTGACCAGCCACATCAGTCTCGTGGGATTGTTTCTGTTCCCTGACTGGATAGCACAATTCCAACAGCCGGGCTGCGAGTGACATTTCAAATTCATCCTTCACAAATGTTTGCCTTTAAACTTCACAGCCACCGTGAGAGAGCTCAGTGCAGGCACCAACCCGAGCACAGCCAATGCAATCGCAGCCAGCACAGTTGCTGATCTGGGGGAATTGTCTGGTGGTAGCTGTCCAGTTCTAAACAGAACAGCCCTTCCTTGCCTGCATACAGCCCGATTCTATTCCCCCATCTCATTCCGAAGAGCACCTGAGTCCACATCTACCGAGTCAAGGAAAGGAGGAAGGTGCCAGTCAGTGTGAGGGAGCGCTCGATGTACCCAGCAGTGACCCTGAAATTACAGAGCTGTGGCTAAAACAATCCTGTGACTCTGGCTTTGACACTGCCCAGCATGATGACAACAGGCTGGGGCTGGGGGGGGCACTTGGTGACGCAGCCGCTGGGGAGAGGAGCAGATGGGCTGCAAATCACAGCTGAGAAGGCGCCATCTGCAGAAGGCAAACGGCAACTGGGCAAACCAACTGGTATTGGCTGGTATTTCACTCCCATGCTGGGTCCATCATAAACACGTGTGCTGGTGGGGCTGCTACCCACGCGTGGGGGGCGAAGCTGAACATGGGGAGCTGTGTGCACGTGCGCGTGTGCAGGGTGTGTACTTGTACGCAAGGGGGGAGAGTAGGCGTGCATGTGTTTGGAGGGCAGTCGGTGTGTTTGAATAGAGGGATGTCGGCACGGCTGCTGGCTTGCGGGTGTATGTGACGGCAGCAGGGTATGCTCTTCCCAATGGTGGGTACCAACAGGTGGCTCGTGGTGACAGCACTTTCAGGCAGGCCATAGCCAGTCCGAGGGCACAGCCGGCTGTGCTCTCTGTATACAGTTATCTTTTAACAATTCCAGTTTTCTGCCCGACACATCCCTCTTGCTCTATTTAGCACTGACTGGGGTAACATCTTGAGGCTGATGAGAACCTGGGGTGTAACCCCAGCCTCCGAGGCTGCGCTTGACAACAACCAAAGGAGACTCCAATGGTCCAGCATGCTCAGCCTCGTACAGCCAAGGGGGGCCTGAGAACACCTCACCGCAGTGCACCCACCCGCACCGAGGAGACAGCCAGAGCAAAGACACTGTGCTACAGACAGGCAGGTCAGGCTAACTCTGCCAAGCCCAGCAGCCGGCTGAAGAGGCCTGTGTATTCAACAGGAAATAGGCATTGCCATCTCCCTTCTGTTTACATTAAAGCTGCCCAGATGGGCCACAGGCAACATGCACTGCGGGTTCCCAGCGACCCGTCTCTTCAGTGTATTGATAGCCTCATACTCACCCCATGCGGCGGGTAGGTCAGCCAGCCCCAGTCCCCTGGGATCAGCGCCGTGTCCAGCAAGTTCACTGGAAAACACAGGAGGAAAAATTGCATTGAAAAACTGCTCACCTTTCGCAAACAGCCTGAAAAGCACCACACCCACCTACACCGTGAGGCTGTGCGCTCCCAACCCCTGCACCGCACCCACCTGTACCGTGAGGCTGTGTGCTCCAATACCCACCTACACGCCTAGATCCATGAATCCCAAGGCCAGAAGAGACCACTGTCATCACCTAGCCCGACGTCCAGTCTAACACAGGCCAGGGAACTTTCCCAGAATAATTTCTAGAGCAGATCTTTTAGAACAACATCCAATCACCATTTCAAAATTGTCAGAGATGAAGAATCCTCCACAACCCTTGGTAAATTGATCCCCAGGTTAATTACCCTCTCTGTCAAAAACATACGTGTTATTTCCAGCCTCAGTTTTCCAGCTTCAACTTCCAGCCATTAGATCGTGCTAGACCAAGGAGCCCATTATGAAATATTTATCCCCCCTGTGGACACTTACAGCCTAGGATCAAGTCACCCCTTCACCTTGTCTTTGTTAAGCTAAGTAGAGTGAGCTCCTTGAGTTTATCACTATAAGGCAGGTTTTCTAATCCTTTAATCATTCCCGTGGCTCTTTGCTGAACCCTCTCGAATATATCGACATCCTCCTTGAGTTGTGGGCACCAGAACTGGACAATGTTCCAGCAGCAGTCGCCCCAGTGCCAAATACTGAGGTAAAAGAACTTCTCTGCCCCCACTCGAGATTCCCCCGCTCATGCATTCAAGGATCCACAGCATTGCACCGGGAGCTCATGTTCAGCTGATTAGCCACCACAACCCCCAAACCTTTCGCAGTCACTGCTCCCTAGCAGAGAGTCACCCACCCTGGGAGGATGGCCTGCGTTCTTTGTTCCAGATGTGTACATTTACAGTCAGCCGCATTACCACGGTAGACATCACAACTAGCTCCACCAATACTATGGACAGACCCCATCAGACCCCGTCCAAACCCGGCAGGCAGGAGGCCCTCAGCTGCTATTGTCGCAAGAGCTGAGCACTTAGCGAGGTGCGAGTTCTGCTCGCCGAGGTTGTGGTTGAGACGGCTGCTGCCTGCATCACTAGGGCAAACCAAGCCGGTATAAAGCGGTGGGATGCAGGCAGAGGGGACAAATGCCCCTGAGCCGCTCTCCCAGCTTCTCTCCTCTTGCCTCCTACGGGCAGGGCCAGGGCAGAGCTGGGAGCGATGAATGGTGACTGCAGAGGTGCAGCCAGTGCAGCAGACGGTTGGGGAGCTGTGCGTGTGTGAGAAGAGCGCGCGGGGGCCCAATTCCTGTTTGCTCTGCTCTGAGCCGCGTGCTGCACCTGACTACACCCTGCGTTTTGAGGTGCTGGGCTCTGCGGCTGTGACTCTCCTCACACAGCGGAGCTGCCTCAGGGCAACAGGTCGATTTGCAGAGGCCTGTCTCACTTGGGGGTCACGGAGAGTTCCCAGGGCATGTCCCATGCTGGGCAGGAGAGGGACAAGGCTCTAGCTCCCATGATGCCTGCTAACATGGGGCTATATGCTCAGCCACGCTCTGCAAACTGCTGCAGATCAGGGTCCTCTGTACAAGGAAACAGGCACTGCTCAGCACAGTGGACACTCCGTGGGTCAGCCCCTCCTGAGGAAATGGGGGGAGGGAGGAAGAGGACAGAGAACAGGAGGTGCAATGACAGAAGGAGAAGGATTTGTCTCTGTCTCCTGGACCTTCCCCGCCCCGGTGCAGCACTCACTGAGCTAGGCGGGCAGTTTCTCATTGAGATGATTGTCTTCTGGAGGCTCAGCTGAGCCCTTTCAACTCGCTCCATGCATGGCATAAGCTGGGTTTGAAGTCTGCACACACCAAATGCTGCCCCGCTGTCCAGCCTCCCATGCATCTCTGCTAGCACCACATGGGAGACGAGTTCCCAGGCACAGACAGCGTGAGGGATGCTGGCAACGTCACCCCTTCAAAAGCCTCCCTACCACTGGGAGCTTAACAAAGAAACCCAGCAAATCAATCCAGGGAGAGGAAAGCCGCTTAGGTCAGGAGAGAGCCAAGGATGCCTTTAAACACTCTCAAGAACGTTCTATTTAAACCAGTTCAATGTCTTCAGGGGAGACCAGTGAGGAAGGCAGCGCGGAAGAGAGGCAGGGAGGGTGAGCTGCCTGCTGGCTGCAATCCGATACGCCAGGCTCCCATTTGCCCCACGCTGATGTGCCCGGCACCTCAGAAACGGCTCCGGAGCTGTGGGAAGCACAGTGCTGCTCCAGAAACACTCTGTGCCTAGTATGTTTCCCCGGACGTGCCAGTCAATAAAGCTTGTAAGGTAAGCAGGAGACTGGATTCCCGGAGACGCTCAGCAAGCTCTGTCTTGTATCAGGAGCGGATCAAGCTGACCTTCCTCTGCTCCTATCGACCAGCAATCGATCCTCCCACCCTGCTCTCTCCAGCCATCACCTCCTTTGCTACTGCTTGATTTTTGGCTTGGATGATCTCTTAATACTCCGGCACGCAGCCACCTCCCCATGGCCTGTAATGCACCTCGCACTTTGCCAGGACCGGGGCCTCAGACCCCGGCATGGCCCAGCAACGCACCCCTACAGCCTCCCCTTTCCTCCCCACCCTGCCAGCTCTACAGCCCTTTCACAGCGGACACGAGTGCACCTGCAAGCCCCAACCACATGCAGCAAGCACATGGGTGAAATGCTGCTTGCTCTGGCGAGGTGGAAGATGGAAGGAAAGATGCGCAGAAGAGCCGGCCAGACACTGACCTCCCCCTCAGATGGAGGTGTCTGCTGCTCTTTGCTCATTGGGATGGGGTTCGGATTCTGGGTGTTAATGGAGTCAGCACGACCCCACAGCATACAGTGCAGGGTGCGTGCTCCAGCATGGCCACCTCAATTGCATGGCTTTGCAGAGGCAGCTCAAAATATCAGCTGGCAACCGCAGGCACAAAACAGAGACCCTGAGCCACGGACAATGTCATCCCACTGCTGCGTGGTGTGCACCCAGACTGTTCTCGCCTCTTTGCCGATTAGCTACTGGCTCCAGTCCCCTGCGGAGGTCACAAGGCTCTGCCAGACTCAGGCACCTTTGCACCAATATCATAATGTCCATACTGGGGGTTGCACCCATTTAACTATTTCAGTAGAAAATCACAGCCCTGAATGAAATAATTCAGTGGGTGCAAAAGTGGATGGAGCCCAGATCTGTGAAGCATCTAGCACGACCAGGCCTGATTCCAGCTGGGGATGCTAGGAACTAGAATACAAATAATAAATACCACCACTGACACCACCTCTGCTGGGCTCCCTCCAGGCCAGGAAGAATACTGCAGCAAGCAAGGATTTCTCCTCAATAAGGGCCCAGCTCGCGCAACACCAGCCCATGCAGCCAGAGGAACAGGACCATTTTCACTTACTATTACAGATCAGGGAAGAAGTGGGAGAGCCAATCAGCAGGGAAGCGAGTTGGCTGCAAAAGGCCCGGGCGTCACGCTCCTGCCAGAGCGGATTAGGAGCTTTGGAGGCATTTATTAATGTTAGCAGAACAGTTGGAAAGAATTTCCAGGGCTTCTAATGTGACTTCATTGGCTCTGCAGGAGGACAAGGCCCTGCGCTCCCCGGCGAGGTGCAGCTCAGACTGCTAAAGAGCCGCCTTGCCCTCAGCACACAGTAATTGCCTCGGAGATCTCAAATCCATTTTTATTTGTTGCTATTAATCTGAAGATGTTCTGCCTATTTTCCCTGGGCAATTCACCCTGCCAGGGGCTTGACCCAGGAGATTTCCTGCTGGGAACGCTGGAGCACGCTGCCTGTGCCCTCGGCGACCCGTAGGTCACCCCACTCGCCAGTCAGGTAGCAGAGAGGTTGATGCTATCGTAGGCCCGGCTGCGATCCTCCCTGTGGAAATTGGATGCTGTGTTTAAAAGCAGCTCCTAGGCCAGCAAAGACAGTCTGCAGTCTCACTGCGAATGACCTGGAAGGCTTTGAAGCCTGCTAAGATCTAGGGTTAAGATTCCATGTACTCCTGGCAGTCAGGCTGCCAACTTTGTAATATTTAAAAACCTGCCCTGCCCCACCACTTTCCCCCACAAGGTCCCAACCCTGCCCCGCCTCTTCCCCCTAGGCCCTGCCCTGCCCCAGCCTTGCCCCAAGGCCACACCCCTACCCTGCCTCTTCCCCCAAGAGCCACCTCCATTCACTCCTCTTTCCCTTCCCCCCGCCTGGGTCAGGAGGGATTTGCCTGCAGAGCTGGGGCTGGGAGCTGCACCCACCCGACGCAGGTAGAAGGTGGCCCCACCTAAGTAGGGGCTGGCACGGGGGATGACCTAAAACCTTCTCACCTCCCCCTTTGGGTGTCCGGTCCCTTTTCTACTGGACTTTCCTGGCCGCCCTCCAGCAGCCACTGATAGCCTGGCTCCCGCAGTGCAGCAGGGAGCTGCACTCCTCCCACTGCAGTGGGCCTTGGGGAGTGGGAGGAAATGAATCGGTTACGTTCGGTTCTCTCTAGGAGCCACCCGCAGCTGCTTACCGAGGGCTCCACGGGCAGGGAGAGGTAATAATTATGTACTTGCCTTTGCGTCATTGTAAAATAAAAAGCTATTGGACGTGGGTGTGTAGTTCCCATCTAGCCCGAAAGATGCAGTCTCCAGCCTGTGTCCTCACGTATGAAGCAGTGTATGGTGTAAGGACGAGGCTCCCAAAACCTTAGACATAGGGCAGGGCACAACGCCACTGGCACCTCCCAGCCCAGTCTGCACAAATCTGACTGGTTTTACTCATCGTTATAGAAGTGATTATGTTTTGCACTTAACCTGTGGCTTGTAAGAGTGGGTGAACAGCCTTATCCCTACTTTACAGATGGGGAAACAGACATGGGGCGCTAAGTGACTTTCCCAAAGTGACACAGTGAGGCACTGGCTTGGAGAGGGACAGAGGCCGGCTCCACTGATTTGGATTCCTCTGCTCTAACCACTAGACATGCCGCCTACGGGTAAGCATGTCAGAAAGTTGGATTAATCCCCAGTTGAAACAGAGACTAAACAGCCAAGTGAAGAGTTAAGGGAAGTTTCTCATCGTGGCGAGTGGTGACTTAGCCACACAGCAGCCATTGGCATTAAGGAGAGGCACATCATTAAAACCCTACAAGAAGCACAGAAAACGTCTCCCACCTAGCCTAGTTCCTGAGTCCCCAGAGGGAAAAAGAGCATAGGACAGGCTGAGATGAGCCTGCCCTTGTGCAGGAACCCTCTGCACCATGCAGCACAATGCAGCGGAGCTGGACTGGACCCTCAGCTAGCAGAGCCAATGCAGAAATAGAGAATTCAGCCCTGCCCCACAGCAGAAGGCCATGCCAGATGCCTCATCAGGGGTCCCTTTCACCTCACATGTTTCTAGGCATATCCGAGAGCAGCAGGGGACCAAGAGGAGCTGCAAGATCCCTCACTAATTGTTAACCTGCTGCAGTCCTCAGACCAATGACGAAATCTTCTCTTTAGCAGGCTGTAGCCTCAGCAGCGCACACATGGAAAGGAAGGGTCAGTGGGAGCAGCCCTGCCCCCCTGGGCTTCAATTCTTCACCATGAGAACTTCAAAGGCCTCCCAAGATTCACAGCAAGGCTCCATCCCACGAACGACACCTCTTGCATTGATAATTAAACTCCTAGCCCTGTTTTCTCCACACGCCTCTTCTCTGCCTCTCAGTTACTAGCCCACTCGAGCAGCAGAGCGGTGGAATTGAGCTCCCCGCTCCTGGTGCTTTCGCCAAACAGGGGTGCCTAACTCCCTCACACTCTGGCTTCTCCCTGCTACTGGATCCAGTACAACACACTAAATAAACCAGAGGGTTTTAACTGCAGCCGAAAGCAAGCGTCAGGGTCACGATGGACTCTCCATCACCAGCCTTTTTTAAGTTAAGACTGGGGTTTTTTCTAAAGTATCTGTCTTTGTTCAAACAGGAATTATTGTGGGGAAGTTCCAGAGGGTCAGACGGAACATCACAATGGTCCCTTCTGGCCTTGGAGCCTATGAATCTATGGAAAAGGGACAGGGAAGGGGCTTCTCCCAAAGGAGGCAAACCAGCAAGTGGCATGCGTTTCCCATCGACTGCAGCAGTGTTTTCAAGAGACAGGCGTGGCCAGGTATCTGTAGCCAACCATTTAATCAGTGAATCAGCAGAGTGGCCAATCCTGACCCTTCAAACACCAAGAATCAGGCCTCAAAACACTATCAGATTAGCTTTAAAACCATTACATTTTAAACAGTAACAAAATGTTGGGTCTTTTTCTTGGCCTTCTGGCTGGGGGAGGGAGGGGATGCAGAGGGTTACATTTTGAAGCTTTTCTCCACAATGATGAGGCCTAGGAATGTACCTTTTCATGGCGGGAAAGACGAAATTCCCACATAATCCCATGATTCCAGGATTTAAGGGAGAAAAAAATCAAATGCTGAGAAACTCAATAAAATTGTGGGAGTTGGTGTCACTGGAACATGGAGAATTTCCTGTTCAGGAGCAACCCACAAAAGGCTCAGGGTTGTTTGTTATTCATAGCTGTGCAGTGGCTTCTTCGTCTACGCCAGTTCCAGCTTCAGGACTGGTTAGCTAAATCACATGTCTTCTTACGGATCACGAGCTCCAAACCTGGATGCCTGAAGTGAAGCACCTCAAAATTGGCCTGATCCAAAAGGGTGCTGAGTACCCCGGGCCACTGTTGCCTACCAGAGGAGCTGCGGATCCTAGCAACTTTGGAAATCTGGGGCAAGCCCTTAGCAGCCATCGCTCTCCTATTGGGAACCACTGTCTGCAGGGCCAGAGTTTTTATTTTTTAACCAGGAGAATAATGAATGACGAACAACAAATATATTGCCCCCACCAACTACAGGCAGTGCTCTGTCCCCCTCTAGTGGCGGCTGGGCCATATTTAGAGATCCATGAGCCTGCTATCGATAGTGCTAGAGCTGGGCCTTCTAACTCAGGCAGTCGAGTCCCCTCCATTTAGCTCCAGAGGGCCAAGGGTTGATTCCCGCTGCCAGCCATCCAGCCAGGGGCAAGGCATTACAAACACATTCGCTGGCCCATATTTGCAAATCTAGGCACAGGGGCCAGCTGGATGCTGTCAGGAGCATTGCCGGAGCCTGGCGAACAGAACAGGATCGTAACACTGCATAACACACCCACAAAGGGGCCTGAAAAGCGGCATGTGGACCCCGAGAGGGGCTTGACCAGCATATGCACAGATTTCTTGTCCGAATGCTCCCCAACTCTCGGGCAGGGGTGCAAGTTCCTCTCGTGTCCCAGGTCTGTGCCTTCCCCTGCCCAACTAGCTTGTCAGTGTGTCCCTGGCTGGCAAGCGTGAGAGCTGGGAAACTGGAGACAGGCTACGGCTTGTAAGACGTCCGGGCAGGAGGCAGAGGAGGAGGCAGGAAAGCTCAGTGGGCTGGAGGTGAAATAAGCAGCTCCACGGAACCATTCAAGGCCTAGAGGTGAGGGGAAGGAGCAGAAATCCTTGTGAGCCATAGGAGAGGACAGGCATTGTGGGAGCGCTGGACGCTGGGCGAGGGAAGAGCTGGTGAGAGCGCCAAAGGGGCGGAGGGATCACTGCGGCACTTGCCCTGTCAGCGGGGAGCAGACCCGGCAGTACCATTGGGATGTGCAGCACTTTATGCTGGGAGAGCCCAGCTGAGGCTGCGAAGGAGGTTGGGTGTAATGGAGGCAACACAGCCCGGCGCTGTGGGACCATGGCCCCGGGCGAGGCGGCCCCTCAGTCTTTGGGAAGAGAGCTGCGGGTGCCCGTGCAGGCTGCAGAGGGGAGAGTGGAAAGTAGGAGGCGTACACTGGGGACTGGGTCTGGAACTCAGGGAATGAGATTCGGGTCTGGCCAAGCCAGTCAGAGGGAAAGGCTGAGGTTTGGAGCCAGGGAGGGAAGAGGGAGGTGAGAGGCTGAGTCGTGGACAGAGGTTGCATAGAAATGGAGGCTCCAGTGAGGAAGCAGTTAGCAGGATTCCCCCGGGAATCTTCTGATCCGGCTCACTGGATCCAGCGTCCTTGAAAAATGGGAGCAGAGACTGGGCAGATCCGCAGCTGGGCAGCCACGTGGTGTCATGCATAAGCAGCGACTCCGACCCTGCTGCTGACTGTGCTGTGTTCGGGGGATGCTGGCCCACACAGCAGCCATGTGTGTGACATGCCAGAGGACCAGCAGACACACAAAGCAAAAGCGGTGCCCCAGAGCCCAGGACAACACCTGGTGGGAGGACAGTGTAGATGAAAGAGTCCTGGGAACTCTCAGGGGTGGCTCCTTTAAATGATTATCAAAACTCTCGATGAGCAGCATCTGCCACCGAGCTCAGCAGCAGAAAGGAGCGTGGGGAGCACAGAGCAGCGTTGTGCGGTAACAAAAAGAGAGCGCTCCCACTGGGGAGAGCACAGACAGATCCTCCCAGGGACTCTGGCTCCCAAATTGCACTGGGTGCAGGGAGACCATTAGCTTGAAAAATTAGCCTTGTCTCCTTTACTCTCAGCTGCACTGCAATGCAATCACACTTCTCTCCTTAACAGAGCCAAGCCAACTATTGGCTGTGAACGATTCTTTGACAAAATTCAACTCTTTTCCATTTAAAGACTCTCTGCAAAACAGTTACAAATTGTTTGGGGGGTTTTCTGGTAAATTTCTGCTGCAGATATTCCAAGCAAATGCTTAGCTAGTTGGCTGCTCTGCACGCTGCTTAGCTCTGCTTTTTGTCTATTCTCCAGTAATTCTTTCTGCCACTTTGCACTGTGCTCACATAGATGATGTTTTCAAAAGGGGCCACTGACTTGGGTGCCCACCTCAAGACACGAGCCCCCTGAATGTTAGCTGTCACACTAAGCACCCCAGCTCCAGCCAAAGTCAGAGGGAGCTGTGTGTTCTCAGAACATAGGAAAGTCGAGCCTCAAATGGCTCGAGAAAAATCTGAAGCACCCACATGAGAAACCCCTTTGAAATCAGTTACTCTTCCTGGAACAAGAGTCGTGGGAATGACCAGGGGAAGTCGGAAGGTTTGGAGTGCTGGTTTGGCTCAGAAGCACTCATCTGAGCATCACCCGTTTGCATAAACACAAACAATGGGTTTGCAAACACGCTGAGCACAAGTGCAGTATTTATCCACTGAACACTTTGTGAATAATTTCCACCACAACTTGCTCAGTTCTCATTTCTCCAGTGACATGGGGATCCTGACAAAGCTCTGGCTGGGATGATTTAGTTGGGTTGGTCCTGCTTTGAGCAGAGGGCTGGACTAGATGACCTCCTGAGGCCCCTTCCAACCCTAATCTTCTACGATTCTATGATCCTCTAGATAAGGTGTGACCCCTGTAGTCCCTGGTCCATGATGGTGAAGTGGCAGGAAGGAGAACACTCCTCGCACGACCTGCATCATAGGGGATCCTGTTTTACTGGAATAATATTTATATTGATAACAAAGTGCAGTTCGGCTTTACTGTCCAGTGCCACCTGCTGGCAAGCCCGTCAAATCTCATGGCCGTCTCCGGCAAACATGCACTGTGTAACATTAGGTGAGGAGTGCCGCAGTGCCACTCGGGGGTAATTTCACGGGTCGGTACGTGCAGGACTGGGCCCATAACTGGTAAAGTTTCCCATTGCTCACGGGGAATGAAGCATTGATTTCCCTCCAAGCAAGACCCTCTATTTAGTGACAATCCCCACAAACCTCAGCCTCTGCCATTTAGTAAGTATACAATATGCAGCCCATGCACTAAGAACCACATGGGGGATTATCCCTCCTTTTTAAAAACTTTTTCTTCCCCTAGCTCCTTGAGTTGGTGATGGGCAGCATCTCTCCGTAGATATGCTCTGCCTTTCCAGGATTCGGTGATGTCTGTTTCCGAAATGAACAGTTTTGCCTTAAATTCTTTTAACCAAACCGCTTGCTGGTTGATCACGTGCAATACAGAGATGAGGATTTTCAAAGGTGCCTGACTCCCATGGGATTTGGGCTCAGCACTCCTTTGGGCTGCTTTGGAAATCTCAACCTTAGTGCATCAATCCTCTGGGTCTCTGATCAGGTCAGCTCTCAACCAGCATCCCTTTATTCTCTCATTCCTCTCCTTCCTGATGGCAATACTGTTACATTTATCACCTGGCACTGATGCTGCACTGTGCTGTGCCCCTTCCCCCAGGATTTTGAAGCACTGCATTGAATGGCCGAAGTTGTAAGAGAGATGATTGATCTGAGATGCCTCCATTTTTGGATGTCCAATTCTGAGACACCTAGGCCCAGATCCACAAACATATTCAGGCATGTAACTCATTGAAATCAACGGGAGTTACGCGCCTAGATACCTTTGAGGATCTGCGGCCTGGTGCCCAATTTTCAGAGAAGCTCCTCAGGCTCTATTGGCTTTGTTTGGACTTGCTGATCTAGTTGGAGGCAATCAAAATCTATAGCCCCTTGTAAAAGTGTGGCATTTGTGTTTTCAGGGACGTTACTGGGCTGCAATGTAAGTTTCCTATATGTGTGCATGCCTAGTGCTAGTCACCGCTATAGCAGGCATAGGCCCTTCTTCCATTCTGTTTGAGGCAATACAAAGGTTCAGTATTACTGTTACACACAGTCTGCGTGCATCTTATCAGATGTGCACAGCCATTTCTGTAGTCTGAACACTTGCTGTTTCGGGGTCTGGGAGAGAGATGTGTCAGAAAGTGTTTCATCCTTCAGGACTGCAACTGTTAAATGCGTTTCCATTATTCTGTTTTGGGGGTGATGCCCACACAATCCTTCTGTCTGGATTCCCAGGAGAAGGACAATCATGCATGTTTTCAGGCTGCCTCAATATGTCCGTACTATGGACGCATCCAACAGTGGAATTTCTTAGTGCTGTGGCTCTTTTCAGGTGGCATGTGCAATACTTTAAAAAATGATTCGCCATGTCAAGACCAAATTTCCCGTTAGGCTGCTCTCAGTAACTTCCCATGCAGCTCGTGACTCCTACTTTTGTATACACATGGATCTCTCAGCTCTCCCATTACTATTGCATCGAACAGAGACGTAGAAGCCCTGGCCTTTTAAACCTGCTATAAATTCCAAACGTTTCTCCTGTCTATTGTCTACAGATGTGGCCACAGGCCAAATTCAGCACTGATGTAAGGAGATTCCACCTCCAATGATGTTAATGGGAATTTACTCACTGGGGTGAATTTGGTCCTGGATGTTTCATCTAAACCATTTATCTTAGGGAAACAAAAACTGCATTACACTTTTCCAAGTAGCTGAAACTGCATTTCAGCAGATTTTGCTTCAAAAGCCCAGAAGTTCTCTAGCTGCGTAACCCAGTGTGCCCCAGACGGAGGGCAACCGAGCCAAATGGTGTTGTAACTTGGCTCACAGGGAGCATGTTCCTGCACAGCCGAGCGCAGGAGAGTCCCTGAGAACACATCTCCTGGAGGCACAAGCTCACACACTATGTGGATAAGAGAAGAGATTTCCCAGCTGAGGGAGACCCGGTTCCCACAGAAGCAGTGGGGGTATGAGTGGGGACTGAAGCAGGCTCTCTGCCAGAGGAGAGGAGATGGGGAAAGACACTGAAATTCCCCCCCAGAAATATCTGAATTGGTGCCATTGGTGTAAACCTCATTAGTCTGCCCACTGGGAGCTTGCAGGTCTGTTCTTGCAGTCTCCAGAAATCTGTGCAGAGATGGCAGAGCATTCAGTGTGAAGAACCCATGAGCTGATTTTAGCTTTTTCCTCGGTCCTAGAGTCATAAAGTTTAAGGCCAGAAGGGACCACAGATTATCTCATCTGACCTCCTGTACAGCACATGTACCAGCCCCCCCCAGACTAAACCCAACAACCAAAATGAGACTGATGTACAACAGCTCGCAGGAGACTAGACTGTCAGGTGCCGCAGGCAGAGATGAGGCAGGAGTGAGCTGAACCAGCGCCTGAGGCCCCTGCAGTGGCAGGGAATTGATACACCCAGATAATTCTTGCTTGCAACCTACACCCACATGCTGCAGAGGAAGGTGAACCCCCCCCCCCAAGATCACTGCCACTCTGAGCTGGCGGGAAAGTCCTTCCTGACCCCACCTATGGCGAACAGTGAGACCTGGCCCATGCTCAAGGACCAGCCAGCCAAGCACCTGAGAGAGACAATGCTCGGTGCCCCCTGAGGGTAAATCTACACTGCAGTTAGACACCCATGGCTGGCCGTGCCTGCTGACTCGGGCTCGCAGGGCTTGTGCTAAGAAGCTCTTTCATTGTGTGTAGACATTCAAACTTGGGCTGCAGCTCGAGGTCTGGGACCCTCCCACCTCGCAAGATCTTAGGGCCCAGACAGATCCCGAACATCTACCCTTCGGTTACACAGTCCCTTAGCCCAAGTCAGCTGGCACAGGCCAGTCACAAGTTTCTACCTGCAGTCAGAACTGCACACAGTATTCCCCTGAGGTCTCACCAGTGCCTTGTACAATGGCTTTAATACTTCTGTATCTCTGCTGGAAATGCCTCGCCTGATACAGCCTAGGAAAACATTTGACTTTTTTCACAGGCACATCACACTGCTAGCTCATTGTCATCCTGTGATCAACGCACACACCCCACCTCAGACACATGTCTACACTAGAAACATAAGTTGACCTAACATAGATCGACTCACAGCTGCCGCAGTAATTACTGCAGTGGGTCGTGTCCACACTGTCCTCCTTGGGTCGGTGGAGTGCGTCCTCACCAGGAAGGCTTCCACCAACCTAAGAGGGGCTCTGTGGGGAGCTGAGAGCCCAGACTCTTGGCTCCCTGTCGGGAGACCCACAGGCTCCTGGTGGGCTGCCCCCTCCCGCCATCCTCATTCCGTGCTGGGAGCCTGCCCCAAGCTTCGCCCCTCCCGGTTCCCTGCCGGGAGCCAGGAGAAACTGCCTGGAGCTTCTTGCCTCTGAGAAGTGGGGTCCAGCTGTCCTGGATTCTGCCCCCCTTCTCCTGTCTGCTGGGAGCCGGGCAACCTTTTCAATTTCATAGCTCAGGTGTGAAATTGACAAGGCTGCCCCTGCTCCCAGTGGGGAGCTGGTGGAGAAGCACCCCCCACACACCCCCTTGGCAGCGGGAGCCAAGACCAGCTGCTCAGCTCTTAGGAGGGCTTTCTTGTCAATTTCATGGCTCCAGCTGGGTAGGTGAAATTGACAAAAATGACAGCTCCACAGCCCATGTAACAGAAACAGGGTCTACGTTGACAGTGCCTAACCCTAACTAAGCTGAGATAAGCCCTGCACCTCTTGCTGAGGTGATTTTATTATCTTGGCACGGCAGAGGAGTTACATCAGTGGGAGGAGCATTTTAGTCTGCACACCTCCACTGTTTTGTTGACAAAAGCGGACTTCTGTCAAAGTCAAAAGTCTCTAGTGTAAACCGGCCCCCAGTTTCTCTCCTCTACTGGCGCTTCCAACTGATGAATTGTTCACTGAGAAATTCTGATTTTTTTCAAATGTATTTGTTAGTCATAATCATTTGAAGGATACATCTTGTGAACGAGATTCAGTCTATTTGGGATTTGTCAACTATTGGTTACACCTTGATTGATTGATTGATTGATTCCTTTGATTACACTTTCAAGGATTTGCTCTTCATCAGTCACAGTCTGATTGGTCACTCCAGGGTGGCGTTCCACCCCTGCATTGCAATTTTTAGAGCTGGTTGACATTTTTTGAATGGAAAGGATTTTTTCTACTGAAAAAAAAAATTAATTGACTTGTTTACAAAAATTGTCAACAATTTTTAGAATTTTTTTGAAAAAACATTCACGTTAATTTAAAAAGGAATTATGTTGGATGGTTATTGAATTAATTATGAAAACGGTCACATTTTTCATTTAAATATAATGCTTTTGGTAATGAATTTAATTTATCTTCAAGTTTTATTTAAATTTATATTTATCATTTTTATATTTATCAAATCCATTGTCATTAAACAAAAACTGGATTTTCAGTACACAACATGTTTTAATAACTATTTCGATAACAAAATGGGGGGGGAATTTTTGAAAACTAGGTCCATTTTGAATCCTGCAAGATGAAAATAACTCCAAAATTTTTGTAAACATTTGTTTTCATTTTTGAACCAGTTCTATAAAATATTATTAATAGGAGGAAATAAATTAAAGAGCCTTCAAGATGTGCTCAGGCCCCATTCCAACATGAACCTTTTTGCACCCCAATATATTCACACAAGTCCTTGCTTTCCACCAATATTCTTGAAAACAGAAAACAACAAAACAAAAAATCACACATGCAATTGTTCATAAAATATAAATACACTGCAAATTTTGCAAATATTTTACTTAAATATTACTTAACTATTCACAAGTATTTTTTGCACTATTCAGTCACCTCTAATGACTTACATGAAGAAAATCTTTATTTCCCCTATTCCTAAATGCTTGCTAAAACTGACTGTAGCCTCCTCAAAGCTTTTATGTAGTGTTACAGCCAGAAAAGCCATTTCCCTTTCTTTCAGATATTTACTAGGCCATCAATCCTTCCCTCATCACTGTTGGAAACAGGACTGACAACATAATGCACATTGAATAAGTTATCGGATGAATTTTGCCTCGTTTTCCATTTGCACACAGAGCCCATTCATGAGATTACAACTGGAAGATTAGGACGGGAGAGAGGAGTCCATGAAATGATCTCTCCATTAAATTGTGGTCCGCACTACGCTCCCATTTAGGCACCAAAATAAACAGCCAAGTTTTCAAAAGAAACACTGAATGCTAATTAGCTCTTTTGAAAATAAGACCCCATTTATGGGAAGGGGCTGACCACTTACAGACCTGGCCCCGGTAGAAATCTGCGTTTGAAAATCTGCTCCTGTAAGCAATGCTCATTTGCAACTCGGAAAATCCCTGTTAGTTGTCTAGGGGGGTGTACCCCGCCCTCTTGATTTTACAAGTTAGATTTGTATGATGGGATTTCCTTCCCTTCTTTCTGGGAGACCAGTACCTGTATTTGCTGTTCGCTAAGATCATGGTACCTCACCACCTTTCTTGATTTTTCAGAAATTGCTATCAGTAGCCTTTTTTTTCTCCCCCACCCCACCCTGCCCTTCTCCCCTATAACTGGAGGGGTATTAATGGGCCACTTCACCTTGAATGGTCCCCTGGAATGTGTTAACTACTTATGCTCAGGGACTTGCACACCCACCCTGTTTCTCTAATATCCTGGAACCAACAGGGCTACAACTACATTGCATAGATCAGTAGCACAATAAACGTATCTCCTGATTCCCTAAACACCAGGCATGCATTTAATCCCAGACAGCTAATTTATACATGTTCAGATTATACGAATGCTTCCCTACTCAGGGTGCGATTATGCTAAGAGTTTTGAAGCAGATTGCAGATTTGAAGCATTGATTGATATCAGCAGGAATTTCTGATTAAAAACTGATGATACAATATGGCCCATGTTCTTTGTCAATAATTCCTTTTGCAGGTTCTTCCTCACTCAGTAATTGACCAAATTACTCTCTTCTCTTTTTCTGCTTGAAGATAGATTTTTAAACAAGTTCAGTATCTCAGCTATTTCAGAGTCATCATTAATTTCTTCCCCTTCCTCTTTTATCAATGGTCTAGTGCTGTCCTGTCTCCATAATGTTTCCTTTCCCCCTGATATATTTGATAAATGCCCTCATCCCTATTTGGCTGCATTAACTCATTCTGCTCACTGGCTGCCTGCATCTTCTCCCCACAAGCTTTAACTGACTCTCAACTTCCCCGTTTACTGGCCTTTAACACCATCCCGGACACTCCTGGTTCCTTGCACAGGGTGATGTGTTTATGTCCAATGCAATATAAATATGCAACATCACCAAGTCCTGGTGCTGCCTGGAAAGCACATGGAACAAATCAGGGACTCTGACCACGCTGTGAGCCTAGTAGGGCAACACACAGGATGAACCCAAGAGACCAGGACAACCCAGTCACTTGGGCGCTGAGTGGGCTAGACAGCCCAGTGTTCTTTGCTCCTGGAGCACCATACTCCCTTGGGGACTCTGTTGTGCTGTAGTGATGTCCACACTGAGTGTGGAAAGCAGGTAGCAGTTAGCATCTTGCTTCTCCATCAGTAAAGTATGTGGTGGGTAAATGTGCTCAAGGCTGCAATCTGAGTGGAAGAAGGAGAAAACTGGGCAGCTTAAATGGAGCTGCTTTCCTTCATAGAGATGCCATAGGGATACATTTAGGTACACCACTGACCGCTCACTCCCTACTGCAAAGGGAAGCATGCATGGGATGTCCCATAATAAGAGAAGTGGTGAAGGATACAAACACATGTGGCACACGACCATCTGCACAGACAGACATGTCACAACAGTGCTCTCCACAAAGACACTTTGCAGATGCATAATTATTACCAACACATTCATGCCTCTGGAGGCTGCACTTTAAACACCTCTGTTGGTTTGAAAGTCTCCATCGCATTGAGAGATCTTTCCTAAACTTGAGATGACAAATGCAGGGCTGCCAGCTGCATTACCTGCTAGTAGCTCTCAGTCCAGAGGAAACACCGTAAGTAGAGTGAGTTGAAAATTTTTTGACAGAACAGTTTTCCATACGAAAATGCAGGTTTGTCAAAAATCAAAACATTTAGCAGGGACATAACATTTCTGATAAAATTTTCTATAGGAAAAAGTCCAAACAAATCTTGCAACTGTTTTATTTAATTTTGAAAATGTCAAAACATTTAATTTCAATAAAATAAAAATATTTCATTTCAGCTTTATCCTTTTGTTTCATTTCTTTTTGACTGTTTATTAATTATCATATTATAATGTATTGACATTATCAAAGCAGAGCATTTTATTTTATTGAAACATTATGATTCTATGATCCTAAATAAAAAAAAATTCAGAATTTTTGCTCTGAGAGAAACTTTGGCTTTTTGTTCTGATTTGGAACAGAAATGATTTTCCAAAACGTCTGAATTTCCTGCACAACAAAAAAAGAGTTTGCATTCTCCAAACAGCCCCAATCCTGCAAAGACCTTGTTACACACAACTGTCAGTCTTTGCAAGATTGGATCCTCAGACCTAAGCCGGATCCTTGAGCACATGGGGAAGGACCCTGCAGGTGGAAAACAGCACGCTTGCTAAGTCCCTGTGGAAAGAGAAAGGCTGTTCGGCATCGCTGTCAAGGGAGGAAGAGCAGACTGAGGCAGCTTCTCCAGCTTACACACATAAATACATACCCGTGCACGTATACAAGACCCTCTTCATGCGCACACCCACCGCACACACACACGCACCCTTGTCAGATTTAACTGAGGCAGATGTGATGGGGAAGGATTTTGTGCTCTGCAGCTGTACTTTCCACCTTCTGGATTTACACCAGGTTCCAGCACTCAGATTAAAATCAACTCGGTCTCCTAACAATTCACCCCTCACGCAGCGCACACGGGGGCAGGGATACCAGGGTGTCCCCAGCCCATGGGTGCCCAGCGGGGTGGTCATTTGAGGATGGTGAGGTTAAGCCCCAGCTGTTGATGCACTGCAGGGTGTGGTGTCACCGTCTGGCACAGAGGTTCCTGTGGGTTGTGGCTTGCCTGGCTGTATGTAAGATATAGGCATTCAAGGGCCCAGCTTACAGACTTCCTGGTGGCTAAATGCAGATTAGCTCCTCAAGTGACAAGAATAAAGCCCAGTGTCCATCAGCTGCTCCTGCACCCTAGCCCTGGGGAAGCCCAGCCCCAGAGACTTTGGGAGCAGCCATCGCATTCACCCACCGCCCTGGGGGAAAGTTTGGGGAGGGGGCTATGTGAGCTTTGATCCTTACTGAAGTGCCTGAGCCTGGGGCGGTGCTAGACCGGGTGTAGGGAGGAAAATACTGGCAGGAAAGGGTTAGACTGAGGTGGGGTGGGAAATAGTCCTTACTGGAGGAGTGAGGAGAACAGAGGAGGGAGTGTCAAAGGGGATGGGAAGTCTGTGGAGAGAGGGCTGAGCCATGGTGGGGTCAAAGGAAGCCAGACAGGACTCACAGCGAGGCAGGATGTAGGGTTAGAAGAAGGGGCCGAAAAGCAGGGGGGGGGGGAAGGGGGAGGAGAGCAGGTCAGGAGAGAGTTGGACAATGGGCACATGAGGGCCCTGAGCTGCAAAACTGGGACAATAAAATCAACCACAAAATTATCCCTCCCTAGAACAATCTGGCCCTAAGAGACCTGCCCCCGCCCAGTATAACCCAGTTCCAGGGAACGACCCCCTCCCAGTATAACCCAGTTCCAGGGAACGATTCCTGTATAACCCATCCCATGGCGAGTGTAATTCTGGCATCACACACACACCTGTTCAGTGTACCCCAGGTATCACACGCACACACACACACGCCTGCCACAGCCATCGGGGGCAGGACATAGCACTGTCCAGCACAGACATGACTCTGCGAACCCACCACTGCCCAGCGCATCCCAGGCTGCACTGAGATCTCACTGCCCAGTCACACTCGCCGCTGTGGACACGTCACTGCCCTTTGGAACCCGTCCCCGTCCACATGCAGCACAGCAGTCACATCCCTGCCCTCGAAGACCATGGCATCCGGAACAGATCCTTGCCTGGCATCAGTGGGGCAGCAGAAACTCAGTGCTGCTGAATAGAAGTGCGGCACTATGGCTGTATCCCAGCCTCATATAACCACAGCGCTGTGGATACGCATTACCTGTGAGACGCTGGGCATCCCAGGTTCATCAACAGCCAGGCCGCCAAGACACAGCAAGGTGCTTTGTATCCCCAGAGCATCCCGCCCCAGCACGCCACTGCCCACTAGCACACACTGGGGACACCACAGTTATATCACTGCCCCGGATAGCCCTGGACTCATCCTGCACCAGCATCCTGTACAACCATGGTGCCACCGTTACATCGCTGCCCGGCTCCGAGCACCACAGACACGTGTCTGCCCCGTATACTGCCCACAGCACTGGCACATTGATGTCAAGTATATCCCTGGCACCCTGGGCACATAAATGCTCGCTGTCAGCCTGGAAAGATTGACACAGCACTGCCCACTGTAGTGCCAGACCCACAGTCACACCCCAACCCAGTGTAGCCCTGGCATTATGCTAGCCCTTGGCAACAGTAACACTCAGCTTCCAAGTATATCGCAGCACCAGAATAAATCAGTGCCCTGTATATCCGTGGCACCACTAATAAACCACTGGCCGGGGTAACCCTGGAACCACAGGCACTGTGCTGCCTGGTGCAGCCATGGTCCCATGGACAACTCTGCCTGTTATTTTCCCAAGAATCTGCTGCCCAGTCTAACCCTGCCAACACAGCCCTAACCCTGCCTGGTATTCCTCCGCACTGTTCCCGAATCACTGACTGCTGACACCACAGACACCGCCCTGGCCAGCGCCACGGGCCGCGTGCACCCCGGTCCCCACAGCCCTGCATTCTCCAACACGAGCCCAGCAGCAACAAATCAAAGCTCACCCAACATTTCAAAGCTGCACACAAGCGGCGAGGTTTGGGGCGAGGGTCTGAGGACCAGGGCAGATGAATACGTTGGTCAGGTTAGTCCCTAGCGGATCGGAGCCCAGACACTGGTCCCAAAGAAGTCAGCAGTGGGAGCAAGAAACCTGCCTATGAGGACATGCCTGCCAATGGCCTCGACCCCTGGTACCTCAGTATCTGATCAAAGGGCAGGGGGCCTGCCTCGGTCTGCACAGCCAGCAGTGCAGCGATATGCTTCATCTGCAGGAGTAGGGAGAAGGGGACATGGGGCCAGCGGATGAATGTGGACAAAGGGAGGAGTGAAGCTGGGCCATGGGAGAGAGCTCCAGAGCTCACCTGACAATGCGACAGAGCTAGTCTGGCAGGGGCACAGAGAGCCCTCCCAGCTGGGGAGCTTGGCAGTGCAGCCGGCGCCCAGCCCAGCGCACAGCTGTCTCCACTGGTGCTTGTTCAAACACCTGCCAGCCCGTGAGCCATTTGTGCGAAGATGGGATCAGAAGGGACTATGCTAAGAGCTAAGCTGCCCTGCTGGCACGGCAGGGTGAGGGCCCCTGTGCACAGGCCACCCCTGGGGCAAAGAGGGGCCAGCTGATGCCCTGCAAGGGTCTGTTGACACGGCATCCCCGGGAGACAGACTCACACTCGGGGGGCGTCAGCTAGCACACCAAACCAGCGGTGTGCATGGCTCCGGCTGCAGCGCAGGCTCTCAAGCTCATCTGACCCTTCAGCTTGAGTCCCTGGCAGGGTGAGTTTCATAGCCCCAAGGTGAGCCACAGGGCCAGGGTGACAGGACCCTGTGGGTACAGGGCTGGCGCAGTCCCTGGGCACACTGTTCTTACCTGAGCAAGACAGTGACCGACCCCCCAGGGTGAGCTGCTGACAACACCCCTGATTATGCTGGGGCCCCCAAGATCCACAACCGTGTCAGCCAGGGTGGGGTGTGGGCAAGAACTCCAGCAAGAACCACGTGCCCTCCCCTCACTGGAGCAGGATCTCAGCATACCGGGCACTGCCTCCCATAGGGCCAGGCCCCTGGGACCTGCTCTCCGCCCTCCACACTGAGCTGGTTCCCAGCGGCATGTCACAGAGGGAGCTGATTTCCAGCCCCCACCACGCTCTCCTCCCTGTGCCTTTAAAGAAGCCAGCCCACGGCCCGTTCCCAGGAGCACCAGGCAATGGAGAGCAGCTGCTCCCCTGGCTTCTGCTGCCTGGGAGCCAGGATAGCTCAGCCCAGGTGCCCTGCCCTGGGGTTAGCGCTGCCCGGCCTTTCCGGCTGCTGCCCTTCGTGTGGCTGTCGAGAGGGTTGGGAGAGCCCAGCAGGCAAGTCCTGCGTAAGGGGAGTTGGCTCAGGGCGCAGGGAACTCCAGAGCCTTCAGCAGAACTTAAAGTGAGGAGGGCAGGGGGGCGCAAAGGGTCACACCCCCAGCAAAAATCTTAATTAGAGACGGAGCCGGGTGGCCATGGGCACTGTCCGAGCCTGCGGCAGTTCCCAGAGTATGAGACATCCGCCCTGGACACACGTGTCCCAGCCCACTGTAAGAACTGCCTGTGGGGAAGCGGAGAAAGGTAGGGCTGGGGCCCACTGCCCGGACCCTCCCACAGGGAGGAGCAGGAAGCTGGCCCAGGAGAAGGGCAGCAGGGGTGCCAGGGACAGGGCGATGGGCGTGCGGATGAGGGCCCCGGGCAGCGGGGCCAGAGGAGGGAGCAGCACTGCTCTCGGGGTGGGGCCCTCGGGCCCTGGTGCAGAAGGCTCTGGGCAAGGCTGGCGAATGGGAGGGTGGGGATGGCCCGCTGGACCGTGACCTCCTCTGCTCATCCCCTGTGCAGCGCCTGGCACCGGGCACTGGCCAGGGGAGAACACGGGCTGGATGGCCCCTTGGCCTGCTCCGCATGGCCGGTCCCAGGGCACGGGGAAGATGTCCCGGGGAGCAGCGCTGGAGGGCGAGAGGCAGCCGGGGGGGCGGCGCTGGCAGGAACGGCCCTGCCGGGGGGGGGCAATGACAAGTCTGGCCGCACCGAGGGGCACGAGGCCGGTGCGGGACCCCGGGAGCCCGCAGCAGGATGGCCGCGGGCAGCGCCCGGGGGGCCGGGCGGGGAGCGGCGCCGCAGGGTCCCGGCAGGGCTCCCACCGCCCACGGGGGAAGTTCGCGGGGCCGCTCCCGTCCCGCTCCAGCGCCGGGCGCGCCCCGAGGTCCGGCCCGCAGCGGCGCGGCTCCCCCGCGCTCCCCTGGCCGTGCGCCGCCA